>CM060948.1:66059114-66061614 GCA_030765055.1 Mantis religiosa
CTCGGCATAGAAAGTGACAGCAGAGAGCCAAGTTCCCCAGTGCGTACTGTTAAATGTATGGACGCTGTGGTTTGAACAAGTTATTTTAACAAGTGTCTCAAAAAATATGTTTGTGATTTCCTCTCTTGACTTCCGGCTATATTCAATTGTCTAATTTTGTGGCCAATCAGCTGTAGCTGTTCTTAAGCGTCTGTCACTCATAGATACATATATACATATAATTTTTATCATATATATGCATATATCTCATAGCTGCAAAGAACTACTCCAGGGAAACATTTCACCTGTTTCCGTTGTGTTCCATTGTGTGCTTCTGCCAGACATTTCGGAGCAGCAGAATTCGAAACTCAGTCGGACTGATTTATCCATACACCTTTTCTTTATTGAGAAGAATGTCATTTACGAGGGCATTTTACTTATTTCATTAATTTACTCTCAAATACGACTTTCCAAATTAAATTTGAAAATCGGAAAATATCGTTCTTCGTTCCAAAAAGGAAAGACAGCTATTTAGGTTATTTTGGGTGTCAAACCCTTATTTAGGTTCTTTTATTTTTAGGTGAAATAAGGCTAAAACCTTAAAATCCGGCCTCTACCATAATGGAAAACTAGGCATACAATGGCAAAATAGTTATGGAGTTGCTTCAAAAGCAATGCTATAGCACCAGTCTAGAGACTCACCAAATATACTAGTTATTGATCAAATAATCCAACACAGGTTAGGAAATACTCCAATGCCTCTGTTCGCCTCTGTTTCTTTTCTCTCTCTTTTGTTTTTTCGTCTTTGCTTTTTTTTTATTTCGATCACATTTTGATGGGCAGGCCGTATTGGATAGCACATGAATGGAATAGATGAAATGGATACTTAAGTGAGCCCAGATGTCATAGACCTTAGAGTCACACAAAACTGGACTCAAAGTCTAGAGTAGCTAACATCAACCGAAATGGAGGCAAATACGCTAACCACGTGGCGACAGAAATGCTAGTATTCCATATGTGTAGCTTTTTGTTGCGATCTGCTGTGTAATACATTTAAATCTTAGCAGCCTAAGCTGATTTGAGAAGACAATCACAAGTAAACAAGCGGGATGCCTGAGGCGTTTGAGAGGTCGTGGATTGGATTCCCGCGGCCGACCTTCTTGACCCACAGATACTTTCGTAGGTTTCTCGGGGTCGCAACGCGAATTCTGAGAAGGATAATTATATCCTTCGAATTTCCTCAGTTCTCACTTCATTTCACCTTTCATCCTGGTTGACTCTGAGGGATCTATTGTCAGTGGAAACTTCGGAATATACCTTAGAAAATTTGCTCACTGTAAATCCTCACCTTCAGATCGGGAGAGGTCTCCGAGTCCCGGGCACCCTAAGAGAAGTGTAAGCTCACAGGGAGGGGGAGCTGATTATACGAGCCATCAGAGGAGCTCAAATCCATAGTTATGAGGGACCCTACCCTCTGTTGTATATTCTATGACCGCCATCCTTAGTAACCTCTCACCTCACTCCTCCCTCCCGGAGGGCGCCTCCTCATGGGCATATACACTTCGCAGATTGAAGTGCTACGTCTCCCCTTCAAACCTTGTCATAGTCAATAATAAACAAAAGATACTGACTACAGCCTCAAATGATGGATTTTCAGCATTACCTGAAGTGTAAACGTATGCTTAAGCAAATGGCTCGACATATTCTATAACCGGTCTACATTTCGTCAGTCATCTCCTAAGCGTGGTGGTAACTCTGCTATTTACCAAGGGGGTAATCCGGGTTCGATTTCCGGTAGTAGTATGTAGGTTTTTTCCCACAGAGAGACTTGGTCCGGCTGCATTCCATCCTCGTTAGTCCCTGGAAGCTATTTGAGGTATAACGGTCGGGAGGAACCGGGGTCCTGGCCACGTCTCACTTTGCAACCCCTCAAGACGTCTGTGATGGGTAGAAGGGGGGAGGGGTGGGACCAGCCGGGCGATAGGCCTTGGCTCGTAAACGGGTGTTGCGCCGCAAGATTAATTAGTTATCCGCCTCATTCCTAGATCTGTCGTTAGAACTTAGAAAAACTATTACTGAGACCTTTTAGTGTAGTTTGACAGAACAATGCTAATTGTAGTTTCCCAATTAAAACAAATACATTCAGGATTGTTTAAACAGTATTGGAATATCGGTCTTACGTTATATTACCAATAATTAACTTCGTTATAATTTTATATTTTCTGTATTCTATTACAGTAAACACAGTAAAAGAAATTTATTCATAACTAACCCCCCCCCCCTGTTTAGGCAATATATTTGTGCGGTTTCTGCATCGAGTACAACAGCCAAAAAGTGGATATATTAACTTATTTTTGAATGTACAAATATTTTGTTGCACTGGGTTTTGCAACTAGATTTGCAGCTGACGTTAACATGTATGAGAAATAGCTATACCGAAGTGTGTGGCGAATACTCTTAAGCTAAATTAAGATACATCAACATTGAAACCTTATTTATGTGCATCTGAGAATAATCTAAG
>CM060948.1:66066614-66154114 GCA_030765055.1 Mantis religiosa
TGAGCTGAAGAAAGTATGTATATATGCACGCACGGCTTCCTCCGACTCACGATGTCCTTTCTGCTGCTGCCTGCACAGCCGACAAAAATATGCGGACGGAGGGAGTGGACCAGTAAAGGGAGAGGTGGTGGGAGGAGTCAGCCATCCAATTTGTTTCTCCCGTCCTTCCTTCCTTTCTTTCTTACCTCAAGTTTCCTTCATTCTTTGATATTTTTCATTTTTGCTTTTGTGTGTGTATTGCTCCTCTCCCACATTGTCGTTGCACTGTAACATTCTAGTGCATACCCCTTCTCTTGTCCTGGGTTTGTGCCATACACCCGCCCGTCTGTCTACCTGCCGAGCCTACAAGCAACTGTTGCAAATCAAGAATCTTGAAGCTGACTCGCCGAGAAAGGACGGATGGGTTGCCCGAGCTTCAGTTAGTCTTTCTGACCTCAAAGAGACGGATGTAAGGCGGTCACAGGACATTGCTACGGCAGCACTTAGACATGGGAACAGCTTAACGGCATTCAGTAAGTAGCACGCTGCAACTTAAATATACTGTACAACCTAGTAACGTTTTCATTTACTTACCAAAGAGTCCATTCCAATGATCAGTTACAATTTTACGTAACCTTTTGCAACTCATAGGATCTGAAATGCTATATCCCCTTTTTAACGTAACAGACATTTGAAACAGAGGAGCAATAAATATCAAATTCCAAACAAAGAGAGGATTAATAGCAAATGAAGAGTGAAATAAACAATTTAATATAGGATTTTCACCAATTCTTGATTACTATATACATAAAAACATAATAAATATGCATCTACTTGTATGTTCTCTTATAAATTAAATCACGTCTACCAAACGTGCAAATTTATGAAGTGTTGCAGAAACCTAAGCTCGTTAAATCCAAGGTATTTACCATGTATGATCATACATTTGCTCCTCCATTGTTAATCTAATGTATGTATTTCTTATCGCCTTTCAGAATATACCAATGGATCAAATTGTTATCTCCGCGGATGATAATTGGAGGCAAACTGAATGTTGTGGCTACATGTGCGCTATCAGAAGGAAGCACTCAACTGCTGAAGCAGCACACTTCCATTTCCAGACTGGCGAAACACTCATCAGAACTTCAGCATTGTGCAACTGCAAACTTGCTTAAATTATTGGATCAAATTATAAGAAAAAAAATCCTAGTGAAGTGCCATTCATTAAAAACTCATTGTGAACACGTGATCACAAAGTTAAAATGAACATGTCTTACCTAAAGCTTATTAAGAGATGTCTTCAAGGAGTTTTAGACAAAGGATGCTCCAACTTCAGTCCACATTTAGTTTGCTAGTGAACAGTGTTGTGATATAGTTCCGTACAGTGCAGATTCGTTCAGTGTGACAAGTTATTTGCAGCACACATAAAGCTGCAGTGATGTACTTCAGGTGTCTGAAAGCTGCTGTGCTGATAGGCACAGAAACGATATGCGCTTAAGTCAGCGCAGAATGCCGTCAAAATGTGCGAGCAACAATTAATGGTTCTTAAAGAAGATGACTACAATAAAAAGCGACGCCGAAACAAAGCATTATGTTTACTATCTCTTATGTGGAACAATGATTGCTATACCGCAACTAACTGTATTAGTGTAGGTCTTTCAACCCATTCTTCTGGAGGGAGACGTTCAGCTTTAAGGAATCTTTGCCTTCTTACAACAAGTCTTGCCTTTATCCTTGGACTTTTTGTGGGTGTGACTATCCCTTTGTATCTTCTCCCTGGAACTGGCTCAGCGACAGCTTCTGAAGATGGCCTTTCAAAGATTTCGTCTGTGCTCTGTGAGAACAGCACATATTCAAACAACAATAAGACCACATTTCCCTACAAACAGAAGTTAAAAGTTATTGCTGATAACAGTAATAGTATGCTTCAGCAGCATCCCAACTCATCTCAAAATGATGAGCTGTTGTCGGGGAGTGGAGGGTCAAATGAGAAGAGTAGCATTCCATCAATTCCAGGTACAGAATTTCCTAGTGTTTCCTTCATTTCGCTGTCATCATCTACAATAATGCCAATAGAGAAGTCCCCCGTAGCAGTATCTTTGCCAGTGTCTGATGGGCACACGAACAAAGAAGTAGGCAGAAACAAAACAACAGATTTGAAGAAATTGACAGTGCCTAAGAATGCCCAAGGAATAATTCATGGTGGAGTTTACTGGGGATCAGAAGTTGAGGATGCAATGCCAGTTGGGTTTAAGGACTCTGAGGCGGAATCCTGGCACCGCTTTGCTCGTAAGACACCAGTTGTTAAAGTTGAGGAGGGATGCGGGCGAATGCAGAATAGATTGCTCACGTTTGAGGATGGAACTCTATCCTGCTGTCGGTATCGGCAAAATACAGACCAGATTCAGGGAGAACTTTTTAGTTTTTATCTTGGACAAATTCTGGGACTGCGCAACTTAGCACCTTCTTCACTTGCTCTGATTCGACTCAGGGATCGTCTTTGGTCACAGGTACGTCCTCAGTTAACACTTGCCCAGTGGAATGAGGAGAGAGCTGTTGTACTTACTAGATTTGTACCTGCATTAGAGCCTGCTCACATTCCAGTTTCCCTTCGTACATCCTCCCGAAGACTCCATCCACCGGATGTACTTTTCATGGTAGGAGAAAAGCCAATGTCCGACCTGGTAGAGCTTGCCCAGTGGTCGGATTTAATAATTTTTGACTACCTGACTGCTAATCTCGATCGTGTGGTTAACAATCTCTACAACTTGCAATGGAATCCAGCTATGATGGACGCACCAGCTCACAACCTTGCCCGAGAACCAAATTCGGGGCTACTTGTTTTCTTCGACAATGAAAGCGGACTCCTTCATGGGTACCGTCTTCTAGACAAGTATGAACATTACCATGGTGCACTTCTAGATTCTATCTGCGTTTTTCGCAACTCTACAGCATCAGTTTTAAAGCGTCTTCACCGAGAAAAGAACGTGGGACAGTTACTGCAACAACGTTTTGAAGCATCTGAACCGGAATTCAGAGAACTTTTCCCCTCTCTTCCTGAAAAAAGTGTCAAGATACTCAACGAAAGAGTTGACCGCGTTTTCAACCAAATTGTACGTTGTGAACTGCAATATGCCGGAGGTAAAGTTGACATAAGCTAGGTTCGAGAAGACTAGTACTGAGCAGTTCAGTGTCAAGTTCAGTGAATTAGTATATTTTCTTTTCATTTAATCTTCATTCGCAGTTTTGTGCAAAAATTAGAATGGATAGTAATATTGGAAACATGGTACATACTCGTTTACATGTGTGCTGTTTCTTTGTTTTCAAATTTATAATAGTGTTGCGCAATATTCTGTTAATTTTTATAATACGTTGAGTGTGTGTGAGTGATTTCTTTTTAAATCTTGTTTTAAGCTTTCAAAATTTCAATTAGTATCTTTCGCAGAAAAAGCGATTTCTAGTCATTTTTGTGGAACAAGTTCACAGAATAGTGTTAGTGTTTTTTTGTTTATACGTTGTGGTAAATGTGGACCTCCCAGAGCAGCCAAGATGAATGGAAGTTCACACATAAAGGAGTTACTGTGTTCCTGTCTACGTCTGTTCGAGCACTACAGATATGATATAGTGTTAATTTCTTTATTCATAAATATTGGTTAATATAGTAAAACTGTGGCCAACTTTTTTATATCATTCACTGACAGCACAGAATGGCATTTGCTACTAAGGAATAAACCTAAATTTATACGTTGTTGGTTTAATGAGTATAATCCTCGCTTGTTTACTCTTTGATTAGACTTTGGGATAAACTTACTGACAAAGATTACATTGGAGATATAGACGTAATTAATGGTTACAAACTCTTCACTCTGTAAAGCCATTTTCAAACCAATTTATGATAGATAATGCAGATATTCTTTTGTAGTTTTAATGTTTTTAAAATTACTTAGCAAAAACCTGTACTACTATTATCAACAGCATTGTTCAGCAAGATGTTTATATTGTTATACTGATATAGTAAACGACCAGTTTATTAACTTTTACATTTGTTTAATATTTTAATCGTGTTGCAAATTCAAATTTGTAATTTAAGGTAGCTCAGTATGGCCAAAAGCTTAGTGAATGCTCGCCGTTATAATGCTCCTTGATGTTGAGGATAGCTTGGCTGTCTTACATTCAAGAGATCCCGAGTTCGAACCTCGGTTAGAGTACCGACTAAAGTTTTTTTTTTTCTGGTTAAGTTTAAATCTTTATGGATATCGAGCTCATTTGATTATCATTTCACCTATTTCATCCTCCAAAATATCTAATCGATTAAAGAAAGCTGAACTTAAGTGTTTGGAAATCCAATATTTCCGGTTAATTTTCTGAGTATATACAGTGCTTATTTCTGGCAGTTTATATTATGTTTATGAAAAATATGTCAAGTAAATCCTTGTAAATTAAACACATTCTTAATTAATCTTTGCTGCCTCTTCTATTTAATACGAAGCTTGGGAACAGTAGCCGTGTTCTTGCTTTAATAATAATAATACTAATACTAATAATAATAATAATAATAATAATAATAATAATAATAATAATAATAATAATAATAATAATAATAATAATAATAATAATAATAATAATAATAATAATAATAATAATAATAATAATAATAATAATAATAATAATAATAATAATAATAATAATAATAATAATAATAATAATAATAATAATAATAATAATAATAATAATAATAATAATAATAATAATAATAATAATAATAATAATAATAATAATAATAATAATAATAATAATAATAATAATAATAATAATAATAATAATAATAATAATAATAATAATAATAATAATAATAATAATAATAATAATAATAATAATAATAATAATAATAATAATAATAATAATAATAATAATAATAATAATAATAATAATAATAATAATAATAATAATAATAATAATAATAATAATAATAATAATAATAATAATAATAATAATAATAATAATAATAATAATAATAATAATAATAATTAATAATAATAATAATAATTAATAATAATAATAATAATAATAATAATAATAATAATAATAGTAATAAATAATGCATTTTTTCTGCCATACTGGAACATGCCACCGTTACACACCTCTAAGATGTTGCACAGCCAATTCTTTAATTGTTGAGAAAAGATATTTCGTTACACTCCAATAAAGAGGTAACGACATAATTATGCATAAATTTATATATAAACAAACATTTAAAACTGCGTATTTCCGCTTTAGGTTTACTCCATTATACACAATTATATATGCTTTTAAGGATTTAACATCATTACAGTATATATATATATATATATATATATATATATACTGATATGCTTTTTTTATTACTGTTTTCTAATAGCCAAGCTCAATACACATTATGTAAATACAAGTGACTAGAAAGGAGTTCTGTCCCGAATACGAAAGGCATTTGGGGAAAGACTTTCCACAGATTTCTATTACCCTAAAATGAGAAAATAGGTAAATACTTTGTTATGTTTACTTGTACTTTATTTCCTTTTTTCTTGAAATATTCCACTAGAGCATAAGATGCTAGGGAGACATCTGTACCTAATGTGTGTAATTAATTCGCAAATACAACTTCCTAGTGAAATACGCCCTCAGTTTTTTTCTGAAAAATACGACTTTTGAGTCAGCTGAAAACGAGATCGGAATATATAAACAAACAAAAGAGCAACTATTCACTGCCGCAGTCAGTAATTAGGCTTAGGAATAGTCAAGCGGACTAATAATCCTAAGTCATAATATTCGACTTCTTGAAGTTGATTATCCTAAATTTCCAAGAAATACACTTGTACGAATACTAATCATATCGGAATATGTAATTCACTCGTGAATAATTCCAAGAATTGGAGTAGGGCCCCAACCACTGGGCATAAACCATTGTGCTACCAGGAATAATAATAATAATAATAATAATAATAATAATAATAATAATAATAATAATAATAATAATAATAATAATAATAATAATAATAATAATAATAATAATAATAATAATAATAATAATAATAATAATAATAATAATAATAATAATAATAATAATAATAATAATAATAATAATAATAATAATAATAATAATAATAATAATAATAATAATAATAATAATAATAATAATAATAATAATAATAATAATAATAATAATAATAATAATAATAATAATAATAATAATAATAATAATAATAATAATAATAATAATAATAATAATAATAATAATAATAATAATAATAATAATAATAATAATAATAATAATAATAATAATAATAATAATAATAATAATAATAATAATAATAATAATAATAATAATAATAATAATAATAATAATAATAATAATAATAATAATAATAATAATAATAATAATAATAATAATAATAATAATAATAATAATAATAATAATAATAATAATAATAATAATAATAATAATAATAATAATAATAATAATAATAATAATAATAATAATAATAATAATAATAATAATAATAATAATAATAATAATAATAATAATAATAATAATAATAATAATAATAATAATAATAATAATAATAATAATAATAATAATAATAATAATAATAATAATAATAATAATAATAATAATAATAATAATAATAATAATAATAATAATAATTAATAATAATAATAATAATAATAATAATAATAATAATAATAATAATAATAATAATAATAATAATAATAATAATAATAATAATAATAATAATAATAATAATAATAATAATAATAATAATAATAATAAACAACAACAAAGTCCTTGTGCCTTAAAGTCTTGACTTCTATGCCGCATACATATAACTGAGGAACTACTAGATTCGATTTAATCTAGATTTCATTGTAAATCATGTTTTGATATCCCCTCAGTGTGGCACCCATGGGTGTGTGTGGGAGTAAAAGGGTGAAATAACAGTTTCTTATCTAAAAGTTAAAGTAAAAGAAGGTTTCTTTTTAAATTGCCATCTTAGGAGGAATGCAAGGTGGATTTTTTACCCCAGAATATTCCTCCTTCTAGTGTTCTTTTATTTTGACAGATGTTTATTCTCTTCAAACTGACTTTCATTAAAGCCCTATTATAAAAATATCATAATCTATAGATAAGAGATGTCTTACATTTTGTGTAGAATGCCAGTTTATCTAACTAGTAGAACATAAACACTTTTAGAAATACAAATCCACATTTCGTTAGAATGTTGAATTTCCCTGAACATAAAATATTTAACTGTTCATTCCATTGCAGCATGCAGTGATATGTAAAATAGTTAACTAGTGCCAGCCTCAAGGGTAAAATAGTACAGCTATTAGCAATAAAATGCCGCCTTGTATGAAAATATATGTATGTGCATTTGTGTTTAACATTAGGTTTCGATCATTGTTGAAAACAATGTACACGCCCACTATAAAATATTATTTTACAAAATGGTGTGGGATGTGCACTCGTATTCTAAAGCAAATCTTGAACAGACAGCCACCGTATTAGCCGCCAAATCTCGAGCTCTCGGGTTCGAATCTCGCATGGAGGTGAACCTTACCAAATCTGCCCTAGAGTCTGTAAGCATGCTAGAGGATAGGAATGTGCGTATATGTACATATATTCCACTCTTCCTAGAAGTGCACGTGATTCACTATGATTGCTCTTCCTTATTGTAAGGAGCTCAGACTTCGTGAGACACCACTCTTCCTTATTGTGAGCTAGAAACTCAGACTTTGTGAGACACTCTTCCTGATTGTGAGCTATAAGCTCAGATATTATGAGACACTACTTTTCCTTATTATGTGCAAGAAGCTCAGACTTTGTGAAGTACTACTCCTTTATTGGAACCAGAGGCAGGCAATTTGTGAGCTAGAAGCTGTGACTCTTTGATACACTACTCTTCCTGATTGTGAACTAGCAGCTCAGACTTTGTGAGACACTGCTTTTTCTTATTATGTACAAGAAGCTCAGACTTTGTGAAGTACTACTCTTCCTGATTGTGAACTAGAAGGTCAGACTTTGAGATACTACACTACCTTATTGTGAGCTAGAAGCTCAGACTTTGTGAGACACTACTCTTGCTGATTGTTAGCTAGGAGCTCAGACTTTGTGAGACACTAATCTACCATATTGTGAGCTAAAGGTCCCACTTTGTGAGATACTACTCTTGCTGATTGTTAGCTAGGAGCTCAGACTTTGTGAGACACTAATCTACCATATTGAGAGCTAAAGGTCACACTTTGTGAGATACCACTCTTCCTGATTGTTAGCTAGAAGCTCAGACTTTGTGAGACAGTACTGTTCCTAATTTGTAGCTCGAAACTCAGGTTTTGTGAGATACCACTCTTCCTAATTGTTAGCTAGAAGCTCAGACTTTGTGAGACAGTACTGTTCCTAATTTGTAGCTCGAAACTCAGGTTTTGTGAGATACCACTCTTCCTAATTGTTAGCTAGAAGCTCAGACTTTCTGAGACAGTACTGTTCCTAATTTGTAGCTCGAAACTCAGGTTTTGTGAGATACCACTCTTCCTAATTGTTAGCTAGAAGCTCAGACTTTGTGAGACAGTACTGTTCCTAATTTGTAGCTCGAAACTCAGGTTTTGTGAGATACCACTCTTCCTAATTGTTAGCTAGAAGCTCAGACTTTGTGAGACAGTACTGTTCCTAATTTGTAGCTCGAAACTCAGGTTTTGTGAGATACCACTCTTCCTAATTGTTAGCTAGAAGCTCAGACTTTGTGAGACAGTACTGTTCCTAATTTGTAGCTCGAAACTCAGGTTTTGTGAGATACCACTCTTCCTTATTGTGAGTGAGAAGCTTAGTTTTTGGGGGACACTACTCGTAATTGACGTGGAGCCTATAATTTCTGGAGACCCCACTTTAGATAATTATGAGCGTGAAATTCGATCTTTGTATAATTCTGGCCTTAATAAATAAGGAACTTTCTTCTTTCCCAAATTGTTTATTTTACTTTATTTTGCTGAACATTAGGATGTTCTTGGGTTTTCAAAGCCTTTTTGACACTCTGTCATTTAAATTTTACCATGAATTAGGCGTAATCTTCTGATCATGTACTTCCATATGTAGTACTAACTCCTCTGCATCATCATTTAGTAGTAGTAGTAGTAGTAGTAGTAGTAGTAGTAGTAGTAGTAGTAGTAGTAGTAGTAGTAGTAGTAGTAGTAGTAGTAGTAGTAGTAGTAGTAGTAGTAGTAGTAGTAGTAGTAGTAGTAGTAGTAGTAGTAGTAGTAGTAGTAGTAGTAGTAGTAGTAGTAGTAGTAGTAGTAGTAGTAGTAGTAGTAGTAGTAGTAGTAGTAGTAGTAGTAGTAGTAGTAGTAGTAGTAGTAGTAGTAGTAGTAGTAGTAGTAGTAGTAGTAGTAGTAGTAGTAGTAGTAGTAGTAGTAGTAGTAGTAGTAGTAGTAGTAGTAGTAGTAGTAGTAGTAGTAGTAGTAGTAGTAGTAGTAGTAGTAGTAGTAGTAGTAGTAGTAGTAGTAGTAGTAGTAGTAGTAGTAGTAGTAGTAGTAGTAGTAGTAGTAGTAGTAGTAGTAGTAGTAGTAGTAGTAGTAGTAGTAGTAGTAGTAGTAGTAGTAGTAGTAGTAGTAGTAGTAGTAGTAGTAGTAGTAGTAGTAGTAGTAGTAGTAGTAGTAGTAGTAGTAGTAGTAGTAGTAGTAGTAGTAGTAGTAGTAGTAGTAGTAGTAGTAGTAGTAGTAGTAGTAGTAGTAGTAGTAGTAGTAGTAGTAGTAGTAGTAGTAGTAGTAGTAGTAGTAGTAGTAGTAGTAGTAGTAGTAGTAGTAGTAGTAGTAGTAGTAGTAGTAGTAGTAGTAGTAGTAGTAGTAGTAGTAGTAGTAGTAGTAGTAGTAGTAGTAGTAGTAGTAGTAGTAGTAGTAGTAGTAGTAGTAGTAGTAGTAGTAGTAGTAGTAGTAGTAGTAGTAGTAGTAGTAGTAGTAGTAGTAGTAGTAGTAGTAGTAGTAGTAGTAGTAGTAGTAGTAGTAGTAGTAGTAGTAGTAGTAGTAGTAGTAGTAGTAGTAGTAGTAGTAGTAGTAGTAGTAGTAGTAGTAGTAGTAGTAGTAGTAGTAGTAGTAGTAGTAGTAGTAGTAGTAGTAGTAGTAGTAGTAGTAGTAGTAGTAGTAGTAGTAGTAGTAGTAGTAGTAGTAGTAGTAGTAGTAGTAGTAGTAGTAGTAGTAGTAGTAGTAGTAGTAGTAGTAGTAGTAGTAGTAGTAGTAGTAGTAGTAGTAGTAGTAGTAGTAGTAGTAGTAGTAGTAGTAGTAGTAGTAGTAGTAGTAGTAGTAGTAGTAGTAGTAGTAGTAGTAGTAGTAGTAGTAGTAGTAGTAGTAGTAGTAGTAGTAGTAGTAGTAGTAGTAGTAGTAGTAGTAGTAGTAGTAGTAGTAGTAGTAGTAGTAGTAGTAGTAGTAGTAGTAGTAGTAGTAGTAGTAGTAGTAGTAGTAGTAGTAGTAGTAGTAGTAGTAGTAGTAGTAGTAGTAGTAGTAGTAGTAGTAGTAGTAGTAGTAGTAGTAGTAGTAGTAGTAGTAGTAGTAGTAGTAGTAGTAGTAGTAGTAGTAGTAGTAGTAGTAGTAGTAGTAGTAGTAGTAGTAGTAGTAGTAGTAGTAGTAGTAGTAGTAGTAGTAGTAGTAGTAGTAGTAGTAGTAGTAGTAGTAGTAGTAGTAGTAGTAGTAGTAGTAGTAGTAGTAGTAGTAGTAGTAGTAGTAGTAGTAGTAGTAGTAGTAGTAGTAGTAGTAGTAGTAGTAGTAGTAGTAGTAGTAGTAGTAGTAGTAGTAGTAGTAGTAGTAGTAGTAGTAGTAGTAGTAGTAGTAGTAGTAGTAGTAGTAGTAGTAGTAGTAGTAGTAGTAGTAGTAGTAGTAGTAGTAGTAGTAGTAGTAGTAGTAGTAGTAGTAGTAGTAGTAGTAGTAGTAGTAGTAGTAGTAGTAGTAGTAGTAGTAGTAGTAGTAGTAGTAGTAGTAGTAGTAGTAGTAGTAGTAGTAGTAGTAGTAGTAGTAGTAGTAGTAGTAGTAGTAGTAGTAGTAGTAGTAGTAGTAGTAGTAGTAGTAGTAGTAGTAGTAGTAGTAGTAGTAGTAGTAGTAGTAGTAGTAGTAGTAGTAGTAGTAGTAGTAGTAGTAGTAGTAGTAGTAGTAGTAGTAGTAGTAGTAGTAGTAGTAGTAGTAGTAGTAGTAGTAGTAGTAGTAGTAGTAGTAGTAGTAGTAGTAGTAGTAGTAGTAGTAGTAGTAGTAGTAGTAGTAGTAGTAGTAGTAGTAGTAGTAGTAGTAGTAGTAGTAGTAGTAGTAGCTGTGGTAGTAGAAATAGATAATAGCTATAGTAGTAGTATAAAAATAATATAGAAGTAGTAACAGCAGCAGTAGTACGAGTATTTGTGAGACGACTGTATTTACATTTGTTGAACATGAATTATTATTTGGTTCTTGTTCGTACACTTCAGTGTGTTTTTCGAATGTTTTATTAATATTTATTTTTATAATAGGACACATTTTTTGAAAGAAGTCTTTAATATCAGATGTAGGAAAATTATATCCCTGTTTGGCTGGAGTTTCTAAATATTGAATATAAAATGGTTTCATCCTAGACAATGTACTGAGTAGTAAAACTTATAGATTATGAAGACAGAGATTTCCTTTAGGAGTGTTAAAATAAATAAAGAAGTAAAGAAATGTAGTGCTAACTGCATTGGAACAAAATTTAGCCAATGGTATTGGTATTTAGGCTTTTGTAACAACAGTAAGTAGAGATATTTCACATAGTAAATTTATGGGGCCAACAGCTGTGTTATATTGAAGAGGAACTGGATATAAAAGCAAACACGAAAATCGAATAAAATATTGGAAGATCATGAGGAATGGTAAACAAAAAGAGATTGTTTCACGATATGAATTAAAAATTAGTGAGAATCTTGAAGTATTCTCTTCTTACATTTTCATTTCTGAGTAATTAATCAAATACTATTTGCCTCTTGTAGGCTTGGATTTGCATTTTAGCAAAGTTCTCAAAGAATAAACTTAACGATGGAATTACCTTTCACAAGTAAACGCTTAAATAATATGTAACAATAATATAAAATAAGTAACAATATTTAATAAAATAATACTTGAATCTAATAAATGAGCATTAGCTTTAAAGAACCATAGCTAAATTCATCAAAACTCTCCACTAATAGTTTCCGACTCCAAGGCATCTAAATTGGTGCACAGTTTATAACGAGAGCATAAAGACTCGCCCAAACTTAATTGTTTAGACCATAAGTGCTGACGTTCTTTTTTTAAGTGAAAGTTTTGCTTGCAAAGTAAAATGTTTAAGCAATACGTTTTATGTTATTCATTAGAGAATTATGTGTTCTACAAAATATTGCATTTAGTTTTTGTATGTTTATATAATGATTGTTCTTTTCAGGTTAATAAAACAAAGTGTCAAGTTAAAGCAAAGAGAATTTTCGGCAAATGCTTTTTGCGTATAATCAAATTGCCAAAGCCACATAGACTACCCCGCGAGAGCTCGAATAACGTGCACACTGCGAAAATATTTTATTTTGCACGCAAAACTTTCGCTTGAAAAGATGACATCACTTTTAATTCAGAATCTGGAGAAAGTAGGTACCACTCTGCTCAAGGATTTGCATGTTAATTCGGATTCTGCCTTACGAGTAACTTAAATACGGTAATTACTGTAAAGTTACGTTTCAATTTTTGTTTCATGATCCAGGTGCTTTCGGTAATAACATTTAGAATTGTTTAAATATATGAAATGCACTGAGAAACTTTTGAATTTGAGATTTTAATAAACTTATTTCTCATAATTCGCATGTAAAATTATACTACTTACGTTGTAAATATTATAATTAAGCTCAGCATCTGTAAATTATAAGTTTTCTATTTGTTATGTTTAAATCTCAAGGTGGATCATAATTGTTTTAATGAGACTTCTTTGAAAAACTAAAATTCTTCAGTTTACTTGGAACTTCAAAATTTTACAAGAAGACAAAACAGGTAAAGCAATACGTACATTTTAATGAATAATACCAAATCCTTTTTGACACATTTAAACGTTTTTATTAATGAAATATAGTAACACTAATTCTATACACTTCTTGAACCAAATGGTTTAATATTGCTATAGAATTCAGGAATAAGTTAACTCCTCTACATATGAAGTCTTCTGGCAAGTTTCAAGCAGAAAAATTAAAAAAAAAAAAAAAAAATAGTGGACAGCACATTTTATTTAAATGAAAATTCTTAGAGTGGAATGAGAAGAATTCACCTAAACTTTAACTGCATGTTTTGCCTAAAACGTAGATGGCTATTACGGCCCCAATTTGCAGCTTTAAAAATTACTATTATTAAGCAGAAAAGCCTTGAAGCATACCAATACAAGATCTAATGGTTAAAAAAAAAAAAAAAAAAAAAAAAAAAAAAAAAAAAAAAAAACACAGAACAACAGGTTTAACTTTTAATAATGTTTTCCCAATGTTCACAAAGCATTAATTCCTATTATGTTTTATCAATGAAACGAATGTATTTTATAGACATGAACACGTGGAAGTTTATCGTTAGTAATGATACGGTTAGCTGGAACAAATGGCGCGTCCCTTTAAAAAAAGTATTAGATTTTAAAATGTTATTACCTTCTTTGTGGGTTTTTTAATGACAGATAGCGTAATGTTACGACAATTTCACTACAATGTATTACACTGAATGCTTCATTTTTTTTTAAAAGGAATTGAACTAAAACTTTTATGGAATTGCTGAAGAGGACAGTACTAATGTCGTCTTTACAGCAACTTCTATTTATTTCATGTATTTTACATCCAATAAATGAACATTACGGACCGTGTAACCTACGTGAAAAGGCTTTATTGACATCTGGTTGATTCCCTATAATGTTCTTCATTTTGTTCTTTCTTAAATCGAACAATTCCAATGATGTGCAGCACATTAGTTATCTTTTCTCTTTTGTGTATATTCCAGTGATATAGAAAAAGACTGTTTTGTACTTGAGAAGGTTTTCATAAAGCCAGTTTACATTCATTATGGTAATACCGCACTGTATATGTACGAGTAGGTTGGATTTCTTTACATCTCTCACGCACGTTTGAAAAGGAGAGATAAACAAATTTAGATTAGAAATACAGAATCACAAGAAAAGTTGTAGGGATATCTAGCAGAGGATCTCTACAAACGTACAAGTTCTAAATGTTCTACTATAAATGCATGCAAATGCCCTCACTTCACAACTAGTTGTTGATATGAACCCCGGCAGATGCACATACATTAGGGACAGTTCAAGAGGAACGCAACATTTTGTTAAAATAATACTATTACAGAAATAACATTAACATTTTAATCAGCATACCAACTAATTTGGGGTGCAGTATAGTTACCCGATTTGGAAACCATTTTCCCTTTATAACCATTTCATAAACTCCACTAAGTAACTGCGGGAGGGTGAACGTTAACGCTGTGCACAGCGGAGATGTAAATAAACAATTACCGATATCTAAGCATAACTTGAGTACAAAAATGTGAAATCTCTGAACTCTTACAGAAAATATACTTAAATACTTACCAATAAACCCTGTAATAGTAACGTAGGAAACATGGAATGAATTATGTGTTGATTGAAAACGTATATATTTGTCATATTTGATTCTGTGAACGATACTTTCGTATGAGTCGTAACATTAGTACGAAAGTATCGTATTACTTTTTCTTGCAACCCTAATTATATGTATAATATTATAAAACGTTTCATTGCAAACTGCATTGACACATCTTCCATCTGACATATTCCACTTCTACTTCGCCAATATATAGAAAAATATATATTTGTTAAAATATCTTAGCACTAGGTATTTTATAATATAACGAATTGAAAGGATTTCATCCTCCGCTTGACTGGTGGAATCTGTTGAAGCTCAAATAAAATATATTCTCTTTCAGCTCAAAAATCGGATATTCAGTGTATCAACTACTTCCGTAAACAAACGTAACTTTAAAAATAGTTACGGTTTTCATCAATTCAGTCACTATTGCTGGTGTTGTAAACACTATAATCATCACTACTACTACTGCTGTAATTATTACCATTAGTATTATTACTTATGCTAACACTACTATATTATTGCTACTAAAATCTACTACTAACATCACCCATGCTAATAGTGCAGCTACCATCACCATAAATACTAATGTTGCTACTACGTTACTAGTATAGCTATTAACAGCACTACTACAGTGTTGCTACTGTACTATGTTATGTAGTTGTGTAGCTATAGCACCATTACTGTCATACTGTTAATCTGGATGGCTCAGTTGTTCAGGCCCTGTTATCCTAAGGTCGCGGGCTCAAACCGATGGCTTTTAAGAGTGCTTAAAAGTTATAGACCACGTCAGTAGATATACTATGGGACAAAATTCTGACACACCGGCGCTGATATGATCATGGTAATTGATACGTCGTTAACAAACAGAAGTATTTCTAGCATTGCTACTATACTATTATGTATTTCAAATGAGAAGAGTTCTGGCCTGTAGCGAATCAGATGCGTTAGCGCAATCAGCATTGCCACCTCGTTACCACTACTCTTTGTATACTTCCCTCTCTCTCTCGCACACGTGCGAGTCTTCTTGGCACAAGACGCAAGGGAACGCAAAAAGAATTTTCCAAACTTTTGTAATAATGCACTTGTTGAAATCACAATTGCAACGTGGACATTCGCATATTATGCACATGCTTTAAATGCTATAATTGTAATTATAGTTTACTAATTACCTAATTTTTCTAATTCAACTAAACCGTCCTGCAAATGTCACATCAAGAGAAAATTCGTCATTGTGTACATCTTTCGAGTATTGCAAATATGATGTTAGGCTCCAAAATATCACCATGTGCTACTTCTTTCCAAAAGTTGTCTGCTTGTAGTTTATCTGCACTTCTCACGCGGTCTTGTGTTACCGTGTCATTTTCTTCGCGATTAAGTCATTCAACGGCAGTCAGTTTAAAAGTATTATTTCTTTTTTGTAGATAGAAGAATTTTCCGGGCTCAGGAGCCGTGGTCTGCTGGAGTAGGAAGATCCAGACGTTTCGTTCATATCTGCGGTGACTGAAACTTCACCCAGAAGTCTCAGACCACGCCACCACTGATGATGTTCACCAGATGTAAACGAAACGTCTGGATCTTCCTACTCCAGCAGACCACGGCTCCTGAGCCCGGAAAATTCTTCTATATACAAATTAGACTCCGGCCGTGAAAGCTTACGACTATCCACAGTATTACTTCTGTTTTCAACATATTTTGAGCCTACATTAACTCAACTGGATTGTACAGTCAGTGGTAAAGGGGAAAGGCTGATTACCTGGTGTCTCATTTCAATTGCAAGTTGATCTAGCTGATACACTTTTCCTCGGTTTTTAAACAGAAGAACAACTAAATACTGCTGCTAAATACTACAATTCATAAACAAAATGTAATGTGACATCTGACGTTCTACCAGGCCAGCAAAAAAGTGTACTGTTTGCTCTCTCTGGAATTTAACAAACACCTTGGCTTATTCAAAGTAATTATTTTATCACTTCCTGTCAAACGTTTACATTTCTGAGTAATTACAAATATACGTACACGCCTACATACCAACCAATGATGATGTCCATTACAGTGCTTACGTCGCGATGCGTTGTTATAATATAATGGTACTTTATTTATCTGTATTAGGAAAACTATTTGAGCAAAAAATATGGGTGTTTTACGTTATGTTAGACACATTGCTCTCTACCTTCCTCATGGATCACTTTTTGCAAAATATGAGTTTTTGTCTTAGCGCAAATAGTATTTGTTAGAGCTGGATTCAGCTTGCGCTCGTCACCACTTACGGGGAATGCATTATGAAAACACCACATAACTCCGATTGGTTGCTCACCTAGTAGCGTACAAGAACGAACATTAACACACATTAAGTTACCAGTGTAGCTATAATACTGTCACGCCTGTTCTAGAGTTATTACTTTAATATCAAAGGTCCTAATGCAGTTATTAATACCACCATATCTCTGCTAGTGATGCTATTGCATTGTCCATACTACCAGTGCTATCATATCATCCATGCTATTAGTGTACCTACTAATACTACCATTGCCACCATTATTACTGTTTCTACTACATGATCTATGCTATTCGAGGGCGGTAGATTGCATATACATTTCAGGTATACCACCCTAATGAGATGCGATCTGTAGACGTGTAATTCGCGCACACAATTGTGGAGCGTAAACTACATACCTAAATGAAGTAAGTAATAAAATGCAGCATGTCATTTGCACACAAACCTCAATACATGAAAACAGCAACAGTAGCTAGTATTATGTAATTTGAAAACATGCAATACATTCTAGTAAACGAAGACTGTTATTACAACAACAACAACAATAATAATAATAATAATAATAATAATAATAATAATAATAATAATAATAATAATAATAATAATAATAATAATAATAATAATAATAATAATAATAATAATAATAATAATAATAATAATAATAATAATAATAATAATAATAATAATAATAATAATAATAATAATAATAATAATAATAATAATGATAATGATAATAATAATCATCATCATCATCTACATTAGGTGGCATTTTACATTAAAATTGTTATATTTTGCTCCATAATTTCTTTCTTATTTAAGAAAGCGTTGTTATCTCACGTATATGTCCTGTAGCTTCCAGGGCATAAAAAGTACGTGCTTATATTTAAAATTCAAGCAACTTATTTACAAATAAAAATACTGTGATGGGAAAGGGAAAGTTGCTTATAAAAGCTTCTCTAAAAAGACTTACAAGCACTCAAATGTGGATCTAAAAATGATAGACCGAAATAATATAAGCTATAACCGTCGGCCAATTTCTGAATCACTTTTGCCATATTTCTTTGTCAAAAGGTTCACCAATCAGTCATAGTCAGGATTGATTAGATGGAATCTGTATCCAATAAAAAGAACCCCATTTCATACATTAATATGTTGGCACATCCAAAGTCGACAATTGCTAAAGCCGTATTCAGTTGCAAGTTCAGACAAGTTTTGAACATAGATAATATATGAACATAGTTTCTAACTTCACCCTGGTAACAAACAATATGAAAGTTGTATGCAATGTCGATTTTGCACTCCATGGGTGGTAAATAGTTACTTGTACAATAGTTACTTAGTATGAATGTGCCGTCCATGAACACGGTTTCAACACTACATAAGATATATTCTCATTCGTTGCACAAGAAAATTCAATAATTTTATATTGTGCGTTATGATGAATAGAAAACGTTTATTATTATTTGTTAATGTTGGGGATAGCATCTTGCACTTTGTGTAAGTTTCGGGATAGTACTAATAGTAATGCGTGCAGCAATTTAGCACATAAAATAAAAGCTCATCTGTAAATTATGTTTGATGTATAATAATAGTAATAGTAATAATAATAACGACAACAATAATATTGATTAAAATGTATTCAAATCATACTTGTCTAATTAATTTCAAAGGTATTCCGCATTTTCTCCTGTAAATATTATTTACGACCCTTCGATTACTTTTTACTACATCGTTTCCATGATTAAGGGTTTAACTTTATCCGGACAACATCATCATTTACAATATTTAATGATGCATAATATTTTAGTTTACAGCATCCTCAAATTATTTCACTATACTTAAGCTCTCTGAATTTGTAAAATGTTGAGTTGTCTAATAACTAATCCTTTTCTACGGTTATCAATAATAGTTATTAACTTCATTTCAATCTATCGATAAGACCAACGCCCTCACGATTGCTTTGAGTCAAATTGTTATTAATCGTCTAGATATATTCCAGCAGACTTTGGGCCTCTTTTACTTCCAGATAAATAGAACCACGCCTAGCTTTTCTATATTTATGGAAGTACAATTCTGCGTATTGTACATTTAAATATGTTGTCTATATTTAATAAAATATTATCTTGTGGTGTGTGCACTTTGTATATTCCAGAAACGAAAGGGGTAAATAAGGATTGTGTAGTTTACGTGCTCTAAGAAAAGAAAACTTTACTAAATGTCATACTTGCTTGAAGTATGGTGTTTATTACCGCTCTAGCTTCAAATACCATCACAAACACCAGCACTAACATTAGTATTAGTATTGCTACTACACAATCTATTCCACTATGTGGTTATTAGTATTAGGTATACCGTTCTACATTTCAAAACTTATTTTATGCCCTTTTTTAATCTGATAGGTCATCCTAAACGATTTTTGGAGCTGAATTCGAAAATAATCTCCATTTTCTCCCATTGTGTCATATTTTCAAACTGTTCATAAATAACAAAAATAAAACTAAAGCTTCGTGAAACGTATTAAAAATTACTTAAGAAGAATTTTTAAGGAACACTAGGCCATAATTATAAAATATTTGCCACAAATTAATCATTAATTAATAATAATTATAAGCACATTCATAGCCTTGCCTCAATATTGCACTTCAAATTTTCTCCTCCTTAACCTTCTAGCATCTCTTAACATACAGCACTAATAAGCCATCGTGTGAACACTCCACTTCCATTCATATCTCAGTTCCATATTTTTCAAATCCTGGTGAAATATTTCATCCTGTTCCTCACTAGAATTTTAATTATTCAGGGAAATAATTTAGATGGAAATAAAGAAAATATACTTTGATACTCATGTTGGAACCAATCTGTTTAAAACTTTGTAACATCATTTTCACTATGTTAACACAATTTGGATCATTTTATATCCAAGGAAATTCAAAACATTTCTGAAAACATTCCGGGCATCCTTCACTTCTTGACTCAAACTGTTCTCGAAGTGAATTTGTGAGACAACGAATGCATTAGCTTTAATTTTTTCTTTTCATATGATAATGAAGGAGATGTAGGTAACATAAATGTACCTAAAGCACGCTGTCATTATGTAGAGTTTTCACAAATTGTTTCATAACACCTAATTTTACATGGAGAGGTGGCAACAATGCTCTAAGGGATGAATAGGAGGTTAACTTTTTATATTTCTTTTCACCTGGTATTAAATTAATCCCACATGGCCAATGTTCCCTTTCCCAGTGTTTTGACCTATACAGGAGCTGTCCTTAATTTATATGATGATGTCAACAAAGCAATAAAATATATTACTCCACAGGCGACTGTGATTGGAGCAAATAGTCGCGCCATTTTATCAACCACGTGTCGAGCATATGCGCTGTCAACGAACATGAAAAGTTTAGCTTTGCCGTTTTCGGTGTTAGGGTAGCTTATGTGGTAGTACTTTTACGTTAAGATTAAATACTAAGGTGTGTCTACTGTGTAATATATTTTCCCTTTTGTACGCTAAAAAGTGACTGGATACTTACAACAGTTATTCAAATACTTGATTTCATCACATAACCTCACCTGATTTATAAATTAAAAATTAAGGCACGGTTCTTTCTGCGGAATAACAGTGCGTGTAGCCACTTTGACAATGACTTGAAGGTTCTACTGGCATACAACTGAAAAAAAAAGAAGTTTATGTACCTAATTTGAATCAGACAACGGACGAATTGTTTAGATTTCCGCTTCCGAACTATTCTTTGATAATTCCTTCACCACAACAATACATCTTCATGCTCAACATTATATTTTTCTGTTCATATTCACAAATTCAAAACCTATGTCGCGAAGAATGGTGAAGAAGCTCGTTTTTCAAAGCTGGGCTAAATGGGATCGTTGTTTACTGCTTGAAGCACTCTTGTAATTGCAGTGGCTCGTTTCTTTCAAAGAAGCTATGAACCTAGCGACGAATAACACTTTTAACAAATTCATTAGATTTACTTCCCACAACTTGCTTCATTCTTTATTCGGTGTTTTCCTGGAGTGGAAAGCCGCCCGTTTTCACAACCCCACTTCGAACGGCATTAATACTTGGCGCCGAAACACCGGTTAATTCTGCTGACAAATTAACAACGTCCTCAATTGCTAAGGTTGGATATTTTTCGCACAACTTGCAAAATACGTTCAATGTAATTTGCTTTTTGCCGCTTTTTAAAAGTTTCCCTTTGTGATGTTTTAAATTTAGCTCGGAAACCGTCATGTTTAAACTGATTTTCATCCCACTTCCTTTAAAGCTGCGCAAGCGCAATGTGCACTCTAATATATACAAATTACGCTTATATTTACCAAATAAAATACTAATTAATTACTGTCTGACTGCTGTATTTGTAATAATGTGATGTATATCTTGCATTAGATGTAAAGTCCTTTTAAAATTGATATGCGAACTAAATCATTTTTATCCGCAGAGAGTTACAGGGCTAAATAGACAATGATGTCACACACATACACGTGCTTCTATTTACATTACCATATAAACTTAGGACGTCTCCGGTATAGCTCTGCCATCCCATTCACATAAGAAACAAGGATATTTTGTGAAACCAGCCTGTTGAACAAGTAGTAGTCCAATACTCTTTAAATCTCCGCATACTAGCCATAAATGGTTTTCGTACTGCAATTTTTAGTAGCAAAAGTTTAACTTTTCATACGTATTATTTGAAACAAAAGAGTGGGCCAAGGAAAGAAGGATTAATGTTCCCATTAGAAACCAAACCACCTTTAAGGCTTTTTGAGAAGTATTCATGGAGAACCCCCACTCTTTGAAATTATTAATTTTAAGGGGAAGACACCTTTTGGCACATCTTCTAGGGCGGATATATTTAGTACATATTAATAAACACAAACAATATAAATATATAAAATATTAACATAGTAATACTTATATTATTTCACATTTAAGTAATAAAGTTGAAATTATAAGCTGTTGAGCCTTTCTAACAGAAGATAAGTCACGATAATATTACTACAGTATGTACAGTGCGATGCACGGATATTTTCCGATATCTGGAACAGCTTTTTAGGTTGGTAGGTAAATGGCACCACGCCCCCCAGTTCAAACCCCTGTAAGCGATAGGAAGACGTGCGCCTGCCCTTTGTTTCGCGATGGCGGAGGTGAACCAGAAGCGCAGATAGTTTAAGCAATAAGCGAAACATATAACTCAGAATGTGTCTCATCGGACTTTGATTATTTTATCAGCGGTTACTGAGGACAGGGGCAGATTGCCCATCCTTTTCAATAATGAACCGTCTCAGGTGTAGCTTAAAAGATGGTCACGCAAAGAGTTCCACGTTGGCGCGACAGTTTGATGCAAATAAGTTTGGTCGCGCAGGGTAAAGCAATGAGGTTTCTCTCAGGGTATGCGTGGATATGTATGAGTAAGGATGGTTCTAATGACACTGGAATACCCGTTTCAAACTGATTTCATGACTGCTTTTTATCATCACACCAAACTCGAAGTTGCCGACCAAGGGTTACCAATATATCATTGTTTAGTCACTGTAGTTGGAATGCTTATTACTCGATAGTACTTAATTGGTTGCGTATGAACCGAAGGATCTTCCCACCGGTTCTGATCTGCCTTCGACCAAGACAGAAGAAGAGGACTGTCTTAATCGGCTTCACGCCGCGGACTGACTGTCCTTACTATGCACAGCTGTGTGTGGGTGTGTAAACTTCATTTCTGAAGCCCTGTCTTTTCACGCAAAGATTCCTTTTGTGACTATTTTGCCCACTGTGATTATTAGCCTCGGTCATGCCATTATTAAGGGTCCGAATAATACCTATTCCAACGGAGTTAAGTGCTACCCTTAGAATTCTGTTTCCCCCGTGTCTTTTGTTACACGATTCAACTCAACTGCACATGCACGCGTTTCACAAAGATACAAGATTCCTTTGAAATCCACTTAGTGCATCCCTTAATTTGTGCAGTTTTCTTGGAAGGGGAATGAGGGTTAGGACAGATTTATCTGTTTTATTATGTGTATCAACTTAAACTCCACATTGCGCTTATTTATTTCGAATCATCTCATTTCATTACAAAATAATTTAAAGCTGTAACTTAAACTCTATCTACACAAAACACACCGAGCATACTAAAGCATATTTTCGTCACGTAGACAAACATAAGGGAAAAACACAAACACGATAATGTTCTAGTAATGAATCCTTATAACCCACCCCTTGTCCTTCTCCCCGGTTCCCGAGTTATGACATCAAACAAATGAGCGACGGACACAGCAACAAGGTATTGACAATCGTTCCGCTAAGATTACATTCCACTTTACCCCTCCCCCTACACTACGCACCGAGGCTAAGTGCCTTGTTCATCGACCATTCCTCGTGTTATTGGACTTTGATATAAACCAATAAGAGATTGGCACAGCCAGGACTGGTGTAAAACACGAATGGTGAAACGATTATGCCTACATTATATAAAGTAACACACCAAAAGATACCAACAGCATCGGAACATTTCCGTGCACCGGACTGTACATTACGAAAAATATTACAAAAAATTACATTTTGAATTGAAAACATTTCTGACGTGGTACGCGAAAACGAATTTCAGGTTTGCAATCAATATGAAAATGTGGTTTAGAAACGCTCTTTCATTTCAAAAATACGAAACCAATGCAGGACGGGTTATCATCACAACTACTGAAGTTTCTACCACAACATTTGTACTTCTAGAATAGTTTATAATACCACCACCATTACCACCAATAATACTGGTGATAGAATGTCATCCCTACTGTGAACTCTAGTGTTACAACAAACACTACAACCACCACCTCCATCACCAAAAAACTACAATTACTATTTATATCATGACTAATTTTGAGATTGTCATCACCATTCGCACTACCAAAACACTACAACTGCTGCTATGCCATGACTATATCTAAGATTATCTTCACAACCACGATCGCCACCACTTCCACCACCAGCACTAAAAAAGCACTACAACTGCTGCTATGCCATGACTATATCTAAGATTATCTTCACAACCACGATCGCCACCACTTCCACCACCAGCACTAAAAAAACACTACAACTGCTGCTATGCCACGAATAACTCTTAATGTCCTATTTCACCAACGGATGTTAAGACTTAACACGGCTGTTAGTCTGCTTGGCAATAGTTATAACAAAAATTGCATTTCACCAACAAGTGTTAGCTTAACACTTGCTTTAAGTCTCTTGTTAAACTAACAAGCCATCTTTCTGTTGTCAATTCATTAACAATTGTATAATTGTCGAGATGGCGGGCGTGAACGCAGTTATATTTAGACAGTCTAAATGGCATTCGTAATAGAACGGCCTTTGAGTAGAAATGATTTTTAGGAGCTATCAGAAGAAATTTTTCTACGAAGGTATAGACTGTCGAAACAAGTTGTTATGAAGGTTACTGCGGAAGTATAAGAGAGGTTAGAACATGCAACGAAAGGAATATGCCGATCTCGCCTTTGTTTCAGGTATTAATAACTTTACGATTTTATAATTCACTGAATTCTGAGGATATACACTTTCCACCTCCCGTCTTGAAACGTTCAAGTCTCACGTCACTTCTGTCCTTCGCACCTCGTTTTAAATTTACGTAATATTGACGAAGTTGTTTCGTACTTCTGGTTGTGACATTTGCATTCGAATTGAAACTCATTTCCAAACTTTTCCCACGCCACCTCTTTCTCTTTCACATTTACCGCAACCGCCCTCTTATTTTCCACAATATCCTTATATTTAGTAGTAACTGAAATAACAATGTTTTCTCGATGGATGAGAAATTTGTTGCACTGCTTCTCTTCTGCTTTTTTTTTTACCCGCCAGTTCATCAGCTGTGTGTACACGAAAATAAAAACAAAAGCGCATCGCAGTACGTTCAGAAAATAATACGATTCATCTACAACATTTTATATCTGTAATATTTATAAGTCTCTCGGCATTAATACGTGTTTGTTAACTTTTTCTGGAAACAAGTTGGTGAAATGTTAACGCTGTAACAATTGTTATGTTACATTTGTTAACACGATTTTAACATCTGTTGGTGAAATCGGGCATAATATTGTTATCACTACTGACAACTCCATAACCATAATGTTACAACTGCTACTACTACCAAATACTGATTACTGCTACCACCATCACTTCCACTCTACTAGTATTACTGCCGCACTACTGCTATCACTACCTCTTTTTTGGCAGGGGAAGAATCTTCAAAAGACGCCGAACTCGGCGAGTTGGATTCTTACCAACTAAAAAACGCCTGCGAGCCACAAGAGACTTCTTCCTGGAACCACCATTAGGCATTACTTCAAGAGGAAAGGCGAAAGATGGTCGACGTACTAATGTACCATTACCACTGCTAGTACTACAAACACTACCAGCACCACTAATACAAGTGTTTTGACTACTACGACAACCATTGTTATTGCTACCTTCATTATTACTACTATCATTAATAATAACTTTCTACTACTCCTACTCCTACTCCTACTCCTACTCCTACTCCTACTCCTACTCCTACTCCTACTCCTACTCCTACTCCTACTCCTACTCCTACTCCTACTCCTACTCCTACTCCTACTCCTACTCCTACCTACCCCTACCCCTACCCTACCCCTACCCCTACCCCTACCCCTACCCCTACCCCTACCCCTACCCCTACCCCTACCCCTACCCCTACCCCTACCCCTACCCCTACCCCTACCCCTACCCCTACCCCTACCCCTACCCCTACCCCTACCCCTACCCCTACCCCTACCCCTACCCCTACCCCCCCTACCCCTACCCCTACCCCTACCCCTACCCCTACCCCTACCCCTACCCCTACCCCTACCCCTACCCCTACCCCTACCCCTACCCCTACCCCTACCCCTACCCCTACCCCTACCCCTACCCCTACCCCTACCCCTACCCCTACCCCTACCCCTACCCCTACCCCTACTCCTACTCCTACTCCTACTCCTACTCCTACTCCTACTCCTACTCCTACTACTACTACTACTACTACTACTACTACTACTACTACTACTACTACTACTACTACTACTACTACTACTACTACTACTACTACTACTACTACTACTACTACTACTACTACTACTACTACTACTACTACTACTACTACTACTACTACTACTACTACTACTACTACTACTACTACTACTACTACTACTACTACTACTACTACTACTACTACTACTACTACTACTACTACTACTACTACTACTACTACTACTACTACTACTACTACTACTACTACTACTACTACTACTACTACTACTACTACTACTACTACTACTACTACTACTACTACTACTACTACTACTACTACTACTACTACTACTACTACTACTACTACTACTACTACTACTACTACTACTACTACTACTACTACTACTACTACTACTACTACTACTACTACTACTACTACTACTACTACTACTACTACTACTACTACTACTACTACTACTACTACTACTACTACTACTACTACTACTACTACTACTACTACTACTACTACTACTACTACTACTACTACTACTACTACTACTACTACTACTACTACTACTACTACTACTACTACTACTACTACTACTACTACTACTACTACTACTACTACTACTACTACTACTACTACTACTACTACTACTACTACTACTACTACTACTACTACTACTACTACTACTACTACTACTACTACTACTACTACTACTACTACTACTACTACTACTACTACTACTACTACTACTACTACTACTACTACTACTACTACTACTACTACTACTACTACTACTACTACTACTACTACTACTACTACTACTACTACTACTACTACTACTACTACTACTACTACTACTACTACTACTACTACTACTACTACTACTACTACTACTACTACTACTACTACTACTACTACTACTACTACTACTACTACTACTACTACTACTACTACTACTACTACTACTACTACTACTACTACTACTACTACTACTACTACTACTACTACTACTACTACTACTACTACTACTACTACTACTACTACTACTACTACTACTACTACTACTACTACTACTACTACTACTACTACTACTACTACTACTACTACTACTACTACTACTACTACTACTACTACTACTACTACTACTACTACTACTACTACTACTACTACTACTACTACTACTACTACTACTACTACTACTACTACTACTACTACTACTACTACTACTACTACTACTACTACTACTACTACTACTACTACTACTACTACTACTACTACTACTACTACTACTACTACTACTACTACTACTACTACTACTACTACTACTACTACTACTACTACTACTACTACTACTACTACTACTACTACTACTACTACTACTACTACTACTACTACTACTACTACTACTACTACTACTACTACTACTACTACTACTACTACTACTACTACTACTACTACTACTACTACTACTACTACTACTACTACTACTACTACTACTACTACTACTACTACTACTACTACTACTACTACTACTACTACTACTACTACTACTACTACTACTACTACTACTACTACTACTACTACTACTACTACTACTACTACTACTACTACTACTACTACTACTACTACTACTACTACTACTACTACTACTACTACTACTACTACTACTACTACTACTACTACTACTACTACTACTACTACTACTACTACTACTACTACTACTACTACTACTACTACTACTACTACTACTACTACTACTACTACTACTACTACTACTACTACTACTACTACTACTACTACTACTACTACTACTACTACTACTACTACTACTACTACTACTACTACTACTACTACTACTACTACTACTACTACTACTACTACTACTACTACTACTACTACTACTACTACTACTACTACTACTACTACTACTACTACTACTACTACTACTACTACTACTACTACTACTACTACTACTACTACTACTACTACTACTACTACTACTACTACTACTACTACTACTACTACTACTACTACTACTACTACTACTACTACTACTACTACTACTACTACTACTACTACTACTACTACTACTACTACTACTACTACTACTACTACTACTACTACTACTACTACTACTACTACTACTACTACTACTACTACTACTACTACTACTACTACTACTACTACTACTACTACTACTACTACTACTACTACTACTACTACTACTACTACTACTACTACTACTACTACTACTACTACTACTACTACTACTACTACTACTACTACTACTATGATGGCACAGTACCTACGTTTGAACGCCATGGAGGTTCATCATATATAGATCTGACCATCTGCAGCCCGGATCTTGGGAGAACCGTCCGCAATTGGCACGTAAGCGACGAAGAAAATTTGAGTTATCATCGCAGCATCTATTTCGAGGTTTTTGTACCCGGTCCTTTTCTACGGCCTGCCAGTGGGTCTCAAGGCTGGTCCTACCAACCGGAGAAGCAGGATCACTTATTGGAGCATTTGGAGGACCAAATTCAATCCAGCTTTATTCATCAGGCCTATGGAATCGACCAGGCTATCTACCTGGTTACATGTATCCTCAGGGCGAAGGAGCAGGACGACCGCCGAGAATAAGCCGGCCGAGGCCGCTGCGTGTAACTAAACCCTCCATTGGTACGCAAGTACGTTTGACCATCTTTATTGCCCTTCTTCCCGAAGTAATACCGATTGGTGGTCCCAGGAAGAAGTCTCTTGTGGCTAGCAGGGGTTTTTTAGTTGGTAAGAATCCAACTCGCCAAGCCTGGCGTCTTTTGAAGATTTTTCCCCTGCCTAAAAAAAAAACTACTACTACTACTACTACTACTACTACTACTACTACTACTACTACTACTACTACTACTACTACTACTACTACTACTACTACTACTACTACTACTGCTACTACTACTGCTACTACTACTGCTACTGCTACTGCTACTGCTACTGCTACTGCTACTGCTACTGCTACTGCTACTGCTACTGCTACTGCTACTGCTACTGCTACTGCTACTGCTACTGCTACTGCTACTGCTACTGCTGCTGCTGCTGCTGCTGCTGCTGCTGCTGCTGCTGCTGCTGCTGCTGCTGCTGCTGCTGCTGCTGCTGCTGCTGCTGCTGCTGCTGCTGCTGCTGCTGCTGCTGCTGCTGCTGCTGCTGCTGCTGCTACTACTACCGTTTCTGGCTGCTGTTATTAGTAACATTGTTGTTACTGCTGGGTACTATTTGAATAAGAATGAACACAAATATGCTCAAATTATTCTACATTAGTAATTACGTGATTGGAATTAGAATTTGAGTAAAACTTTGCATCTCAGGGATAAAACATTAAACTAAATAAATATACATGTTTTATCGGAACAAGATTTGTCATCGAACATCGCGGCCTTCACAGACGATAGTCCATTCAGCCATAAGCATTTGGTAAAATATACAATTTTACATTTGGATCATTACCATTAATGTAAATTAATTGTTCTTTCACACTAGCCGTGTGTAGGACGCACTATGAAAGAGTAGAGCGAGACTGAAAAGTTCAATGCCATAGCCGGGATTTGAACCACGGATCTTCTGGTTTCCGTCCAGCCGCTCTAACCATTTGAGCTACTATGGCTGAAGACTGAAGACTGTAAAGTACTTACAGCATAGTAAGTCGCCATTAAGGTAGTTGTCTCATGTGTTTATGAGAACTCCTAGTGGTTTACCGGGAGAAACACGAGTCAGTTGGAGAATTTAATGTCATGTTGGCACGTTGGCCATAGTAGCTCAAATGGTTAGAGCGGCTGGACGCAAACCAGAAGATCCGCGGTTCAAATCCCGACTATGGCATTGAATTTTTCAGTCTGGCTCTACTCTTTCAATCTCCAGATTAGTTCTCCATTAGGGACTTCAAATGCTCTTGCGCCCTTCGGGTCTCTTGCCCCATCCCTCCCTCTTAGGCGTTGAGTTCGAAGCATAAAGGGCCACAATTGCCTATAATTTTGGGAGTTCTCTCCGTGATATGTGCTTTCCTGCCTAGGTCCTGGGTCCAATTTCCGGCTGGGACAGGAAATTGTTTCTTTAAGTGGAATCGTTCCCTACAATCCTCAGTCTGAAAGTGCGAATGTGAGTGTTTGAAGGTAATAACAGCCTCAATATCAATGCCATAGACAACGAGTTATGTACACCATCAGTTCTTTATAAACTCAAATATCCCGTTCTGAGCACGAAAGATAAAGAGAGCTACACAAATGGAATACAAAATAAACAACCTATTGATTTTTAAGTTTTGTTAGAACTTCTGTTATTGTAGTAACAGTTCCTGAACAATGCCACTTAGATACAGAGACAAGCAAATATGTATCTACAGAGGAATGTATTCTGTACATTCTTGTCTTTTTCTTGGATAAAAAGGCCGATGTTTGATATAAGACCATAATCTACAGGCTACACGGTTATAAAAAATATAGCCATTAACTCAAAATTACAATGATCTCATCCCAGCTCTGTTTTTCTGTTTGGATTATTTAGGATTTAGGCTAGGATTAGATTTATTGTGCATATTCCAAAATTTTACAATTTACAACTTTTGGCTACATTTATTTGTCTTTACCTTGTTGCTACCTTGGGTTACATGACACCCTGGTCTTCTGCTCTGCTAGGTAGCTCTTAACCTCCATACCTCCTTGTTACTTAATTAGTCCTATTCTTCCCCCTCATCTTCCTTTATTATATTCTTTACATTTGTGGCCAATTTTTCTTTTACTCTCTGCAAGAACTCACCAATACTTATTTTCCTTCCTGCCCGTTAACATTTTTATATATTTGGATTATACTATAAATGATTTCGTCTTAATATCTTAAACGGGCTAATGCTATTAAAATTATCAGTGAATACTATTATAAGCTTATTAAATTTCTCGTTTAGATACGTTTAGAAAGAAGTGCAAGGGTGATACAAACTGACTTGTTTGATTAGATACGAAAATATTTTCTTAATAATTAGTAAGACATGGTGTTTTGGGGGAAGCGTGTGCTAAATTAATGCATATATACAGAAATAGCTAAGTATTTTTTAAAATAAAAACGGCTTTATTTCCATTTCACTAATAATGATTATTATGTAGCAGAAGGTAACTTTAATTGCAAATATTTTCAGAGGCAAGCAATGTCATATAATGGAACCTAGAATTTAGTCTTTGCATTGACAATCTTTGCAATCTTGTGAACCAAAGCTTACTACTCAAGAGTGTGCGAAGTTGTATGATTTAATTAAAAAGGCTGGAATCTCTCAATAGTACCCACCCCGTAACACAAGTAATCTTTCATAACATAGGCTGCGTTTTCAAATGTTTGTTTTAAAATATTAAATAACGTGTTAAACCTTAGAATTAAACGTGAAAGAAAACCACGAGTAAATGTTCGAGTAAATAAGTCACTTATATGTATTTCTGTTTATCTAGCGTCTAAAACTATTTTAATTATTGCATCATTAAATGAACTTAAAGAGTACAGGAAAGCAGACATACGGAAGACGAAGTTTATGAATTTTTATTATTAAATTTAAAGTCGAATATGCCTCTTTGATAAGTTTTACCTTCGTCTCGTAAGAAAACACTTTAAATTTATTTAGAGAAACTGGATTATTTAATACTATAGTTGGTTGAATATACATAATAATACAAAATAGTAATTAAAACTAAAGCTATAAATTATAATATTAATAAAATTATTACACACATACACAAAGTGCCTCACATTCTAGGAGTCTCGAGTTCGAATCTCGACCAGGGCGTGTTATCTGGATAAGGTTTATTTTCTGGGGTTTTTCCTTATCCTGAAAATAAATTTTAGATAAATTTAAACTCTATGGATTATTATGTCACACTTTTCATTCATCATCCGATGTGACCTACGTTGGAGGACGTTAATAAAAAAAGAAAAAGCGTGCACAAGTCTTAAGGTTTCTGAAAATATATCACAAAAACTATAAGGAAGAATAATATGAAGATTATTCTGATACTACTTCACGGAAAAATGGGTTACCTCACGTGTAGTGATGGCTGTGATAAAAAATAACTGGGAGAAAACTCCCTGATGCTGTTACATTCAAAGATGGGTGTCCTTACACCTCAAAATGGTTGGGGTTAATTACTACTGGGGGAGGCATTTCTGACACTGTTTTATCCAAACAGGGTTCCCTCACGTGTCAAGATGACTGTGGTAAATTATAACTAGGGTAGGACTACCTGACATGGTTTTATCCAAAAATGGGTTCCTCCACGTCTCATTATCACAGTAATCAACTAATCAATTACAACTGGGGAAGGCTACCTGATGCTATTTCGTCCAAAAGTTCATCACCTATCATGATGACAGGTCTGCCTTTATGTGAGGAACCTTTGATGTGTAAATTCTGAAGGAGATATTGTGCTTATCACAACTTCTTTCATGAAGCGTGTTTAGAATACCAGTAATAATATGCTGTAATTGTTTTCAACTTAATTTACTTTATGGGCGTCCAAGCAATTATAATATTAATACATTGTGTGTATTACTTATCGTTTTTGTGTCTGTAGCTATGCGTGATTTTCACTGCTCCTGGCTGACACGCAAAGTATCCAGGTGGAATTCTTGGTTACAGTGGGTCATTTAAACCGTGAAATCTTTCATCAAAGGCTCAAGACAGAGTGTATAATCTATATTTCCGGTAATTGTCTCTTGCAAACTTGTGGGTATAAGACTCAACTTGCAAAACATTGAAAGTAGGTGTATTTAAATTCACCCCATGCCGCCCGACTTACTAAACTGAATCGAAATTTTCTAAGACTATGACAAGACCTTGTAAATAACGTTCAACAATAACAAGCCGCTACATAGATTATCTGGCGATGTTGACCATTTTATTAATAGAATACTATTTACTAACTCCATATATTGTCATAAAGCTTGACCAATTAATATGAGTTTGCAAAGGTAAAGTTATTATCCTGGATAAGTAGTTTATCACTTGCATGAGATTTCGCTCACCAAGACGGGCATCTCTTCCCACCCAGTGCCACTGCTTGGTGAGCGATTAACACAGGTCATTTTGTACAAGTAGACAGTAAAGGGACAGAAGTATCGAAATGACATTCTGAGCCCAGGATTTTAATCAGTTGACGGAAGAACAGAAATCATAAAGATGGGTTTAACAAAACTACATCACTACTTATACAGCAGAAGAGCCCAAGGGAAACATTAAGGCAGTGTCTAAAAATAGGATTATAAGAAAACCTGAAGAAAAACGTGCAGAAAAATTCTAAATTATTCAAACAATAAAGGAAAACATGTGAAATAAAATTATAAATATTACATACAATGGTCAAACTGAATCGTGTTAGTTGGAATGTGGTTAGCGGATGCAGTGTCCACTTTTCTCAGTCCTCATAACTGCCAAATGCCGGGAAGTTACTCTAAACTTAGAACGTTTCATTAACACATTTCCTATGCCCATAAATCATTTCATTTCACATACCAGTATTCACTGGCTGTGCCCTATGTAGTAAAATCTGGCATTAAATACTAAATAACTGAATAAAAAAATGAAAAAAACAAACAAACAAATAAACAAAGAAGTTACAACAGGGTCTGTTTCCGAAGGAGGACATTTGCAGCCTTTACTACAAGGCGAAGTCAGAGTATGGGCGCAGGCGGATTTGGCATTGTCAGCATCAGAGAGACAAATGCCGCGCGAGGCGGTAAAGACTTATTTTGGAATCTCTGTCATTTCAGAACAATTCCAAATTATACTCTGTAGCAGGGTTGGCGAGCTTATTACAAACACTATTTTTGATGAAGGCTACATATTATTATTATTATTATTATTATTATTATTATTATTATTATTATTATTATTATTATTATTATTATTATTATTATTATTATTATTATTATTATTATTATTATTATTATTATTATTATTATTATTATTATTATTATTATTATTATTATTATTATTATTATTATTATTATTATTATTATTATTATTATTATTATTATTATTATTATTATTATTATTATTATTATTATTATTATTATTATTATTATTATTATTATTATTATTATTATTATTATTATTATTATTATTATTATTATTATTATTATTATTATTATTATTATTATTATTATTATTATTATTATTATTATTATTATTATTATTATTATTATTATTATTATTATTATTATTATTATTATTAATCATTCTTGTCAATATAACAGCTTTTACTTAATTGTTCAACAGACTTTTTAAATCTGTAAATTCCTTTCGATTGCATACGTTAGGCGTCGTGACGCAGTATACTGCAGAAGTGCGGATATAGTGAGGTATATTCTAACAAGACGTAATGTGAAGACTTCTATCAAATTTCACCTTATTGGATTATGCAGTACCTTACTTGAATATCATATAATATTATTAGCTGGAAAATTATTCTAAGCATTTTGATTAAATATTTCAACGCATTTATGAATTGACCAGTCCGACTTAGAAACACTTGCATTTGCATCGATCATAGTAGTCTATCTGGTAGTTTTATGCTTTTAATTCTGTCATTTTACAGTTATCATCACCACGATAGTTCAGTTTATAGCTGGACTAGCAACGATCTCTATTTCCATCTAGTAGAAGTCGATTCCTATCTAACTTTAGCCAATCAGAGACAGCGGAATATCTTCAGCATGTGAAAAAAGTCACTTGATAGCAGCTGGTTTCACTTTACTACTGCGAGGACCTTAGCTGCGATTTCAATGTTATTATAAAATGGACTATACCATATTTGTTTGTTTATTAATGTGGTAGTAATGAATGAACTGAATTTCGTATCTGGATTATGTAAAATTAATTGTATAACTCCTCTAGTTCACTGTTTCCTATACCAAGAACAGAGTGGAACCAGATTTTCCAATTCAAAGCAGTTTATAGAATTGTTATTGTCAGCAAAGTGCTTGGAGTCAGTTGCAATTTTGTTTTTCTTTTTGGCATAACAAAGAAGCACTTGAGTACCGCGCGCATATTGCACTCTACAACGCTCCTTTGTTCGAAACATCACTTTCTGCTCATGATGTTATCTGCATAAGGACTCGTGTATTCAAAAGCGTTCTCTTTATGGTAGAAATGTCACTGGGTGAACATTATTTTAGCTTCATCGTCAGAGTTAGAATGCTTATTTTATGTCTCGAGAGTCATTTTAACAGGGCGTCTTTTTTGCTCTAATCGCATTATCCTACCTCTTCCCAGCACTCTTAGCTGATTTTATTACCCACGTGAACGCAATAAAAACACATACAAGAAAAATTAAATTTTCAGCTTACTCCTTTTCTCTTCTCTTTCCTTGTTTTTAAAAGCTGCCGTATGAAACATCCAAAACTACAAATATTACAGTAGTGCAGATTTCACTATAGAAAACTTCTCACTGTTGTATAATGTTAATAAACATTGCACATATTTAACATATGATACAATTATAATTGGAATAAAATCTACACATATAATACTGTACTTTTTCATGAAATCCTGAATAACTTTGAAGAGTAAAAATTGAAATTCACGGAAGAGCTATTAAGCACTAACAAGTGTCATATTGCAACAATCATACCCGTTTTTAATCATAGAAATGGTTTCATAACAATATTGATCCACCAAAATAGCTGACTCAAATGTAATATTTTGACTCATAAAACCTACATTTCATGCTGTTGCTGTGAACTCAGGGCTGTCGGTTACACTCTGATGCACTGTATATGTTTCTTCATTTTCCCAAACTTTTATAGGTTTAATTAAAATATAATGGGAAATTTGCTAGATTGTGTTAGTGTATCACACAGCCAATACGCTGTACATACATATGTGAAATATTTTTAGAATTTACTACACAGATAATTTATATATGTTTGCCTCACGACACTTAAATTAAGCAATGTGCTCTTACTGAATCACAACTCACAAATGGCTGTATATAACCTAAAGTCTGGCTAAAGTCCTTCTGCTCTTAAAGTTGAACAACTTAATAACTACAAGATGATCAACCTTGCAATATGAGATCAGAGCATTAGAACTGTGCAGATAGTCGTGATTGCAACGATTTTTATGTGTAATACGCGTTTCAAGTGGGAATGCCGTGGCATAGTGGGCTTGAGGATGGCAGGTTTGGTTCCCGGCCACGGAATTTTCCCGGGTTTGATCTGATCCATAGGCGTGGAGCTTTTAAGGCGGGTATTTCTCAAGTGCTGACCTCACTAGACTGCTAGCAGGAGATAGGGTAGCAAAATTACCACTACCACCACTGCCACTACCACTACTACCATTACCACTACCACTACTACCACTACCACCATTGCCACTACCACTACTACTATAAACTTTTGCGGCCAAGTAATAAAATCTAAAAGCAGGTGAATTCTTTGGGTATTATGACAGGACACAACATGAACATGTATGCACATATTAGATATGTGACTATAAAAGCGGAGAAGGCAGCTGCGGCTGTAGACAACTTATGTAATATAGGCGGACCAACACCAGGGAAAAGAAAAGTGTTGGCAATTGTGGTTAACTCTATAATTTTATATTGTGTGGTGTTTTGGTACACCTAGTTGGAGAAACCAGCATATAGAAGAATTGTAGAAAGAGCACAACGGAAGATTATAAGGATAGTCAGTGCATACTGAACGGCTTCAACTAGAGCACTTCAGGTAATTGCAGGTGCTATACCTATTCACTTAGTTGCCAGTAAGCGTATGTATCAGAAGGGGAATGCTAATATAACTAAAAAGAAACGTATTAGGTAAAGCACCCTAGAAAAATGGCAAAATGAATGAGAGACAGAAGTAACGCCTGCTCAATGGACTAAAAAACTCATCCCAAAAATTAAACCATGGATTAATAGGAAACATGGTGAAATTCATCTTTATTTGACCCAATTTCTGTCAGGGCACGGTTATTTATTTAAAATGGGATTAGCAACAAACGGAAGCTGCTGGTATTGTGTGAAAAGAGATACCCTGGATCATACAATTTTAATATAGACTGGCCCCGTAGTTCAGTCGGTAGAGCACCTACCTGCCGTGCTAGGGGTCCCGAGTTCGATTCCCGGCGGTGGGGCTGGGGATGGGGATTTTTCTCCGGCCAAGATAACTCCTCATCTTCCCCAGAGTCTGGAAATATGAATGAGAGTGTGAATGTGTGCGTGATCTAATGATTTAAAAAACCAAAGATAACGAGTTAACACCTTCAGTATGTTCCAAAGGAGAACGGCCGCCGATATGACCATAGCAGTTAAAGGCGGGGTATATTGTTTAATTTCCCTCCGTAAATGGAGGGAAATTAAACAAAAAAAGGTCTTGGAAAGCTCAACCAAACGTTAAACATTGGAAATTTAATCCCAGTAATGTTGGATGGTAAACAAAACTGGATTGTAATACAAGAAAGGATAGGCAATACTTTGAAAGCTACAAAAAAAAAAAAAAATAATCCATAGTGCCGTGAGGTACATTGGTGGGGTTTTAGTGGAAGACCCACGCTTCTGGCAAAAAAAAAAAAAAAAAACGCTCCACTATCACTACCACCAACACTACTATTACCACTACCATCACTACTACTACTAATATATAATCAATTTTATACGGGCCCAAATGCCTCGTTGTCGACGGGCCCTAAAACACCACTAATCAAATCATTTTTATATTTGCCATGTTAGTAAGTTGAATTTTTTGAAGTCTGATTCAACCTTTCAACCTCTCACTATGCTAGCGTTTAAGTACACTACTAAAATAGAAAACATGGACTCCAATGTTTGCTACGTATACAAAAGGGGCATTTTGGAAAAAAGTATCTCATAAAAAACTTAACATAACTTGAGAACTCAGAATATAAAGGTTGCCGTGGAGAATGTTTACTTAAACTTGGTATATAAATAGATATCCGTCTGTAATGTAAATTTAATATCGAAACATATTCTAAATAATAAGGCATTCTTAGTTAAGTATTGCTTTGTACAATCCATGCGCAGGCTAAATTTGGAATGGTAGACATTTTGTGTTTTATTCTACTTTTGCAAGACTCTTTACTCGTTCATAAATAATGTCACTAACAGGTTTTCAACTATCTACAATTGAATTAATGCTTAAAATGGGTTATCTTCCGAAATAATTTGTAATAAAATTTGTGAAATTTCCTCTATATATCAGTATAGATTGTTTTATTTATATAATTTTATTTTTAAGGAGCCAAAGTAACCACAACTGCAGCTCCAGATTCTCTGAAATAGATATCAATTGCAACTCGTGAACTTGTGATTATGTTGCTGCACACAATTATTTTTTGAATTTGTCATAAGCATTTTAATTAGAGATATGTATTTTGTTTTGTAATTAGTGAAGAATAGGAAGTAAAGACACTGAAGAGATCTTTCACAGAACAACAGTAAAACTCGCTTTACGTTCTTTTCATAGCTGTCACGTTCATTGAGTCATTTTACAAACTGCAATATTATTTGAGAATATCGAGACTAAAAATGCATGTTCTTGATGCTGATCAATATAGAAGATAATTGTTGTTCGATGTTACTAACAACTAACCAATTACAAATTTCTCTGGACTTATTTCACTAATTGATTTAAATTGAATATGAGTCAAAATATTGAAGTTACAGTAATTAATATTCTCTCAGTTATCTATGAGTAGTGAATGACTTCTTTTCCTTTGGGAACTGATACAAATTCACTAATAATTAATCAAATGTAATCACGTTAAAGGCTATATACACCTTTAGGGCATTTTGAAATTTCAAGCAGTATCTGTGTATCTATGGAATCCGTAAGTTCTAATATACAGATAATTTGCAAGAAATATAGAAGTATCTTTACAACAATAGGCAGGGAAATTGCAAATGCATGATCATAAAGTTGCCAAATTGATACGAGGATTGATATATCATCATGAAAATTCGTGGTCTGCGGTTCAGAATGCACCACAACTGTTCTCTGACTGAGATTTATTCCAGGTTACCTTTAGACCTCATAACTATGAGAAGAAATGCCGGAGCGGTACCTTAAATATAATGTTATTTAGTGTATCATCAGTGTCCATCGCCTGTGGTGTCATAGGGACTAAGAATGGATGTTAAGCACTACCGAGTAAAAATTACTTCCCACTTTTTCATTTTGTACTTTGCCTCCCTCTTATGGTGAGTTTTACCACCCCCGTTCAGACTTAACAAGTAAGGGCCTCGGGTCAAACGTCTATCGAGAAGTAGAACACTGCATCAGAGATAAATCCAGGAACAGCCTGAAACCGTTGTGAGGGTGAAAAAGTGTGTGATGTGTAATGGATGAAAGGAACGGTGATTACTGATTACTGATCATGGAGCAGTTGGTGGGATAAATGTCCGGGGAAACGGAAAACAACTCGCCCAAACACCGTACAATCTCACGAGACACCTTAGGGTTGAAGCACATATGTTTCTGGTAAAATTATTAAAAAAAAGGACAAATAAGCTCATGTAACTCTAAAATTAAATATTATAAAAAAAGTATCAACATTTTAAAATGCTCTGAAAAGATATATGCATTACTGCGAAATCCACTAAATTTCATATAAATAATGATTGATGGTGATGATGATACTACTACTACTACTACTACTACTACTACTACTACTACTACTACTACTACTACTACTACTACTACTACTACTACTACTACTACTACTACTACTACTACTACTACTACTACTACTACTACTACTACTAATAATAATAATAATAATAATAATAATAATAATAATAATAATAATAATAATAATAATAATAATAATAATAATAATAATAATAATAATAATAATAATAATAATAATAATAATAATAATAATAATAATAGTAATAATAATAATAATAATAAATTTATATTGAAGAATTAATTATTTTAAATACACTACATCTGTATATGGATGTTTTTTATTAATTAGAGCGAACTGAAAAATTCATTGCCACGGCCGGGATTTGTACCACGGATCTCCCGGTTTCCGTCCAGTCGCTCTAACCCTTTGGGCTACCATGGCCAGCATGCCGACAATGTGTAGTGTTTAACGCCCGCTTTTACTACATACGGCACCGCAGGCGATGACACTGATGATACATGAGATGAAGACGGAGCACCGGTGGAATGAGAAGGCGGGGGAAACCGGAAATCCTGGAGAAAACCCACCCCAGCGCCGTGTTGTCCACCACAAATCTCACTTTGCGGTCGCCTGGGATCAAACCCGGGCCGCCTAACCACTGAGCCACAGCGCGGCCTAACATGCCGACAGGGCATTAAACTCTCCAATTGACTCATATTTCCCCGGTAAACCACTTAGTGTTAACATATTCGAGATACATATTTGTGGTGACTTACTACTGTCATTGAACCTTTAATGTTAAATTCATATTGATGAATTAATGCTTTCATAAGTAATCATTTTAAACACATTACTCCTGTATATGGATGTTTTAATTAATTACAGCAAACTGAAAAATTCAATGCCACGGCCGGGATTTGAACCACGGATCTCCTGGTTTCCGTCCAGCTGCTCTAACCCCTTGAGCTACCATGGTCAACTTTCCCGCTTATCCCTAATAAAATCCTTTGCTTTCTCATTACCTTGTATTATGATAATGAAATACCATGAAATATGCAGCACATACTTTTGAATTCCGTTCTAAAATTCCTTACATTTTAATGACATTTTACACATAGTATGGATAAGCGGCAAACAGAAACTTTTATGAAGTGCTGATGTGTTAGAGCTCACGACCTATTAAACATGTTCTATCAGTATTTGGCTGTTGTCCCTGTAGTCTGTGTACAACGAAATATCATCTAAAGGTATTTCATATAGAATAGTAGAATAAATAGACAAAATTATTCTGTAGCCATATCCATCGGTAAATAAATGATAAGCTTGGATAATTCTGCAGCCTTCTACCAATTGCTGTCAAAACAAGGCTAATAAGGAAAGAACTATACAATCGATGTGTCGAGTAATCGCACAAAATTTGTATGAAATGCTCAATAATTTAGTGTGTCTTTCTTAAAATAGAATAACTATTCTGTGTTTAGTACACTGCAAAACTTATTTTTCTTTTACTTTACAACACTGAGGTTGTTCGAGCAATGGACTCGCCGTATGTTTCTGTGCAGTTAAGTACGTTGATTAATTTCAGAATGGAAAGGTCTGCAGAGTCCTTATGAAGTGGCAATGGGTAGACAACTATAGTAACCACTACAGTGTAGTTTTTTCTAAATTGATTCAGATCTGTTTATTTATTGTCTACCCCAGAAGGTCCTTGAAGTTCTCTGCGGGAGTACAAGAATCCGCTAATGTCATCTTTCAGGATGTGTCTGGAATACACGATATTACGTCAGACTTAGCAGGGGAGAGAGCCAGAGGTTGCCAACGTGATGTCGGATTTTTACTTTATTGTTTAAAACACCTTTACAGTACTAAAATAAACCTTATAAAATGCTTATCTTTTTCATGTTCTCTCACCATTTTATGCATGGACTGCTTAATAAAGTAATTCAGTTTATGAGAGCAAGTTACAACTGAGAAAAATATGAAATATACCAGATTCATCCGAAGACAGCTCGAAACTACATCAAAATGCACTCCTCATTTTGTATTAAAAGCAATAATAACAATAAAAACAACAATAATAAATAAATAATTTATTATTATTATTATTATTATTATTATTATTATTATTATTATTATTATTATTATTATTATTATTATTATTATTATTATTATTATTATTATTATTATTATTATTATTATTATTATTATTATTATTATTATTATTATTATTATTATTATTATTATTATTATTATTATTATTATTATTATTATTATTATTATTATTATTATTATTATTATTATTATTATTATTATTATTATTATTATTATTATTATTATTATTATTATTATTATTATTATTATTATTATTATTATTATTATTATTATTATTATTATTATTATTATTATTATTATTATTATTATTATTATTATTATTATTATTATTATTATTATTATTATTATTATTATTATTATTATTATTATTATTATTATTATTATTATTATAATTATTATTATTATTATTATTATTATAATTATTATTATTATTATTATTATTATTATTATTATTATTATTATTATTATTATTATTATTATTATTATTATTATTATTATTATTATTATTATTATTATTATTATTATTATTATTATTATTATTATTATTATTATTATTATTATTATTATTATTATTATTATTATTATTATTATTATTATTATTATTATTATTATTATTATTATTATTATTATTATTATTATTATTATTATTATTATTATTATTATTGCAGTGCTGCTTATCGATATGTCCAAACAGATATTTTTTGAAAATAACATTTGTAATTTACTGTCTATTCAAAGATGGCAATTGTTGAATATGATAATATGATATTAAATGTTCTACTCTATCTTGGAGCTAACAACTTAAATATAACCTCGTTTTTACGTTTTGAAAGCAAGACAGCTAAAATGATACATAAATGAGGAAACGTTTATTGGTCTACAACGATCCCCAGACAGTCGATGACCTCAGAGAAAACCTTGTTCCACCAAGCAGTGTGTGGATGCATTTATTAACTAGAATCACTCAAAGGGTGGAGACCGCTACCTGTAATGAGGAGTGATAATGCTAACAGCAATGGAAAGACAGAACCTACAGCTTCTACACTGGACTTCGAACCACGTGGTCCTGGTGGATGCTTGCAATGAGTTATTCAGATGAGAAAACGTAAATGTTAATCTTCTTATCGGACTGAAAGGTTTTGTTATATTATTGCCCACTTAAACCAATAATTAGGCATTATTTAATATATGAAAACAATAAATGAACCAAACACATAAATGCTACCAGGGGGCGGACTGTCATTAAGGGCCAGACGGGCCAGGCCCCACAGATAATATCACGCAACTTGCGGTTTTTAATTTGAAGAACAAATAAGTTTATGGTTTACTCAATTGTAATAATCATTACAAACAATAATTTGTTCTACCATAATTCTTAACGGTTACCAAAACTTGCAACCCGCGGTGTTGTACATGACAACCGCGCCGGTCTCCGCGAAGCAGAATGTTGGGCCAGATTACATGGGCCCACGGTCACTTCTCTCATTACCACACACTTTGCCAATTAGGTGTCTATACCTCCCTCTCTGCCCTACTCTCCTCTTTATACAGCGCTCACAGCAACGCTTGGGGCCACCTAGCTGCGGCTCGTTAACATGAAATTTAGCATTTGTGTGATTGTTGTTGGAATCTCAATTGTTTGCTGGACCAAATAGTGAAGCTTTAAAATGAAGAGCGTAGTTTTTTTTTATTGAAAAGTCCCTTTGTTTCATAAAACTTAAAAGAAAAACTTGAAATTAAACGATTAAACATCAACCGAACAATTTTACATTTACGCAACAAGATAGCAAAAAGCAAAGGACTTTGTGAAATAGTTGGTTTAATAAGAAATCGTGGCTAAGTAAAAATGAGGAGATACAAAGCGTCGTTTGGTTTTACTGTTTGTTGTTTGTGATGAAGGATGACGGTAGGTATAAAGGTCTGAAACATTTGAGTGAACGAATTGCAAAACACTGGGCAAGTGCACGTCACTTACAAAATGACTGTAAATTTAAATGATTGGGAACAGTAAACATAGCTCCTTAGGTTGATTCCGGACATAAAATATCAATCCAGAAACACAATGAACTAGCTACTAACATGCAGAACAGATTAGAGTGTACCAAATTTTGCGGAACCCAGGATCTCGCATTGACGTGTCACGATGGAACACAGGAATCAGCAAACCTTGACAGTTTCTTAGATTTGTTATCATTCCTCGGTAATCTCACAGTGTGTTATGAACATCTCACTCCGCCTCCGTAGCGTAGATGGTAGCGTGTGTGCCTCACGTTCAAGAGGTCCCAATTTCGAATATCGGGCAAGGTGAGTTGTCTGGATAAAGTTTTTCCCGGGGGTTTCCCTTATTCTGAAAAATGAATGTCTAGTAACTCTAAGTTCTATGGAACCTGGATTCATTTGAACATCATTTCATTCATCGTCCGATATGACTTAACGTTGGAGGACGTAAATTTGCATCAAATTACAATCCCGCTATCTTCTATAAACAGTTAAAAAATGAACTATAGGATTTATCACACTGAATATGATGTATTCAAATATATACCTTCAGTCAGCGAATTTTTAGGTTTTGCCACACAATCCTTTGAGGAAGTACACAAAAGTTGCAAATTCTACAACTCCAGTTTCAACAGTCGAGGCAGAGAGACGTTTCAGTACACTGAAAAGAATTAAGTATTTCTTTAGCACACCATGGGCAAAGAAAGGCTGTTTGTCAGATTTATAAAGAGAAAATTAGTGAAAACCCTAACTTCAACAACAGAGTAATTGAAGAATAGACGTGCTCAGCTCTGGTACATGCCACTTGAAGAGTTCTGTTTTATATTTTATTATTAGTCATTTGATGTTTAAAAAGGTATAGTGTCTTGACACATTTCTTAATTGCAGAGCTTTTGCCAATGCAATTAAAGGTGGCCCGTTTTTAAAGGTATAACCCCACTTTACTTTCATTACAAGCATCTTCACATCTGACCTCACCATGAAAAATGCTGACGATCCGCCACTGAATGCTCCTTAGAATACATGCATAACAGCTCTGTAATTCATAGTTCAAACTAAAGAAGAAGTTATTCAGAATACTGGTATTTTACACAGGCTTCAAAGCCGTCAAAGTTTATTTGCTTCTCTGATTTTTGTAACACAGTCACACACTAGTCGGTTATAATTATACACTGATCACACAAATGCTATTATAACTTAGAAAGAAACCCTGCATAACCTATCTTAACCAAAGAAGAAACTTAAATGTGTAAATATATGTATTAGTGTGGTTACTAATGATTTCAGAAGTTGTACGCCCTAAAACCCCAGTACTGCTACTGCTACTGCCGCTGCTGCTGCTGCTGCTGCTATTACTACTACTACTACTACTACTACTACTACTACTACTACTACTACTACTACTACTACTACTACTACTACTACTACTACTACTACTACTACTACTACCACCACCACCACCGCTACTATTACTACTACTATTACTGCTACTGTCCACCAACGCAAAGTAAGTCCCTGAGAGGAATGTGCCACCCTTACACAGTGGGACAAAGACAGCGAATTTGTGTCACAGAGAACGCATGCTTCACAAGGAGCAGAACCGTTAAAAAACATGCGCCCTATTCCTTTAGTACACTAAAATCGAGAAGATTCATTCACAAAAGTAGACGCTGTCAGAATGTTTTTGAATGGTCTGTAACTGAACTGACAGGGGGTGTCATAAATCATTTGAGGGAGCGTGTAGGAACCTTCTCCAACCCCCTTGCGTTTCATTCCCTGGAGACTTTCTTTGCTTTGGTGCACTGTACTACTTTTTTTACACGAGGACCAGAGACTATATATAACGAAAAACACTATAATTGAGCCAAATATTAGATAGTGAACAACTTTTAGTGTCTCAAAAGTTTAAGACATATCTGCAGAAGTATTTAAGGTACGAGTGAGATTCTACTATATATTAAATCAGTTAGGATATTGTTCTGAGCATTTCCTTCTCCATTAGTGAACAATAGTGTGAATTAGTGAACATTTTATTGTGTCACAGATAAGTATAAAGGAATGTATGCTATAATGGTTTCTTTTCATGATTTTCAATGTAGTTTAGAAGGAATGAGGAAGCAGTTAAAATGTCTTGCTTTATAAAAGTTTTTAAGTACTTTTGTGAATGAGATGCAAGGGCAGTGCCGTCGGTGAGTTCTGAAAACCGATTTGGGGAGAGGATGGGACAATATTAGATGTGAACCCAGATTTCATATCACATTTCAACTATAGTTGCACGAGGGCGAGTCAGAAGCACATCTTTGCAAATACAGGTTTAACTTGGTGTTAAAGTCTTTGACCCCGTAGGGGAGGGAATCCGTCCCCTTCAGCTGCCGTGGTGCGGGCGCTGCGGACCCTTAGCACTCGTGGTACCTCTGACGTTACTAGAGAAACCTCGGGCCGAACATTCAAGCCCCTCCCTGATAGGGAGTTGTGCGGATTGGGTTGGACTCGAGGGGACAGTGGTTCCCGATATCCGTGGGAGATCGGGTACGTCTCCGGACGGGGTTGAGGGAAGCCATTAATATTCCCGCGTGCTAGCCAGTACAGCTAGTAGAAGATGTGCTAGATCACCAGGTAGCCCCACCGAGGTCATATCGGTAGCCTTCCATTTTGGAGTTGGCGCGCGTAAGTGGCGTATCCACTTCCATCCCGTCTTGACTAAACAGGATCAGATGGGGGGGGGCTTATTAGTCTAGGTGTTGCCCTATGGAAAGAGCCATGGAGGCGCCGGGCACCCTTTCGGGTCAGCTTGGTAACTCCCTTGTTGAAGGAGCGTCCTTGGTCCTACGGGTCCAGGACTAATGGTTAAAGTCTGTGAACTTTAATTCTCTGCATTACTTTAGATACTCATTCTTTCCTACTATATCTGCATATAAGCAACAAGCTGCACTTGAAAGATCCGAAAATTTGCGGGGACTCGAACCATGGAGCTTCGGCAAACACCGCAGTTGAGCCTACCAAGGCTATTTATAGGTGCCCGTACGCGCATCTTCTGACCAAATGAACCTTCAAATATTCAAGATCACATGCCTAAGTACCACGTGCAACTTTTTTCCACTCTGATTTAAGGGACTTTTAGGAGCTGAAAATATCTCGTTGTAATGATGAAGGAATTTTTAATTGCAATATTAATATCATTTAACGACTTTTAGTATGACAAGGTAATTACAAATGTTAACCGATTTCGATTCGTGCAGTTTACCCCTTCAACTGCTTCCTTTCTTCCCTGCAATGCCCTCTCACCTCTCCCACTGACAAAAACCTCTCGATGCGCATGCTCTCTGGTCACATGGACACGTGGGAGAGAAGGGTGGCAATAGTTGCGCCCAGAGGTCCAGAGGTCCAGAGGTAGTCCTAGTCGGGCGGGGCTTTCCCCGTCCGGGTGTCATATGCCGCAGTACCTAGCCGCTTTGCGGCTTAACCTGCGAAATGAACTAGTAGATCCATGTTCTGCTGGGGTGTTTGAATTTGTTTACTGTTTGAAATTTTGGATAGGTTTGGTATGGGTTGCCCCTCTTTATCGTGGGCAGCTGTACTTAATCGTTCTCCCTTTTTGGGAGACACGAATTAGTTTTTTGCCCCGTTTTGGATACGGGTTGTGTAGCGCTTGGTCCTTTGGCGTAGAAGTTGTTCCCAGAGTCATCTGGGGTTTTCCTTGGGTTACCCAAGGGGTCCCAGGACGTCTCTCGGCAGTCTGAAGGACGGCAAGCGCCTTTGATCTCTCGGGTCATACCTTCCCAGGGAGTTCACTAAAGGGTTGGGGTGAATTTGGATTTTCTCGTACATTGATCGTGCCCTCTCGCGAATGACGTCGACAATGTACGGGATCTGGGAGTGCTCATGTAGGATATGAGCCGGGAATCTCCAGCCTGTATCGTAGATGATGCGTAGTGCCTTGTTCTGCAGCGTCTGGAGTCTGACGAAAGTGGTATTAGCCACTGTTCCCCAGATCTCACAGCCGTACAGAATCATAGGCGGAATGATCGCCCGATACAGTTGGAGTTTGAGACGGATCGGCATGGTTGATCTGAAGATAGGGTATAGGCTCCGGAGTGCGACGTGCCCCAGCTGGACCTTGCCCTTGACGTGTGGAACGTAAGTTAACTTACGGTCCAGCGTCACCCCGAGATACTTCGCCGTTTGCACCCAAGGGATTCGACGGCGCCGTAAAACGAAGTTCTGCTGCAACCGGTTGGCTATGGTTTTCGCCAGGAGAATAGCAGAGCTCTTCTCCGGGTTAATTGCCATTCGCCATTTTGCGCTCCATTCGCCAATGGCCCGGAGCTGGGTTTGGATATGCCGGTAGCTGTACCGTGTGTTCCTATTGACTGCGAAGATCATGAGATCGTCCGCATACTGACAGGTCTGGGTGTTGTGGTGAGTTGGGATGTCGGCCATGTAAGCTGCGAAGAGCGCCGGCGACAGCACGCTGCCTTCCGGTACTCCAGCGCCAATGGGCCGCTCGGTGGACAGCTTCCCCTCCATCTTTACTCGGAAGCTTCGGTTTCCTAGGAAACCGGCCACCAAGGAAATGTATGGACGGGGAATTTCATGCTCCAGGAGTTTGTAAATGAGTCCTTCATGCCAGGTAGTGGCGAATGCCTTCTCCACGTCGAGCAGCACTGCTACCGTTTTAGACCTTTCCTGGAAACCCAGGGAGGCCTTCTCGGCAACCCGCAGTAGCTGCTCGGTCGTGGAGTGGCCAGAACGGAAGCCAAACTGGTGTTCCGGGATTAGGCCCCTTTCCTCCAGATGAGGAAGGAGCCGGGAGAGGAGCAGTTTTTCGAATACCTTCGATAAAACTGGGAGAAGGCTGATTGATCGGTAACTGGAAGGAAAAACCGGATTTTTCCCCGGCTTTAAAACGCACACCACGCGCGCCTCCTTCCAGATAGCTGGAAAGTGGCGCATGTATAGGCACGCGTTATAAATCCGGGTTAAGTGAATCACGGCTCTTCGTGGAAGGTGCTTGAGCATTTCCGCTGTCACACGGTCCTGCCCAGGTGCTTTGTTGGTTCTTAGAGAGTTAAGCGTGGTCGCTAACTCTCTAGGGGTAACGATGGGAATGTGGAACTCCTCGTGGTCAGGGGGCGGAGCTTCTAGGAAGTCCTCCACCACCTGTTCCACGAGGTCAGCATGGTCATCGTCCATTGGCTCTACCCTGGGTTGGAATTGAGCCTCCAGATAATCTGCTAGCGCCTCTGCCTTTTCTTTCGACTCGTAGACGAGTCGACCTCTAGGGCTATGTAGGGGATGCTGGTATACGGTTTTGTCTTTCCGCAGGCTACGGACTATTCGCCATGGTTTTCTCTCCTGGAGATTGGTTTGCCTTAACATGTTTTCCCAGGCCTCTTTGCGGTGTGCTCTTAGGAGTCGTCTTGCCAGGGATTTGAACCTCTGGTGTACTTCTCCTATCCTGGGATGGCGAAATCTCTGCCACAGCTTTCTTACGGCGTTTTTAGCCCTTATGAGTTGTTTGATGGGTCCTGGGATATCTGTGGGGTTTGGCGTGTCTATTGGGATGCGGTGTGTGTGAGCACGTACCGCGTTGAGGATTGTTGTGGAGAACTCCCCGGCTGCCGCCTCGAGTGACTCCACAGAGTCGATTCGAGGGCAGGCTTCCACGGAGTTTTGGATGTGAAGAATGGCGGCATCCCAGTCGACTTCATCCACCCAGTCAGCCGTTGCCAGAGCTGCGACGGTAACGTCTGAATTGATCACAACTGGGTTGTGGTCAGAATCCAGAGCATTCACCGCCGTGAGGTCCAGATGAAATGGAATGTTCTTGGTGATTGCGAAATCTATGACGTCCGCCCTGCCACGAGGCGGGAAGTGCGTTGGACCCCGCGGGCCATGCGCATGAAGGGTTGGATCTCCGCAGATGAAGCGGTAGATGCTCCTTCCCCTATCATTCTGGGTTCGGCTGTTCCATCCTGGGTGTTTGGCATTGAAGTCACCGGCTATGCACACTCGGTGGTCTAGGTTTAGGAGTGCCCTGTAATCCGCTTCATAGAAGGGATGGTTGGGCGGGTCATACACCGCCACAAGCACTAGGTCTGAACCGCCCAAGGAGAGCCTTATGGCGGTCGCCTCCAAGTGTTGAAGCGGGGGGATGGTAATGGGAGTGTGGGTGATGTGATTTTTGATGAATATAGCTGTACCGCCGCCCCGCCGGCCGACTCTATCGGCTCGGTGGACGGCGTAACTTGGCAGGCTAAATTGTATACCAGCATGCAGATGCGTTTCGCATACCATAAGGAGGTCAATCCCGTGGTCACTTACAAACTCCAAGATGCCCGGTCTCTGTTCCCGGACTCCGTTTGCGTTCCAGAACGCGGCTCTCAATGTTCGCTGAGTTCTTCTCAACGCCATTTACGAGCTGGAGTCAGGGAAGAGGAGCCGTGCAGTCTGTTGCAGAATGCTGTGCTTTTGCAGAGCAGGGATGCGGGGATCTGTCAGTTGCTCCCTGCAGCGCCTCAGAATGGGGAGGGAGCGATGAATCAGTTCGGCGAACCAGGCAGAAAGCTCATGGAACTCCGCTAAGTCCTCGTTTGAGACGCCAGTGTCCCAAATCGGCGCAGGTGTTGTAGCGAGGGGTGCCTCTCCCTCATTGGCTGTTGAAGCCACTGTAGCTGGAGCTGGTGGAGGGGGGAGAGCAGTGGCGGCAGGGCCGCTCTGTCTCCCCGCAGGTTCTTGGGCTGGTTGCCCGGCCGTTGCTGCCGCAGTTGCCGGCGGTTTCTCCCGCCGGGCTGCGGTGGCCTTCTTCTGGCGAGGAGGCCGCTGTGGCTTTGCTGCAGATGCAGCTGGTGGTTGTTTGGCGGTAGTTCCAGAGCTTACTGGCTGGGTCGCTGCCGGAATCTGGCTTGCCTCGGCCTGCTGCAGCAGCTGTTCCTGCTTGCGCAGCGCCTGGGCAAAACTGACTCCAGGCCGAACTTGTGCTGGCTCCCTGTTTACGTTCCTGCCCTGTCTTGCCTGCACTATTCGCAGTCTAGCGGGACAGCCGCCGTAGATGCCTATGTGGGCCTCTCGGCAGTTGGCGCACTTTTTCTCCTCTCTGGGGTTCGGGCATTCGTTGACGTGGTGAGGGCCTGAACATCGTATGCAGGCGGTCTTCCTCTCGCACGCATGGCTCGAGTGGTGGAAGCCCAAGCACCTGTAGCATTGGGCTGGCCCCTCTCTGCCATGGTACGGTTCGATTCTGATCTTGGTGTTGTAGAGGTGGGACACCTCATCAATTTTGGGAAGACCTTCGCCCTCCTTCTCCACTATTACGAGGAATAGTGGCATGGGAGTCCTTACGGGCTCCTTGCCTTCCTCGCGGACTTGCTTGGTCAGCTGGACCACGGTACGCGGCGTAATGCCGTGTTCTTCCGCCAGGCCCACCTTTATGTCCTCCGGGTCGGTGTCAGAGCCAAGACCTCGGATGACTCTGCGCACCAGGTTAGGTCGCTGCAGCGAGAACGTGTGGAATTCTATCCCCGCTTCGCGCAGCACCCCCCTGGCGGCTTCATGGTCCTCCGGGGTCGTGGTCTTTAGGATCACCCGACTTGGAAAACGGGTGGCCTGGAAGCTAGCCTGGAGCTTGGCCCTCAGTTCCCTCATTACCTTTATGTGGTTGGGGAACGGGTCCGACACAATTGGCGGGATTCTGGCCGCCTTTTGTGTGCGGGAGCTCTTGGCGTCCGCATGCACTGCAGGGGTGCCGGGAGCAGCACCCTCCGGCTTCGAACCGGAGGGCCTCTTGCGCCTTCCCTGCACGGTGACAAAGCCTTCGGCGTCTGTGTCGCTCTCCGATAGGGGAGTTGTGACGCCCTGGAGGGGAGTGATGGTGTTGGAGCTCCCTGGTTTGGGGACTGGAGAGATCGGGACAGCTATCCCTTGGTTAAGAAGGCGGGAGGCCTTCTTCTGTTTCTTTTGTGCCTGGGCCTTGGCCTTCACGAGGTTCACCCGTGGGCCGGTAGAGGATGAGGATGCAGAGGTTCTACTAGTCATCTCGTCAGGACTTACCTGGCGGCTGGTACTTGGCTTGTCTGAGTCTGTAGCAGGTGCCATCCGGCTCCCCACAGAGGGTCGAGCGCTGTTACACGCGCCGATTGGGGCGGACCCCGGGTCCCAACCTAAGTCGGGACCCTTGGCTTTGACCTTGTGGGCCTGCAGTTTCGTCTGTCTGTCTGTCGGTCCCAAGTACTGTGTTCCTCTGGACTCTGGAGTTGCTGCTCGACGCGTTAGCTCTAGCAAGTCTGCTAGGAGAGGGTTGGCTGGGCTGCTGCTGCTTGCCAGTGCAGGAGAAGGCTTTGCTGGCTGGAAGAGGGCAGGCGCTGCTGTGCCTGCAGAAGAAGGCTGTTGCGCCTGCAGAAGAAGGCTGTTGCGCAGGCTACGCTGCGTATAGAGAATGCGCTGCTTCGCCGGGCTGCTGCTTCCTTTATGGGCACACTCCAGAGCACGCGTTTTACAGTCCACGTGCTCGTGCCCTGAAGAACTGGCGCAACCGGTCTAGAATGCTGCTTCTCTCGACGAATGGACTGCACTGAAAGAACTCAAGACGGGCGATGCCGAGCATTCGAGTGACAAGCGTCGAATGAGTTGCGCCCACAATACTGCGCAGCTTTTTCATTACCCTGTCAAACCATAACGTTTCAAAAACCTCGAAATTCTTAAAAAGATATACCAAAATCCCTTAGCATTAATATTCGCCAAATGCGGAGAAAATTGACATTTAGGTATTGACCCCAATTCGCTGCTTATTTTGCAAAAGTTGGAAATGCCTGCTCTCCATATGTTTCAGCGAAGAAGGAAGTACCCAAATTAGGCCAGTAGTTTCTTAGTTAAGTGCAATTGTGTATTTAGGCTCCATTTAGGATCCTTATTTATTGAATGTTCAGTCAAATTGAAAACGTGACAGAAAACTAACCAATTTTCCGCATTTTCAATTTTCATTTAGCACTTTTTTTAAGCGTCTTACTCATCTAGAGAACAGACGCTTCAAATGATCAGGGATGGAGTGATTATGAAATAAACGCACCCTCTATCTTTCTTTCTTTCTCTCTCTCTCTCTCTCTCTCTCTCTCTCTCTCTCTCTCTCTCTCTCTCTCTCTCTCTCTCTCTCTCTCTCTCTCTCTCTCTCTCTCTCTTACACACACAAACGCGCACGACACTACTATGAATAACGCAGCGCAATGGGCGAAACTATTTAGTATAGTAAAATACACTTGATTTTCAATCAAAAATTAGATGATCATCTCACCCCGCCTCGGTGGACTAGATGGTAGCGTAACTACCTCACGTTCAAGAGGTCCCGATTTTGAATCTCGCTCAAGGTGAGTTGTCTGGATAAGGCCTTTTTCCGGGGGTTTCCCTTATCCTGAATGATGAATGTATGGTAACTCTAAGCTCTATAGAACCTGGACTCATTTGAGCATCATTTCATTCATGGTCCGATATGACTTAACGTCGGAGGACGTAAACTTGTATCAAATTACAATCCCGTTATCTTCTACAAGCAGTAAAAAATGAACGATCGGGATTTATCACAATTAATATTGATACATTCAAAGATATCCCTTCAGTCAGCGAATTCAGGTTTTGTCACACAACACTCCTTTGAGGAACTGAAGTACACAAAAGCTGCAAATTGTACAACTCCAGTTTTTTAGAATAGATGATTCAAGTCCTAGGTTTAATATACTTAATCATCATAACAATTCCTTATATTGTAATATTATTAATTAATTTCTTCGTTAAAATTAATATTTATAAAGGACCTTTATGGCAGATTAACCAATGTGTAAACCTTTACGTGTGAAGGAGTAAAGTAATGATATTTGTAAAATTGTACAATTAAAACTACCATCGGTATTACCATCATGACTATCCCGTCATTACCGCCACCACCACCACCACCACCACCACCGCCACCACCACCACCGCCACCACCACCACCACCACCACCGCCACCACCACCACCACCACCACCACCACCACCGCCACCACCACCACCACCACCACCACCACCATCACCACCGCCACCACCACCGCCACCGCCACCGTCACCACCACCACCACCACCGCCACCACCACCACCGCCACCACCACCGCCACCACCACCACCGCCACCACCACCGCCACCGCCACCGTCACCACCACCACCACCGCCACCACCACCGCCGCCACCGCCGCCACCGCCACCGCCGCCGCCACCACCACCGCCACGCCCGATACCATGCCTCATATTCGAGAGGTGGTCCCAAGTGAAAATCTCGGTCGGGGTCAGTTATCCGGATGTCTTTTTCCGGGTTTTCTTTTATCCTGAAAGATGAATGTCGGGTAACTCTAAGCTCTGTGGCTTATTTGAGCATCACTCAGCCATATCATTCATCGTCCGATACGACTGGAGAACGTAAATTAAAGAGAGAGAGAAAAAAAAGACAATAATCATCACCACTTCCAGCACTACAATTACCTCTACTACAACAAAAAATACTGCTACTGCTGCTACTCCATTTTTTCCGTCTGGTTGTCTCCGTTGGTTATTCACTGAACTATCAAGGTCACGGGTTCAAAACCAGCCCACATCGATGGTGTTTAAGCGTCTTAATAGCGAAAGCTAATTTTATTAGTTTGTTTACGAAGTAGGCTTTGGAAAATCGCACTTATGAAAGTTGCTATGTGTGACAAAACATCGTTATAATAATAATTTATATTCATACTGTATCAAAAAGAATTACTTACCTGAATAAAGCAATCTTAATTTAAAATTAGTTTTATTGCACTGAGCTGATAGACCTATAAAATATCAATTGAATTAAAATCTAATATTAGATTAAGTTTTGCAGGAAAAATTGTGATAACTTCTGCCGGAAAATAAAACACTTCTGACGAGTTTTTTGTAGGCTAAATCTTCTAACCTTTCTGCTACAGTTGAGTATAAGGGAAGTTGTTATTCTGTTGAAGAAGGCATTGCTCTAGCAAAGATTGCGTTCACAAAGATGATGCCGCGCCATCTATAGATATTAAATCTTGCCTGTTTCTTCATACCTCTGAGAATACTCAACTGTTCATTCCTGAAACTCTCTTGACCTTATCTGAAAAATTTAGTTGGAAATTATTCCTTTCCACTGATTACAAACTTTAAATTAATCTGTTTACGTTTATACTAATGAAGAAGGGCATCCTATCCTTCAGCTCAATGCTCGGATCTAATGGGTATGTAACTATTTGGAAGAATACAGGCAAGCTACAGGAGGTAGGGAAATGCAATATTTATGTACTAACATTCTTTAGACAGAAGCCCTGCAAAATCTAATAAATATAGCAAAGTATGGGGCTAATTAGAATGGGTAATGGGAAGGGACATTCCACCACAATTATAAGTTCAATGTAATAAATATGATGGTAATAATGCCATCTTTAGTGACAAAATTATTGAATTCATGCTTCTGGATAAACGCTGTCACCCCAAGAGGAAACACCATGTTTTACTAACCACAATTGTAATAATTAGAAAAATACAATCAATTCTTTAATATATCTTCTTATAAATTTCTAGAAATGGAGACTGGTGAATGCCCAAATTTAAGCTTCTTCATATTTTGCTAACATTTCCTGGCTGAGAGTAATAGTGCTGCCAAGAGAAAGCAACTAGGCAGCCCTCTAAAGCGCACGGAACAAGCTAGGAAAAAGCATCCGCGGCATCTGTCCGCAACCCGTCACTCCATGGAACCCAGAAGCATATCTGAAACACGAAAGGCAACTGAAATGAATAGGAAATGCCGGAGAGGAAATCTGATAGATGAGAAAATTGCACCAAAATTAACTCATTGACCAGGGAAAACCATGAAAACGCGAAGTCACATTGAGCGGTTGACGAGAAACGAACCGGCTACCTCTTGGATGTGAGCCTTGCGCATTACCGGGGAGCCAACTGACTCATTAATAGTCCATAACATTTATATACGCTTTACTGTCATATATAACCTTGAAATCTACACATACCTACTACCTATCCGTCTACCAATGAAAACCTCATCGTTGTTGAAAAATAGATTTATGGTAACGTGACGCCTCGGTAGCGTGGTGGTAGCATGTCTGCCTCACGTTCAAGAGGTCCTAGTTCGAATCTCGGTCAGGGTGAGTTACCTGGATAAGGTTTTTCCGGGGTTTTCCTTTATCCTGAAAGACGAATGTCGGGCAGCTCTAAGCTCTATGGACCCCGGGCTAATTTGAGCATCATTTCATCCATTCCATTTATCGTCCGATATGACTTAACGTTGGAGGACGTAAATTACAAAACAAAAAAAAAAAACAAAAATGCTTACTCGTATTTTCTCACATGTAACTATGGGACATGCAATTAATGAAGTAAATAAGCGATTGTGAGCTACAAACTCTGTGCTTAAAAAAAAAAAAAAACACCACACACACAGACACACACACACAGACACACACACACACATACACACACACACACACACACACACACACACACACACACACACACCTCAATGTGGTGTGCATGGAAGGGGATGATGGGATGTACACAAAAATTGCTTGTGAGGTTACGCACAGTACACACAGTTGTACTATACTCCATGTGGATGCATATCTACAAATAGGTATATTGTTCACTGCATTAAACATTTGTTTCCAAAATTCCAGTTTATGTTATGGTACAAAATGTTTCAATTGGTGGATACAAAAATTCAGGACTTAACCCCAAAATCCGAAAACGTCGACAAAGATGAAAATAATTAAAACTCGCTTTCTTCTATTATTGTAAAGCATACCTTTATTCAAAATGTGGTACGAGGGAAGAATAGCTAATAACAGAGTACAAAATAAGCATGAAGTATGACGTATTTTGGAAACGCACCCAACGTAAATTGTTTTAAAATAAGATAATCCATGTATTATATATATTTCCGTTACAAATTTGTTAATAGTGTCACATTGTACATATAAATATTGTGATGTATAGGTAAAATGTAACTTTACAACGTAATATTTAAAACCTGTGAGTGTAAACCAGTATTTCAAAGAGGAATATAGTAAGAAAGATATTTTTAAAATTGTGTAGCCTCTGTAGTAGTAATAGTAGTAGTAGTAGTAGTAGTAGTAGTAGTAGTAGTAGTAGTAGTAATAATAATAATAATAATAATAATAATAATAATAATAATAATAATAATAATAATAATAATAATAATAATAATAATAATAATAATAATAATAATAATAATAATAATAATAATAATAATAATAATAATAATAATAATAATAATAATAATAATAATAATAATAATAATAATAATAATAATAATAATAATAATAATAATAATAATAATAATAATAATAATAATAATAATAATAATAATAATAATAATAATAATAATAATAATAATAATAATAATAATAATAATAATAATAATAATAATAATAATAATAATAATAATAATAATAATAATGCAACTTAAAAGGCACACAAACATTATGTTAACAGTTAGAAGAATTTTTGCTCTAGAAATAAATGGTATGAAAACAGTAATACTATGTCAGAAAATAAGATTAAAAGGAAGTTAAACATAACCAAAGTCAGGTCATAGACCCACATTTCGTTTATAATGAGGTACAACAAGGTACGCGCCGTGGCTGAGTGATTAGACCGCTTGGCTCTCACCAAGTCAGCCCGGGTTCGATCCCAGGCAATCGCAAAGTGAGATTTGTGGTGAACAACACGGCGCTAGAGCGGGTTTTCTCCGGGATCTCCTGTTTCCTACGGTGCTCCATCTTCATCTCATGTATCATCAGTGTCACCGCCCGAGGTGCCGTATGTAGCGTTAAACACTAAACCTTTCACATATTGCTTGGGGAGATGATTCAGTTCAGACTGTTGGTGCTTGGGTTAGCTGAGATCACTGACGTCACATTGACGCCGTTATACATGTAGGCAAGAAGCAATGGAATCCTCGATAATCTGTTTTAAACTAAAGCGCTCTTGTAAACATATGGGAGGGGAGAAAGACGATATACGTTAATGGTACGTGACATAAGTTAATGGTACGTGACTCAGTTAAAGTATGTCTATCCTTCTCTCTTGCTATGTTTGCATCAGTTTCATTCTAATTTGAGACAGATTACAGTTCAATAGTTCGTTAACAGTGCTGATACTGCTGATGTGAGAGCCAAGTGAGAATCGAAACGAGTGAAGCATTTTTATTACGTATATCGTATGATCAGTAGATAGTTCCTGTCAGGTGTGCTTCAGACGTGAGCTAGTGGTCCCTGTTTCGACTCACGTACTAAAGGAAGAAGACAACGACAAACACACCAGAAAATATAAATACCAGCAAAATATTACCTCAGCTTGTAATAGGGTAAGGTGGTGCTATTTCGATCATTTTGGACAAATCGTATTTTTGCTGGAAATATATTGAGAAAAGAAATAATATCAACCATGGTATTTCTTCTTTGAAGTTTAATGAATATGTAACTCAAATATTACAACATTACTAATATTAATTCAAACACAGGAGACGTTTAAAGAAATGTTTAACTTTGATCGAAAATATACCATACTAGGTACAATTTTGATCACAGGCATCTTGCCCATAAAAAATACTTTTTCCCTCGTGCACCAACGCAAACTTCATGGTACCAAACATTACACTTTTGGCAGCGCATCCAATCACCTTTTTCCATTGATTCCGCACTGTAATAATTCAATAAACAAAATCCACAATTATCACCGTTTTCTGCTGGTGATATGAAGTTTTTAATAGTTCCCTTGTCATTTTTCGTAGGTTTGCATTCCTGTTTGTTGTTCTTGTTGCTCTTGTTTATTTCTTTCTTCGTTTCATGTTGAAAAAGACATCTCTTGCTGCGGACCTTTTCTAGGTTTTCATCCGAAGTGAGTCGAAGTGATGTCTGTGTTTTCCTTTTCCGAGAAGACACTTTTTTCTCTGGAGTTGGCAAAATGGACTTGACAACATAGTGCGGAGAAACGTCATTGGGTGCTGGTATTATGGATTTGCCGTGATCTTCATTTACTTCTTTTGAAGATATGAATTCTGCACCCTGAATGCTGGTAGTAACTTCATTGTGGGGAATTGATACAGCAGCAGCCTCTAATAGCATTGAAGGTGCAAATTTCTCCTCGAGCAAAATGTCTTTGCAGAAAGGCATTATTCCTGTCCACTGAAACGCCTTGACTGTAGAGCCCCCAGATGCATTTTTACTCAATACATCAGAGAAGATGGTACAAAATCTTTGTTTTGTAATGCTTTCATTTAGATTTCGATGAATACTATATCTAAAAGTGTTTCGGCAGGAAATTTGACAGTTGATACCTATAGCATTTTACCCAGCTGAGCACACTGCAGCTACTTTTTTGTTGATATAATCTACGAAAACGGGAAAAATATGACTTAAAATGGATTATAAAAAGTTTATTTCTTCCCGATCTGGTAAGATCCCAAATTTAGTTAGTTACTAGCACTCCCCACATGGCAACCTTGGCCTTCGGGGTAACCTCACCCCACCAAGTGATGACCGGACCCATTTCTCAGGTGGAGGCACCCAGAGGGCGGTGTCCATTTCCTCCGATGATAGGGTGATAGTGAAGATGGCGGCGGGGTGAGAGGACCTACAGTTTTTACCGTGGACTCCGAACCACGTTGGGCATAGGGGATACTTCACGTGTGCTAGACAGAGGTGAAGGCGTGGATAGGGCCGACTTAAAATCGCCAACCCCAGAGCCGGGAATCGAACTCGGGACCCTTAGAACGGGAGCCGCGAACGAAACCACCGCGCTACCCCGGCGCCCAGATCCCAAATTAATTATGCATCGATTGGTAACTATTTATTAAAGTAGCATTTTTCGTTTCAGTGAATTACGCATTTAACTGCACAGTAAAACGCTAAAAGTGGAACCTAAAAGCTGTGAATACCAAGCACAAATGTGCAAGCTTCCTAAATTATCATGTAATAACCGTATTAGAAAAATCAGCAACTCTAATGATTAATTATTCCTGAATTTCGAGGTTCCAATGAAGTTTGATGTTGGATGATTTTTTTTTTTTTTTTTTTTTCCACGTTGCTGTCAGATTACTTTATGAGACATAGATTGCATTTATGCAGATTTGTCAAATGCAAGGTTTCTGAAAATATCAAAAAGCCATCTTAGCTATCTTCACACTGGTCACATGATGGTTAAAATTATGTCAAACTGAATTCCATGGCCGGGAATCGAATTCTTTTGTGTGGTTAACTAGAATCACGGAATTAAAAGTACTTGTAGCATTACAAACTGCTGTTAAGATGTGTCATCTTTAAAACTGAATTTACCTTGAATTATTATTATTTGAGAGATGACTTTATCGTCATGGCTGCTGACACGTATCGATACCGCAGCTCTTATGACACTGTGGTTTTCAATATATCTTTCCATACTTTAGCCTGCACACGGCCAGTGTGAAAGAACAATTAATTTCCATTAAATGCCCGGGCCTTAAAGTACTTACACTTGTAAGTCGCCAAAACGGTAGTTGTCTCATGTGTTTATGAAAACTCCTAAGTGATTTACCGGGAAAAACACGAGTTAGTTAGAGAATTTAATGTCATGTGGGCACGTTGGCCATAGCAGCACAAAGGTTAGAGCGGCTGAACGGCAACCAGAAGATCCATGGTTCAAATCCCGGCTATTGAATTTTTCAGTCTGACTCTATCTTTCCATAAGAGAAACTTCTTTGCAAAGAGACACAATGGCTGTGGTAGCAAGTAACTGTAAACAAAGTCGGTTTTATAGTTAAAACTAATTGTTTCTTGTAGCCATTAATGCAGTACAACTGCAAAAGTGATAACCATTAATTCGCTATTAACTTAATAGTTCAACATAACTGTTATACGTAACCGTTCAGCAATGTATCCGTTTTGTCACGCAGCTACCGCGGAGATAGACAAGTAAAGAGTGTGCTTGGCAAGTTGAGGGGTGGGGGATCGTACGAATGACGTCATTAACTCGAATATTTACTGAACGAGCTTCAGATTGATGAAGCTTCCATTTGTTTCCTTTTTCACTTTCACTATTACGTACTTACCTACAATTAGTACAAGGAGCATTGTATTCCACTCAAAATGCGAATGTGAGATTGTATTGAAAATATATGAACTGGGCCAATGAACAGCACAGCTTAAACAGGAAAGGTCGGTTAAGTACGAAACTTGGAATTTACGTTCAGCTCATTGCAGGGTTCGATTTGAAGGATTTGATAAAAGCTCCCCTATCCCAAACAGTTATGGAGTAACAAACAGTCACAAAAAATGGAAGATATATCTTTAATAACCTGGGAATAGATTCTGAAGTCCTATTTTGCTGAACCGCTTTTGAATAATGTGTAAACAGTATGAGATAGACAACGTCTTAGTGCATAAAATTGTAGATCCTGTCGAAGCACTCAGTTTACGGCAATAACTATTTCCCAAACATTCTTTGTTATTGATTTTAATTTGCAGATCTGATAAACTTTTCTCGCATTTCTTTCTTCTCTCTCTTTTTCTGTGTTCATGGAAAGAGCACAGAATTTCAAAGTCATCACATAGTCACTGGCTTTGAAAGGATTTGATTACGCTTTAGGTTAGTTTTCTTTTTGTAACTATAATGAAAAGAGTAAACGAACTATGATGGTTAAAAGTTTTAAAAAGAGGTATATAGAAAAATGACCTAATACATATTTTTGCATATGTTGTATGACGGTTAGAACCTAAACCACAAACATAAACTTGATTGATCTTACAGTTAGTAAATAGTTTAATTTTCCCTGAAATACTAACTGAAAGGCTCCTTTAATATGAAAACAGCAGAAATATTATGTATTATTTGTTGATTTTGATTAATTTAGAATAATGGACCTGGATAGAAACGTTCCTACACCTTATTACACTGTGTCTATAAAATATACTCTAATAACTGTAAGTAGCCAACATGATTTAAAAAGACAATTACACAAGTAGCGCCACCAGGTACAAGTGTATGAGAAGGAGGGTTATAGTTACTTGTCTTCTTTTTCTGTTTTATTATCCTTGTGTGGAGGATTTGCACCCCTCAGGACTTACAAGGACCAGATGTCTGTCGAGGAGCATACTTTCGATCGATCGTGAGAGAGAGTAGCTAGGATGGATGACCAATCAAAAGCCAAGTTTGAAGATGAGGAAGGAGAAATGAGAACGAAATGTAGGAAAGCTGATGGTGGAGCAGTTGGTGGAATGAACAGTGTGGGAAACTGGAGAACCCGAAGAAAATCCGCCCAAATGCCACTTCGTTCACCACAAATCTAACATGCGGTCCTCTCGCATTGAACCTGAGTCACTTTGGTGGTGGTCTAACCACTTGGCCTTGACGCTGTGGATACTTGTCATACTACTTATTTATGAATTTAAAATGAGATGTATTGTAAATATTTAAATCTCTCTGCATTGGATGTGAAACCTGATATTAACTAGGTAATGCATTTACTATTTACTATATTTACTTTATATTTTACTTTATTTTCTTATCTACCATAAAAAATAACCTGTGAAAACCAGTGTAACAGCGCATTAGAAAATAAAGTAGAAATAAAGGGTTATTTTTTAATTATGGAATAAGAATTGCTTCAAAAGCGTATTAAGTTTATCTTTCTACATTAACCATTAGCATTGTTCTATTGCCTTTTTCCAAAGAATTACGAGAACATTCCTAACTAAATTTGGAAGAAGTAATCACAACGTATAGCGAGCAAACTCTGAAGTAAATCCATACTTTTATATAAAAACAAGCAACATATTAATCTGAAGTTATAGTCTCTCTATCAGTCACAATTCATAATTTCAGGGGAAAGTATGTATGGTGTGTGACCGTAAGATGTTCAATGTGCTTTTATGTTTCATTTATTTACTTCTTGGAAACAATGCTTAATGGGTTATAAGGGGTGCATCAGAGACCTCAAACAGTTAACAAGAAAAGACAGTGGTACAAGTATAGTAATAAACAGTTCCAAGAATCATCCCACTGCTTCAGCTATGAACAATGAGCAATGAACGAACTTTTGACTAAGCCGCCTTCTGGTGTCTGCAGGAGTACCATTGAGCAAGCATACGCACCATCTATCCAGTACTACCATAAACCACGAAATACAACTTGTAAGTGGAGAAAAGTATATACAAGGTTGACTCACTTGCCTAATTTTGTAACCAAGGTGTTTACAGCAGTAAAGGGGGACCAGCTCCTATCACACTATTTATTTCATGTGGGGAAGACATTTTGATACTAATCTATGTTTAGCCAATCAAAATGTTTCCTTGCATATTTTCATTGGGTTTTCTTCTATTAGCCATCTTCCGTTTTACATAATTCATAGTTCTCTTCTAATTGTTGCTGTAGTGAATCAATGGTGCAGTTAAGTATAAGTTTTCATTTATACTAGTATTATTCAGCTCAGCATAGATATATTTGTTACATATACACACTGTTTTACTGTAAATGTCTCCTCTTTTATTTGTAAAGTTGTGGTAAAATTTTTTGAAGACAATTCCCTTTCAAGCAATAGTTTTCACACTTTCACAAAGGATTAGTTCATGAGGAGCCACATAAAGTCGTGAACACTTAAATTAGCCTCTTAGATTTGTAAAGAAGCATGTAATAATATGGTTGACTTTAGTAAGCGTGTTCATAATTATCATGACATTTTGTTAAAAACTGAGAGTTTTACATTTGGACCTAAATACATAAAAAAGAGGTAGTGAGAAAGAAACAAATGTATCCTATGTAAAATCTAGAGCAGCAAAAACGTTACTTAATCAGTCACTTTTTAAAACTTTTTAATCAGATTATTATAACATTAAAATAATGCAGGTAATTGCAAAGGAGAGGTTAAAATTTAAGTATCATATAAAATTTATGCACATTATTTAGCTGGAATGAAAGTTGTTATTTGTAATGAAGATGCCATTTCTCTAGAGCTTCGTTCAAGTACTGTCTGCCCAGCTTAAGAAGGCAAGGCAGAGGAATGTGTAATGCAATCACTCTTGCTGTGTTTATGCTCACCTTCCAGGTATGATAAGGATGTTAGGTTTATGTAAAATACACAGTATTGTCACATAACTTGCCCATGCATCATACCTATCACTGCAGTTACTGAAATGAGCATCAGATCTGGCAGCATTGGTGACTCAAGTGTACTCACACACATTCATTTCGTAGTAAACAGATCCACTAACAGAGCAGATAAACAGTTCAAATCCCTCCCCCTCTTCAGGTCCCACTTACCTTCTTATCGTGGGCAGACAGTATGAAGGGACACAAAAGTAAAGTAGCTCATTTAAAATTAAGTTCTAGTGATTCGGCAGAAATAGCTGTAAAAATAAAATGTAGATGCCATATGACCATATTCTCAATTAAGTATGACCCTTTTTAGGGATAAAACCTAAAAGGTATATATTTGATTACAAAATATGATTTGTATAATACAGAATTAGAGTTTTTAAAAAAAAACAAAGTCTAATGATGCTGTAAGTGCTGAATCTTAGGTCAAGGTAGGGTAGGACTCCAAAACAACTGAATACTTACTAATGTATAAACCCAACGTGTTACATCCGACTCTTGTTTATTTTCTTCCAAAGAATGAATTTACACTCAGTGTTATGACAAAAATCCAAGGCTGTAATACCAAACTATAGTATACGTATACATAGAGAAAATTATACCTTGTCATTTCATTTAGATCCTGAAGAAGGCCATGGATTATAGAATGGCCGAAAGCTCAACCTCCATAAACCTGATAGGGCTGATAACATGCAAAGCCTTGATAAGTAGAGTTCAGATTACAGATGCATTGATGATACACATGAAATGAATCCATGTAGATTTAAATGGTGACATTGCTTGTATTAGATGACATGAGAAAACAGTTTCCTTGTGCATCCTTTTTATTTCTAATAGGGCAAAAAGAAAAACATTTTAGAGGAAGTTTTGCAAGTAAAATTAAATACTGGGTTCAAAAAATGTCAATTCATGCCAGGCATGGCAGAAGCACTTTATAATGAATGGAAAAATATTATGAGTAGCGCTGACTTGCATTTGCTTTGTTCTTGCTATAAGAAACTTGAATATGGTTAGAGATGTAACTTGCTCCTAACTATTTTGTAACCACTAACATTTACTTTCTGCATTCTTTTTATAGTCCTCTGTTGCTAAGGGGACTCATTAATGCAATGTTTTTGAATTTACTAGACTGCAGATGAGGAACTTCGTGATAAGTAGTCAGTCAATGTCTCTTCCTATACTTAGCAGACTGTATCACAATGGATTGCTCACTCAAATGTCTCACAGTCAAATCCTTCAGCAATGTCTTGGTCAATTCTATCACATGAGTTTGGCCATAATTTCAAAGAGAGGATTTCTTTTATTATCTGAGAAGATTCTTTGAGCACTGGCTTGTTACAGAAACATTACAGTTGCTGTAAACTCATGTACCACAAATAAAAGATAATTAAACGTAGCTATTTTCATTCATTAATCAATTTATAGTACTAGTTCTTAGAGAAACACAATAAAATACATTGCTATGTATGAAGAAGCTACATAGCAACATGAAGATACAATACTTAACAGCATTTTGTATCAATATAAACTACTATAGCTTACATATAAATAACATTAAGGTATACAGAAACAATGTAAGACAAGTATTGCATATTTAATAAACCCAAGCAACTGAAATATGTACACCTATTTGAGATGAAAAATAAGGAAATATTCAATTAAGATTTCATCAGCTTTATTAGGTTTCTTTAAATATTTCACAATTCAATGAGAATATATTACATTCAGTTTGCAATATTTACATTAAAATAAGTATATCAGTGGTAAATAAATTGTTTTAATGTTTATGAACATAGAAGGTATATGCCTGGATGTCCTGATTTTGCTTATATGTTTAATAAAATATCCCATTGAATTTTTCTTGGAAAGTTAAGATATCATAATTTTAACAATAACAGGATTAAGTTCTTAGGATTTATGCTAAAGGAAGTCACGTTACACTTCGTTAGATAGGTATTTTTCTCATAAGATTTGCTACAGTAACAGATTTTTCATTTATGTATCTTGGAAGTGGCAGACTTTGCTCACATCCAAAACAGCCCACATATAATAATATACTTTGTTTAGATTTCAAAAACTTATGACATGCTTATGCCCTTTTTTTATAACTATTTTGAAGATACTTTCTTATTTATCCTAGTATATGCTTTCATTTTCAAAAGAAGTTCAAAACTAACTGAACATGCATCAGACTGGGAATTGTAAAATGCCAGTTTGAAACATTTATAAAACACACTTTTGTGTTCAGAAAGTGAACATGCTGAAAGCCCTTTTGATGTACACTCCTTACAAAACATCTCCATACTCTTTTTTAAGTTTAACTCTGAAGACAAATAGAATAATGAACATATATTGCAAGAATAGTGATATTTAAGAATTTCTCTCTTAATACATTTGCCATTTCTTCACCTCTTTGATTTAAACTTCTTTCTTCTCTTTTTTGTAGCACTTTACCTTCACTGTGTTTCCTTGCGCTACATATTAACCTGTCACCTGACCAGGGCAATTCACAGAGAAAAATCATGGTGCAAGTTGCACACTCAGAAATTTTTTGGAGGAATTCAACTTCTGGAGGGAGGATAAAAATATGTATTTATGTATACCAACACTCCCATATGGCAACTATGGCCTTTGGGATAACCTCACCCCACCATGTGATGACCGGACTCATTTCTCAGGTGAAGGCACCCAGAGGGTGATGTCTATTACCTCCGATGATAGGGTGACAGCAAAGATGATGGTGAGGCTAGGGAACCTACAGTTTATACCGTGGACTCCAAACCACATTGGGCATAGGAGACACTTCACATGAGCTAGATAGAGGTAAAGGCGCAAATAGGGCAGACTTAAAATCGACACCCCAGAGCCGAGAATCGAACTCGGACCCTCAGCATGAGAGTCGCGAACAAAACCACTATGCCACCCTGGCGCCTGGATGAAAATATTGAAGTATTTATAAAATAATAATTTTAGAAAGGCTTCATAATATTGTCACCCAATTTGGGAAAGGGATGACCGGCGACCGCTGGAAGGAACCGGAGGCAGCTGGGCCACACCCACTCATCAGTCTCTGTCACTAACTGAGGGGGAAGATTAGAGGGAATGTCACTCGTCCCTGGACGTTTCTCTCCCCTTCTCCTATCATCTGGAATCTTCGCCTGGAAACTAGAGAAGCCGAGAAGACGGCGAGATGCCTATAAAAAGGGGGTTGCAGACAGACAGTTAGTCAGTGTTTGAGGTGCTAGCAAAGGAGCACCGTGTTAATGAACGAGAAGATTGTGCAACGGAAGACTTTACGTAATTGTGTACGTGCATCTGATCGGTAACGGACGAATTGGTGAATCGTAATTGTGTGCATTACGTAATTTTGTGTAATTGGCAAGTGTTCAACTGTAAGTCGGTGGAAATAAAGAACATTTTTGAGTTGGTGTAATTGGACTTGTCATTTCACGAACCCACAAAGTCACAATATACAAATACCAAAATTGAAACTTTGATCACCACTATGTGCAATATGGATATTCAAAGGGTTATGTAGAATGTAAAAGAAACTAACATAAATTCCATTACTCTCAGGTCCACTGTAACAGCAAAACATATGAAAACATTTATCATGAGCTGTTTAACACCCTACGAGCAGTCAGGTTTCCTACAAGTGGTGTAATAGGTCAGAGTATGGATGGAGCAACAAACATGCAAGTTACATTTAATGGAGTAATGGCTTTTGTGCTCAGAGAACGTCCAAAAGCATTTTGTACAGTTCCTACCCATATTATTATATATACCTGGTCTATTTACCAATTCACTTAATTTAGAGGACTAGCTTAAAGGACAGCAATAACATCTATTACTGTGAACCTCACTGAACAATGTTGGGGGAATATTGCTATCTACAATGAATGTGTGTTATGAATTTAAGAGATTATGTTTGCTTCATTGAATGTATGTTATGCTGTATCTGTTTTGTAAGGGTTGAAGTTATGGATTCACAAACCTCAATTATGTTTGTATTAATGAGAAGAGAAAATACAGGTTCACTTTGTGATATCAGTATTTAAATTTGCCAGTTTATTTATGGTTTTAAAGGTGCATTTATGATATTGTGTTTTTGTTAACAGCATAAAGAGAAAATCATGTGGTTTGGTACCTCAAAAATTTGCAGAGGTAAAACCACTGATTAAAACCGATTTATTTTCAAATTGAGAGATTTCTTAGGGAATGGAGATGACAAAACCGTCCTTGAGGCAAATTAAAAAGCAAATTGAATGTGGTATGGACATAGCCCCACAAAGGAAGAATAAATGTATGTGGAAACTGATTCTCTCACCAAGAGCAGAATGTTGCTTAAAAGAATTTGTGAAAGAAACAAGTTTGCTGGCACCACCCAAAAAGTAAATGAATAAACTCAAGCTTGAAGAGAGTGACATTGCTTCATCTGAAAGAACCATTGTGTACAAGGTTTCAGAAATGAATTTAAGAATCCCAGATTATCTGCTGCTATGTCTACAAAATGACTCAGCTGAACAGAACACCAAAGACTTAAATGTCTGAAAATTGGTAAATATGAGTATCTTCATTGCAAATATTCTTTATTGAGTTAAATTTCACATTTGAAATACATTATCATGAAATAGAGCTCAAATTTGGAAATAATTCAACATAAACTTCTTTTGTTTCAAGTTTGTTTTCTTAACAAAAGCACTTTTGAATTTCTGGCAGAGTTCTTTGAGAGAAGAGGTCATGGTAAATGTATAGTTCAGATTTTGTTGTGCTCACAGTAAAGCATTCCACCAAGGTAATGACATGATCAGTCATCAGTGGCAGAGGCACTAGATGTTTATATGTTGTTCATGGGACAGTGCGGCAGGATCAGTACAAGACAATGTTGAGAATGTGGTTGTTGCCTCAAATAAAGGACTGCTTCCCAAATGAAATATCACTCATATTTATGAAAGATGAAGCAAAAGTCACCCTGAAAAATCAATGATAGATTTTCTGAGAGAACAGAACATCTTACTTTTGCCTTGGCAGAGGAATTGTCCAGACATGAACCCCATTGAAAACGTTTGGAAGCTAATGAAGAAAGAACTGGCAAAGGAAGTGATTACTACAAAAAAACTAGACTTTGTGAAAAGATCATAGAGGTCTGAATTCATGATCCACCAGTGCATGAGATAATAACCAAGGCAAATGAAAGCATTAATAACTGCCAATGACTAAAATTTTCTGACATAAATTCAGAAATATAACCAGTTATCACTAAAAACATGTACATTTTACTTCAAATTATTCTTCAATGTTTAAGGAAACGTAAATTTTTAATGCACTGTAGAAAAATTAACAATTAAAATATAATTTGTTATATGTTTTGTATTCTAAACTCCTATCATATAGAGAAAGAAGGCATGTCTAATATATGGCCGAACAGTATACCTGGTGTTGTTATCACAGATTTACCTTGGTTTTTGCGAAGTCATAAATATGTATTCTTAAATAAGGAACATTTTATCTTTATTTAAGTTTGAATTTATGAGTCACTATGTTTACACTCAAACTTCACTTACTTGTTGTTGTATAATTGAAACGTTTTCAAGATCATTCGATCTCATCATCAGCTGTTTGGTGACTAAATGAACCTCCCTCTTCTTCCACTACTACGGAGCTCCGATCACTCTGCCATCTGGCGTTAGGGGCACTAAGTTTTAATACTTCATTTAATGCCGGGATTTCAAACTTTATAACTTTATCACGGTTTTTGTTTATGAATATTTTTTCCCAAATATCCAATTCTATGGGTGTACTTAACGATTTTAACAGTTTAATGTTGTGGCCAATGTTGTGGTTTTTTGTCCAAAAATGGTGTGAAACTGCAGATTTTTCTGTTTGTTTCAACTTAATGTTCCTCTGGTGTTCTTTTTGCCTGGTTAACATGTTTCTCTTAGTTTTTCCTATGTAGCTTTTTTCACAGGTTTCACAATTAATCTGATAAATTCCTGATTTCAAATTGTTGGGGATTGTATTTTTCAGTGGTTTATTTAGCAGGTTTCTCAGACTGAATTTGTTTTGGGGTGCTAGTTTTAAGTTTAGTCTTTTGAAGATTCGTTCAAATTTTCTAAAAGCCCATGGATGGTAGGTGAATTTTCTATATTGCCAATTTGTGTTATTAAGTGGTGAGAGTGGTAGTTTTTGATCTTATCTTCAGTTTTTCTTTCCTCTTCATCATACTCCTTATGATGGCTGGGTTGAATCCATTTAATACCGCTATGTCTTTTATGTGTTGTTGTTCTTTCAAAAATTCATCCTTACTCAGTGGGACATTGTATAGCCGGTGAATTAGACTTCTAAAGGCAGCTAGTTGAAGTGAAACTGGGTTGTATTCATTTTTCTTTATGTAATTATCTATGTGTGTGGGCTTCCTGTATATTCCAAAATCTACACCATGACGATTTCTAGTTATCTTGAGGTCCAAAAAGGGTAGGGTGTTGTCTCTTTCTACTTCCATAGTAAATTGGATATGATTATCTTGCAGGTTTAGTAATTTTAGAGAATCTTCTCTAAGTTTTTCCGGAATGATAGCAAAAATATCATCAACATATCTCTGCCAAAATTTATAAATCTGTGGGAAGGCCTTTACTATGTGTGTTTCAAAATAACTCATGTATAGGTCTGCTAAAATAGGCGAAAGTGGGCTCCCCATTGCTAAACCTTTTGATTGTCTGTAGAATTTTTGGTTAAACATGAAGTAATTATTCCTTATGCATAAATCTGTAAGATTGATAATGTCATCTATTTCTCTGGGGTCCGTTGTAGTCTGGGTTAGCCATTTTTTGAGGAATGTAGGTATTTTTTCTACTGGAATGCTTGTAAAAAGTGCCTTAACGTCAAAAGAAACAAGTATGTGATTTTCCGGGATGTTGTATTTCTGTAGGTGATTTATCAATTCCAAGGAGTTTTTTATTCCCAAACTTTGAAATTTGTCATATGATTTTAATTTTCTTACTAACCATTTTGCTATGTGGTATGTAGGTGAATTGATGCCATTGATGATGGGTCTCATGCTGTTGTCTTGTTTGTGGATTTTTGGCAGACAGTACAACCTTGGTAGTGTGGGGTTGGACGATTTTAAGTTGTATTTTTCAGATGTACTTAATGTTTTTGTAATTGATAAAGCTTTATTAACAGAAGTGATACTTTTGGATAATGGATTTTTTGGAATTTTTTCATATTCTGGACTGTCTAACATAAGATTTACTCTCATGTTTAACCAAAAATTCTACAGACAATCAAAAGGTTTAGCAATGGGGAGCCCACTTTCGCCTATTTTAGCAGACCTATACATGAGCTATTTTGAAACACACATAGTAAAGGCCTTCCCACAGATTTATAAATTTTGGCAGAGATATGTTGATGATATTTTTGCTATCATTCCGGAAAAACTTAGAGAAGATTCTCTTAAATTACTAAACCTGCAAGATAATCACATCCAATTTACTATGGAAGTAGAAAGAGACAACACCCTACCCTTTTTGGACCTCAAGATAACTAGAAATCGTCATGGTGTAGATTTTGGAATATACAGGAAGCCCACACACATAGATAATTACATAAAGAAAAATGAATACAACCCAGTTTCACATCAACTAGCTGCCTTTAGAAGTCTAATTCACCGGCTATACAACGCCCCACTGAGTAAGGATGAATTTTTGAAAGAACAACAACACATAAAAGACATAGCAGTATTAAATGGATTCAACCCAGCCATCATAAGGAATATGATGAAGAGGAAAGAAAAACTGAAGATAAGATAAAAAACTACCACTCTCACACCACTTAATAACACAAATTGGCAATATAGAAAATTCACCTACCATCCATGGGCTTTTAGAAAATTTGAACGAATCTTCAAAAGACTAAACTTAAAATTAGCACCCCAAAACAAATTCAGTCTGAGGAACCTGCTAAATAAACCACTGAAAAATACAATCCCCAACAATTTGAAATCAGGAATTTATCAGATTAATTGTGAAACCTGTGAAAAAAGCTACATAGGAAAAACTAAGAGAAACATGTTAACCAGGCAAAAAGAACACCAGAGGAACATTAAGTTGAAACAAACAGAAAAATCTGCAGTTTCACACCATTTTTGGACAAAAAACCACAACATTGGCCACAACATTAAACTGTTAAAATCGTTAAGTACACCAATAGAATTGGATATTTGGGAAAAAATATTCATAAACAAAAACCGTGATAAAGTTATAAATTTTGAAATCCCGGCATTAAATGAAGTATTAAAACTTAGTACCCCTAACACCAGATGGCAGAGTGATCGGAGCTCCGTAGTAGTGGAAGAAGAGGGAGGTTCATTTAGTCACCAAACAGCTGATGATGAGATCGAATGATCTTGAAAACGTTTCAATTATACAACAACAAGTAAGTGAAGACTGAGTGTAAACATAGTGACTCATAAATTCAAACTTAAATATGAAGAATACTTCACGGTTAATAATGCTTCTGCTTTTAATATTTATAACATTTTATCTACTCTTAAAGGGCCCTATGCACTCATGTCTGGACAAAAAAGACATCACAAGTTTATGGAAAAGCTTAATAAAGGGCCACCTAAGATTAGAAGAAGGCACTTGTAGGGAACCCATGCAACTATATGGTGAGGCAAAAGTAATACTCTAATGACATGACTGAATGATGGCATAGATAATTAAAAGCCTCCATGAAAGCATAACTTACATCTGACTGGGTACCTAAACTTTCAGTTGTACTTATGGGTCCATGATCTTACATCATTCCCAGCAGTGTAGCAGCATATCTTACTGCAGTAAGATATACATTAGATAACACCCTAAGTACAGTTATGAGCTGTTATGATGTCCCAAGAAAAATCTTGCAGGAAGTATCTCAAGTTGAGAAATGATAAAGTGACACAAAAACAATTGCAAAGGGGATCTTAAAAGCTATATCTGATTATGATAACATTCCAACAATTCAAATCACTGCAGAATTCTTTACAATCCTCTCACAAGTGACTATTTGCAATAAACAACATAGACCGTGGAAAGGTACCTCTATTGTCTCTGTGACAAAATCGAAACAAGCCGTGAGGAATGACAAAGGATAGGACAAGATAACAGATCACATTAAGAAATTCACAGATGGATACAAACAATAAACGAGTTTATCAGATTAATACTTCATAATTAAGAAAATTGTGGATAAATACTTGAGCAATAAAAGGGGTAAAGTTTACATGACATTTATTGCTATAGAGAAGGTATTTGTTACCATAAAAAGGAAAGCATTGTGGATAAAATCAAAAAGCAAATGGGGTTAGTAATACATTTATAGAAATACTGAAGTCTAAATGTAGTTTCCATCCAAGCAATGTACCAATTTCTGTAGCTTACCCTAGTAAAATGCAATGAGATCAACCAGATTGCAAATTGCTGTCAATAGCATGGTATATTGTGTCAATGGTGCAGCATGGTGCAAATAATGTATCAAAAGAATAAGTTCTGTATAAAACTGCAAGACGATGAAGTAACTGATGTATACAGTTGATCCAAATGATACACTTTTGCCTGACTTTCAAACAGAAGAACAACTGAATAATTTTGATTTGAACTTTCTATAAATAGAAATTACAAATCATTCATAAACAGAGATATAAAATGATGACTCACATTTTGCAGATACATCATTCTATAGGCCAGCAGGAAGTGTACTTATGCATAATTGAAGGAATTTCATAACAGTGACATGAAAATTAATTGGTAAAAACGAGAAACTATTTGTAGTCCGTATTTGTATCACTTACATTTTTATATTATTATAAAATAAAATAATATGAAATGGAAATGTAAAAATATAAGTAATGAGGTGTTAAAAACCATTTACAAATAGTTTTTTTCCTTCCCACCAGGAAATATATTGTTTGCTCTGTTTCAAATTTTAAAAACTCCTTAGCTTATTCAAAGTAATTCTTTTATCACATTATGTGAAATATTGATATTTCAGTTCTGAGTAATTACCAATATATGTACACACACATACCAACCAATAATGAAGTTCATAAAAGTGCTGATGTTGCAATGCATTATTATAATATATTGGTATTTTACTTATTTGTATTAGGAAAACTATTTGAGCTAAAATTATGGGTTTTCATGGGTATGTTAGAAACATTAATCCCTAACTTCCTTGTGGATCACCTTTTATAAAATTTGAACTTTTGTCTTAGCGCAAATAGCATTTATTAGAGATGATGGTTCACTTGGTCCTCGTCACACTCCACTTACAGGAAGTGCAATATGACAACACCATAGGACTCCAATTGGTCGTTGACCTGGTAGCGTTGAAGGACAAACATCATCCCATTTGAAAGCCACAGTAGTCCAGTATTATTTAATGTTTGTATTATGTCATTCTGGAAGAGATCTAAAAATATAGGATCTGTCATCAGTTATTGATAATGTAGGGATGTGTTTTACAGATGATTTAGTAGTTGGGCTCATATATTGTGAAGGAATGAGCAGAGAAAATGAAGAAGTAAACAATAATTGTAAAAAATGGGGACTGAAAGTACATGAAAAATAAAGCATGGCTTTTAAAAATGGAAATCAATTACTCAAGGATGAGAAATGGCAGATAAATGGAAGAGAAATAGAGATGGTAATAAAATTTACATTTAGGGACAAGATTAGGATCCAATGGAAGTTGAAATGAACAGAAAAAAATGACTGTAGCAAAAGGTAAAGTACCTGTTACAAGACTGATTATTATAAGAACATTTTTAAGAGAACTACCAGACATAAAAGTGTATAATGGTTTGAAGATAAAATGTTATATAGGGCTGAGATGTAGGGATTACATCTGCCTTAGAAAGAGATGTACAAAATTAGTAGATTATTTTGTAAACTGGTTGTAGGTTTACTGATAGAACCACTAATTGGAGCAGTGGAATTAGAACTTGGTAGGTACTCCATGAAGATCAAAATGATCACAAGAGCTATGAAATAAACATTTCATATTTAGGAGATGGTGATATTGAAATATTTTTCACTGTTAAAAAGGAAAGTAAAGGGAAAAGGGTAATGGTCTAACTATATGTGTTAAAATAGAATGAGAAGGATTCACACGGGCAAGAATATGATTCAGAAACTAGAAAGGCATGTCTTGATGGAGATATAGAAAAATGTCTAATGAATGGTAAAATGAATATCAATTTTCACTTTCTCTTATATTGTAGCCAAACAAAGTTATTGAGGGAATAAACATGGCAACAAAAATGGGAAAACTTGAATGAGGAAATTATAATTTGAAAAATCATGATAGTAAAAGGAAACAAAATATAGAATGGTAGGGTTTAAGAGAAATGCGTAAGAATTATTAAAAAGAGAATGAAATTAAAGACAGACTTAGGAGAACACAGCGATAGTCAAATTAAACAAAGAAAGAGTGACATAGTACGCGGTACAGAGGATCACCGATAAGGAACTGGGTTGTTGGGATCATAAATTAAGGAAAGCAACCAATAAGAGAATAAACAGTGTTGCAATGCAAGTTAGTTTGTTAACGTAATTGTGAGAGATGAGAAATAAATATTCATTCACTGATTCATACAATAATATCTCCTTCAATTTCCTTATGTTGTTTATTTTTTAAATTTTGATCATAACTATATTTTCTAGTTTAACCTCTTCCTAGTCATCTTCTATAATTGAAGTAGTGGTAGTAGTGTAGTGTGTAGTGTTTAACGCCTGCTTTTACTACATACGGCACCGTAGGCGGTGACACTGATGATACATGAGATGAAGATGGAGCACCGGTGGAATGAGATGGCGGGGGAAACCGGAGGTCTGGGAGAAAACCCGCCCCAGCGCCGTGTTGTCCACCACAAATCTCACTTTGCGTTCACCTGGGATTGAACCCGGGCCACCTTGGTGAGAGCCAAGTGGTCTAACCACTGATCCACGGTGCGGCCTATATATATAATTGAGGGATGAACCTTACAAAGGGGGCTAAGTGTCAAAATTAAGTTTCCTAGATACGTTAAAAAAGCATTCCTTAATCAACATGATTATTAATTTTAAAAATTCATTTATTGGAAACATATTTTGTACATGTTAGATATGCAATATTTAAGGCACCAAATATATTGCCTCAATTTATTTCGGTAAAATGAAAACAAAAAATTAGGAAAGGGTTAACTTTTAAGTGTCTTTTCCTTACAAAAGTGATATCTACAAACACAAATATTCATCAATATTTTCACACAGTATTACCTCTACTGAAAATATCAGAGTTAGTGTGATTTAACACTCACTGAAAATTTAACGATCATTTTAGAAAAAATGAAAAATGTGTCCAATACTGTTTACAGAACTTATTATCAGGTGCTTAGTGGTAATCAACTTATCAGCTGTTTCCTGAACGTTAAAGAAATCGCATTCTCCCATATCCATAACCGTGAAGGGATTGCTCAGCTTGGAACATTTTACAACTTTGTGCAGATCTTTAGGAATGTTAACTTTTCATTCGATAAGTGCGAAGTCACTATCACACTGCATGAAACTATGTCCACTGACAATTTATGATTTATTTGATCAAACACTTGATTGGCAACATCAAATATGTATAAGAAAATCAGCATTCTATTTCTGATCTGATCAATGCAGTTGTTGCTCCAAATGACCATACTCCTTTTATGAATGAAATCCATGTTCAGCACTTATAAGAAACATGATGCAATTTCATTACCTCCTCTCCCTGAGTTTCCTTCATGCCACATACACATGTAAGAGTACCCAGTATCACACAAATCAAAACAAATCTGCAAAATAAAAATGAATTTGCACTTGCACCTGTAAACAAATAGCTTCATTACTTACAAATGGTGCTGTCTTTCGAGCAACTTTGCAGCCACTTTATTCTGTGTTTCACTTAGCGCTTTTGTAGAGAAATACAGGTTGTGGTGCAACACCATTGTAAAGAAAAATTTCATTTTATTAAAATTTGGCACTGAACCCTTCTGGAGTTATTCTTGGTACTATTGGTACTATTACTTTCTCTCTATTGCTCTCTCTGCCTCTAGATTCCACTTCTCTAGCTGTTTTACTTATAATATTTTTAAGATGTTGTGCAGTTTTTGTCAATTAAAGGTTTCTGAAAATTGAGTCATTCTATCTCCTCCAAAAATGATGCATTCTTAATTAAATTATAGATGAGTCATATTTTTTACACATAAGCTTCACTTACATCTGAATTCTTAGGCTAAATTTTGACTTTATGTGTTATATTCGAAAGCTGTATGCTCAGGTGCATCCTGAACACCAAAAATTTTACACATGCCATTGTTTGCTTTATTAATCTTATTCCAGTATAGGGACCATGACCAGTAATAAAATGAATAAAATCACAGATTGATTACATATAACTTAGTCTTAATCATTCATCTATATTTTTAAATTAATTATATGTTCTTCCCACATTCATATTATCCCAGTCTTGCTGCCATCTAAATTTTATCTCCTGTTTAATGTAAGTTACTGTTTTACATTTTTTCCCAATTATTTTCTCCATGATTATACAATTTAATTTCTTTAGTCAAAATGTTGCTCCTTGAATTCAAATTTTATACTACCAATTAGCCATATAGCTAGGGTCATTAAAAGTGCCATCCTGGGCCTTGTATTCATTGCATCTAATTGGTTTTCTTTTAGAACACTAGTGCCAACTTGCCATTTATCCATGTTTTAAAATTTCATATAAGTATATGCCAATTTCCCTTCTGTATGAGTGTCTCTTCTGCAATCTGTTACCTTTATTAGTAATTCTCTTTACTTATAGTAAGTCTTTGTTAATGCAGATATCAGTGACTTTTAGTTTCTTCATTTACCTTATCATCTTTAAAACTAGTTTTGTACTTGTAAACTTTGCTAATATTTTCTTTCCATTTCTCCTCCCAAAATGGAAATTATCACAAATCTTTTATCTTTTCAATTCCATTCCTAGTCTTATTTCTAAAAGATTTTGTACTTCATGTCTCACTGCTTTCCTGCATTCTCTTCAGTTCCTGTTATCACCAAGTGGTATCTTCTGCTCTTATTTTCTAAGTTATCTACTGTTCTCTTTATTGACAGGAGTTTTCTCATAGTTCCTTCTAATTTGTTTTTTACTTCATCCTCTTTATTACCTTTGTCTATCCCATAACTTTGTTCGAACATATTTTTAAGTTATTTTAATTCTCTCAGTGCTTTATCTGTTTTATTTTTATTGCCATGCTTTTTATTACCTTGTTGCTCTTACTTGTGGGAGCAACCTCCACAAGTGTTCACTCGCTACTGCTACTTAACTAGTACTCTTTATACAGTATTATCAGATCTGCTGATCTTGACTGATTAGAGTAAAAGTGAAGAAGGTAACACCTTAAATGATGATTTTAAGTAGAAGGGTCCAAGATGTCAATAGAACGACTTCTGGATCAGTGATAAAGAAAGGTTTTATTAGATCTTTCAGATTTTTAATACTCATGTTAAGAGTGAATATATATATATATGACTAAGACAATAATTATATATGAGATTATTATTTCATTTCCAGCAATACACTGCTGTGAGAAATTAACTATGAAAATATTTTGAGAAGCAGCATAGTATACTTTGATTATTATCTAATATGGCTTCCGAAAATGACATCATAAAAGCAATCCCAAACTGTGAAGTTACTCATAAATTTGCTTTAACAAGCTTGCAGGCAGGTAAACTGCTTCTCTTTTAGAGTAATCAGGACTGGACACAAAAAAATAAGGACTCTTTTAGCATGAAAATTTGTAGCTGCATTTTTATTATTTATAGTGTGGGTAATTTTGGTGGGCTTAAAGTCCTTGGTGGTAACTAATTACTTATGTAACTCCCGAAAGAAATTATATACCATAACTGCTTTATTTAACATAACTTTAAATACACAACACTACAGTAACAGCAAAACATTGCAAACAAATACCATTTCCTTTACATTCTTCTCCTTCTTACAGAATACACACAATGGAAAACTTACTTTAAGATAAATGGCTTCCTGCTAACACTCCTCCTCAATCTCTTAAAATTACATAACTTTAACTTTAAAGAGAGTTGATTAATAACACTAAACAGCACTTACTTTTAAGTTTAGTGTTATTAATCGACTCTCTTTAAAGTTAATTTATCATAACAACAATGTTTTCAACACTTCCAAGAAAGGAATTACATAACTTTAATTTATCTTAAACATACAATTTATTTCATACATACCAAGATCTTTCCTGTGTTTCTTAAACAATTCAAATATAAGTCCTTTGGTAAGCACATGAGCCTTTTGATATTCTGAAGGCACATATATCACTTCAATGACCTTCACATTACAAAGATCTCTTACAAAATTATATTTTACATCTCTATGTTTTAATTGTTAATGATCCCAACTAGACAATGCTTTGATACAAGGTTGATTATCTTCATAGATTTGCACTGGACAATTTACTTTTATTAACTTCTTCTCAAGTAATTGCTCAACCAAAGTTGTTCTGCTACAGCAGAAGCCAGGGCAATCTCAGATTCTGTTAAAGAAAATGGCACTGTTTTTTTTTTTTTTTTTTTTTTTGCTTCCTTGTTTGTTTGTTTTGCTTGTTTGGTCCTATGACTGAGCAGTGCTCTAGGACATTGAACACGTCATACAGGAAAAGACTCTTACCAAATCAACATAAATCATTTTAACTACCACCACCATACATCAAAATATCCTTTTTTTATTTTATAACCACCATCAAACATATAACATAAATAACATTTTGGATACTATTACTACTAAAAATGATATTATATAATTACTTACCCAAGAAAATATGACAACCTTCGTTTATGAAGATAACAATACATTAAACCAAATACAGTGATACATTACATTTCCTTTATTGCACAGGACACTTTAACAATCATCCATAAATTCTTGTACCGAGCAATAGGCCTTGCTGCACAGTTAGTTTTTAAGAGCAGACTTACACTTACTTATCCATTTTCCTGAAGATAGTAATTTTAAGCATTTTGGAAGTGCATTGAATATTCTGACACATTCATAATATACTCCCTTCTGGAAACAAGTCAATCTAGCACTGGGTTTATGTAAATGTCAAAATATTCAGCCTTTGAAACAGACCCTTACATGGAGCTGTAATGTTGATGCCACATATTGCTCTGATGACTCTTTTCTGTAATTTAAAAATTTGCTTACTCTCCACCGAGTTACCCCAGAATATTAAGTCATATTCCATTACAAAACAAAAATTTACGTAGTATACCTGTTCTAATGTCTGAATTAGACAGTAAGAGTTCAACGACCTAAGCGCAAAAGTAACCAATTGCAACTTGGGTATGATACTCTTTATATGAGATTTCCAATTAAGATTTGCATCAACCTGCAAACCCAAGAATTTAATGAGTGAAGTCTGGTCGAGCACAGCCTTATCAGTGCCTATTTGCAGAGAAATATTTTCCGAACTGCGTGCTTTAAACCTCAAGACCTTCATTTTGTCAATGTGAGTTTATTCGCTTTAAACCAATTACATATATAGTGTTGAACATATTCAGTTTTAGTGAAAAAATCATGTACAAGTAAGTTGCAGCTATACACTATTATGCTAGTATCATCTACAAACAAGACAGTAGTCGCAATGTTTCTCACTGTTAGGGGGAGATTGTTGATATAAATTAAGAAGAGTAGCGGGCCAAGAATTAAACCTTGCAAAACTCCATGCTTAATGATCTCCCAATCAGAATTCTGCCTCTGATGAGAATTCTTTATCTCAACCCTTTGCCTCCTGTTCTCCAAATATGACTTAAACCAACTAAGTTGCACAGTGTTTATTCCATAAAACTTAAACTTTTCTATCAGAATTTCTTGATTAACACAGTCAAGAGCCTTAGCCAGATCGCAAAATATATCTTCAATAAACATTTTCTTATTGAGTGCTGAGAGGATTTCATTAGTAAGCATGCACATTTACTTATTACCACAGCACCAGCTTTTATCACCTTACTAGATATTTCATCATACCCTGCTGAGTTTATGATTTTAATGCTTGAATAATTAATATTATCTCTGCTGGCATAACACACTCTGGCTTAAATTGTGAAAATTCAGTTTGGTAGCTGCCCTTCAAAAACCTTAAAGCAGCATCTTTACTAATTTTGAGACTTGATGTAACATTTAAGAAAAAATTATTAAATATGTTGGCTATTACCTCGGGAATCTTAATTTGCACATTACCGTACTTTCAGAGTAATGTCATCATGAGTTTGGAAGTTTCTATCTGTTTCACTTTTTACAATATCCCAAGTGGTTTTTAATTTATTATCTGAATTTTCTATAGCCATTTGGCAATATTTAGCTTTAGCTTGTCTAATTGCACTTTTGAGGATTTTGCAATATTTTTTTTGTAATGACAGATAAGCTTAACATCACTGCTATGCCTAATCATATAGTAGAGCTTTCTCTTCTAAATTCATGATGTCCTAATACCTATTGTAATCTTCTTCATTAGCCAATTAAGTATAAGGCATAATTTGTCCTGGAAACATGATTCAAAATGGTCTGTGGCAGCTTTCAGAAAGCTATTAAATAACCCATTTACATCAATAGAGGAGGACACATCACTCCATGATTCCTGTTGCAGTAACCGGATGAAGTTCACAAGATTTTCTTTATTTACATGTCTGAAACTCCTATGTGCATTCCTCACCTCAGATTTAACAAAAAAGCTGTTTATACTGATGAACTGAGCATTGTGGTCTGAAATCCCAATAATTAGTGGAGATACTGTTGCATCACTAAGTATATTTTCATTCTAAAGAATATTATTAGTTGCTGTTTGTGAAGTGCAAGTTACTCTTGTGGCGAAGTTAATAGTGTGCACTATATTAAAGGTACCCAGGATATCAATAAAGCTGACTTTTTTGAAAGCTGAGCACTAGAAGATCTACATTTATATTGCCACATATTATTATGTCTTTCTTTGGTCTATATAATGAATGCAACAACTTCAAGCTGTACCAAAAACTCTTCAAAGTTACCCGCTGAAGATTGATATTAACTTATAACCATTACATAAGTCCTTTGAATTTTAAGTTGTACAGCACATATTTTAATGTCCTGCTCAAAACAAAACTGAAACATTCACTGCTTTACTGTTTTACGTATATACACACTCCACCATCCTCTAAAAGATTTTGTGAATACTCTGCTCCCAAAAAATACCTATGCAGTAATAATGATGAACATTTCTATGAGTAAGGACTATGATACAATGAAGCACAAGATTAATATGATTTTGAGTTGAACTAGTACTCAATGCTCCAATTATTGCTAATTTAGTAATAAATGTAGCACTGAGTACTAGTTCAACTAAAAATTATATTAATGATGAAAATTCCTATTGTCTCAAGTGATGTTCTAACAAACATATAGCATGCTGGTTGATGTTATAAAGAAAAATATGCAATTCAATATACTTGCTTTAAACCTCTCTAATATTCTGATGATAGACAGCAAGACATTGTGAAACCAAATGGGAATTATTTGGGGAGATGTTACTTTGTACACAAATTCAAGCAGCCTAAAATCCAAATTTGTTACTAACCTAAAAAGATATCTATCCCCAATTACAAAGGAAGTATACCCTTATTGCTACAGGCACAATTCTCTCTTGCCAGTAGAATTTAAGTGCAGGCTATGCCTCATATATCCTTCTTTACCTATGTCAGCAACATCTATCTTGTCAATGTGCGCATTCTTGGATTCTAATAAGGCAAGTTGAAGCCACTCATTCACATCCTTGCCCTTTTGTGAAGCTGCAACCTGTCATACCTATCAAAGAGACCCAAAACTTCACATTGGTATAGCTGCTATTTTCGCTGATGTACTTTAGGTCATCTTCATCCTATAATTACCATTTCTATCCTGGCTGTTACCTGGCCCATCTTGGTAAAACCAGAAGTAAGCTTTACCAGATCCTTTGTTAGATCAGCGAGACTAGCCCTGGACTTAAAAATGCTCACAACATCATACTTCTGCCCCAAATCCTCCTTGAGCAAAGATGCTATCCGCCTCCTGTGATTACTTCCAAGCAACAGCCCATACTACTGTATCCCCAAACTTTTCAAACAAAAAACCTGACAATAACTTTGTATTTTGATCGTTTGAAAAATCTGCATGTGCATACCCAACCAGAGTTATATTTGAGTTTCCTTTATACCACAAACCCAACTCTAGGGTTCCTTGATTGTGTTGTAGACCCTTTTAAACCTATTTAATTGTACTTGAGTTGCATTGCACTGATACTGACTATAAAAATGTCTGCTATGCACAAGTCTGGCATTATAGTCATGCAAGCACATATTAACACCTAATAAGCCCATGGTAAGATTTACTTCCAATGTTTGCCTTAGAGGCATCAATCTATCTCATAGGGTATACTTCTAAAGGTGTATGTTTAAGATTTTCTGATTGCATTCCAAACCTACTTCTTAGCCTCTTTAAGTACTGTTTCTGGCTTTAAAAAATTGAGTTACCCTTGTGCTTAATTTTAATCTCCAGAAAATAATGAAACCCTCCCATATCTCTCATTTAAAATTCTCTCGTTAATCTTTATTTGATATTTTGTAATACCTCAAGTTAATATAACATACAATAATAAAATCATCAATATACCTTAACAAGTGCATGACAAAATTTCCTTTCATTTTTACATAAAAACGTCTATCAGTTTGGCACTGATAAACACCAAGTGATTTCACAAAAATATTAAATTTAGTATTCCACTATTTAGGGGCTTGCTTTAAACCATACAATGTTCTGTTAATCTTACAACACATACTTTCCTTGACATTCATCCCTTCAGGTGGATACATAAAAATACTTTCTTTCAAAATTCCACTTAACCCAAGAGCGGGCAAGCTAATTTTCTTAACAGGAGCAGGTGCACAGGGTACTCTATACCCCACATTCATTTCTCAATATTTTAATCATATTGATACACTTTAAAGTGTAAAGATGCTTTTATTTCAGGCCTATTTCCTTTATTAACATGTAGTTAAATTTTTCAACCAATGTTGCGAACTGTTTCCACACACACTGCATTTGAAAGCAATCTTAATAAAATCGTTACACTGTCATATAGCTGGAATGCATGAATAATAGTTTACTGACATAAAAGCATACAAACGTATATAAAAGAACTCGGTAATGGTCTCTGATGAAAAGTAGCAGCAATGCCACATTTTTAAGTCATTTATGTCAAAATTGACAATGGCATGAAAAGGGGAGAGTTTATCTCTAGGAATTCTAGCTGAACTTTTCGGCCTAGTAAAATATTTAACTCAACCACCCTTCCAATGATCCACTCTTCTCATTTTGCAATAGCTATCTTTCCCAGAAAATCAGTTTTCAGAACTGAAAGACTTCATTCCATTACTAGTTCTTCATTTGATTCACCGCTGTCTATTAGGTCGTCTTTTGGCAGTTCGTTCAATATCTTCAACATCTCCTCTAGAGTTATTTTCTCTGTGAAAAAAGCATTTTTATTGCTACAGTATATTAGCTACTAATATTATTGCAGGCATGCACACTCACATGTTAGTAATTATGACAGCAAGTCAGTAAAATGAGATTACTTACATGGACAGGTGCATGGGGAACTTTATACCCCAGCTCGACAATGCTGAAATTCTTCACACTTGTCATATAAACAGTCCTTCACACTTGCAAAATAGAATGTGACTATAAACACACGTCCGAAAAAACAATGAACGAATAGCTGGCGTAACAGACTGATGGAATCATTAGTAATGTTGCTAATTTCAAAAATGTAAGATTGGGGTACTTTATACCCCAGCGTGCCTGCTCTTGGTTTAAAAAGACATTTTTTACATCAAATTGATAAACAAAGTATTGATTCACATTAATCACACAAAACAATGTTCTGAGTGTAGCCAGTTTTGCAACTGATACATAAGTCTCAGAATAGTCTAAACCTTCTATCTGAGAACAACCTTTTATAACTAACCTTGCTTTGTAAGGAAACACATTTCCATCTGCATACCTCTTGATAGTCCCTTTACCCTCAGTTGCTTCTATCAGATTGCAAGTTTGGTTTTCCTTTAAGGATTACATTTCCTCTTCAATTGCTTTATACCACTCATCATGGTCATCCCTTTTCTTTATGTCCTTATAAGTTTGTGGTACTGCTTCACAATATGAGATATCACTTAGAGCAAGATAAGGACTTTCTTTTTCCCAACAATTCCATTCTTCATTTTCACCAATAATTGAGATGGTTGCAAAGAATGCGTTACTTTCTTTTTCCTGATCTTCTTCTGAAAAAGACCCTGTTAACGCAAATGGAGTCTCACAATGTTTCAAATAACCAGGTTTCTGATTCTTCGTAGCTCTAGTACTCCTGCTTAATCCTCTAGTTACCAAAGGATTCTTCTCATTAGCTACACATTCTTCCTTCTCAAATTCTTTCCTTGAACTACCCTCCAAATTTTCTTCACTCCTTTTCTGTTTAAAGGACTGCCCTTTTCAACATTTTCTATATCATCTCATATATCTTCCCATGCTTCTCCTACATATATAATTCTGCTTTCATCAAATATTATATGAGCAGCAGCAGCAATCAACTTCTTGTCTTCTAAACTCCACAATCTATACCCATTATTGCAGAAACCAAGTAAAATGCACTTTTTACCTCTAGCATCAAATTTTCCTTCAATCTCATGTTTGTGTTTGTGTGCATAGCAAATAGCCAAAAACTCTGAGCTTACTGATCTTAGGATGAAAACCACAGTATAGTGCAGCAAGTACTTTACCATTTTTAAGGCTTTTGTTGGACTCCTATTAATTAAATACACTGCAGTCATAGCTGCCTCTATCCAAAAAGTTTTCTTCACGTTGGAACTTAGCAACATGCATCAAGCTTTTTTCTAGAATGGTCCTGTTCATTTCAGTGGTGAGGCCTGACTTTCAAACCGAGGGAAGCTCCAAATAATAATTTTCATTAAAATGAGAGAGAATAATCACTCAAAGAATTAAGGCTACTCGTCAGCATTCATTCTATTGTACAGTCACATGTAGGCCCTTTTTGCATTGCAAGACTGCTCACACTACAAGCAGACATATTCCTACTTTCCCTCACCCCTCAGATGTTTCAATTTTTCCTAGAGCTGGCCCACACATCATGAAAAGTTAACCTAAAATGGAGGAAGTATCAAATCACACACTTATGCTAATAACTTAAAGTTTCACAAAAATTTTCTATTTATCACTACTAAGAACCAATCCATGTAAATACTATTGCTAATGCTATTGAAATATATTTACAGTTATATTTAAAAGCTCCACATAAAACAAAAAATAAGCTTTTCTTCACATGACAAAATCTGTCAGTGCTTCCTAACTATCGAAGAGTCGCAATTGCTTTTGGAAACCTAAAAGCATGGTATTCAAGGTTACAAATGCATAAATATAGAAATATTCAGTATTGAATGAGCTCGCAATGGGTCACTCAAATCTAAGCAGTTATCAAATTGTCTGCAGCACCATGGATGATTGTGAATAAATTTTGAAAAAAATATTGTTTCGCATGAGTTTCCTTGTTTTTCTTCTTTTCTCTTGAAATTCTTGGGAGAGCGGTGCTTCCAGCACTTCAATGCATACTTCATCACTGGTTCGTTCATTCAGAAGCTTTATTGTTTGGAGTTTGTGGCAGGTTAAGTTTAAATTAAATACCTTTCTCCCTAAAGAACTAGTTTACCTCCTTGTTTACATATTCAGTTCCATGTCACAATGAGAACCTGCTAATTGCTATAGCTTCACCATCCTTTACGTACCTCATTCTTTTCCCTCAAACCCATAACTGTGAAATGGATAAAATCATAACTAGGGTTAACACATACTTAATACCATTGCATGCTACTGGAGAAATAGGACCAAACACATCACTGTGTGCTATTTTAAGTGGTCTCTAAGCTCTGTTGCTTGTTTTGTTGTGGGACATACTAGTTTGCTTTCCTTCAGTGCAAATGTCACACATGACATTTTCAACACAACACTCTTAAACTTCCCACACTCATCTAAGCTACACTAAGCTTTTTCAGTACATTACCTTCTAGGTGACATATTTGCCTATGTCATAATCCACTATCACCTTGTGCAATACAAGCACTCCCTCCATCTAGATTTATAACTACGTTCAGTTTCTTTAGCTTTCCTTCTCTTTTTCTAATAGCCACTACATCATCCCGCTTTATAATTTTACATTCACCATTCTCAGTTATCAGTTTAAATCCTTTTTGCTGCAATATAGAAGGTGAAATCAAATTACAATCTAAATTGTCAATTATGAAAGCTTTCTTAAGTACTATTTTCCTAAACTCACCATTTACATAACGTCACCAATATCCTTGAAAACCATAAAAATTTCAGATTTAGCCATACAAATTCTAACAAGATTTGACAATTTTTTAAATTAATGACAGTGCATCTGATTTAA
>CM060948.1:66159114-66199114 GCA_030765055.1 Mantis religiosa
AGAGCTTCAACATAAAATTAGCCCCTCAAAACAAACACAACATCCGCAACTTACTAAACCACCCTCTAAAAAATAGCACACCGAAAACTCAATTATCAGGCATTTACTAAATGAGTTGCCAGGATTGTGACAAGATATACATTGGTAAGACCAAAAGGAATCTAGGAACAAGAATGAAAGAACACTTTTTCATTTCATTTCATTTCAATTTATTTCATCCATATGATCCAAATACATAGGATACGTCAACAGGTTTAACAAATACAATCTGTACATAACAATATTAAAATAATAAAATATAATAAAATATGCAGAGGGTACCTTTACTATTTAAGCTTTATTTAACCTTTTATACTCATCTATAGAGTAGAAATATTAAATTCAAACACATGGACAAGTCGGCCGTAGCACATCACTTTTGGTCTGAGAATCACAACATAAAACAAGAAATAGAACTGATCAAACAGGCAAAGAAACCTCTGGAACTACAGATTTGGGAAAACATATTTATTACGAAAAAACAGGACCTCTTGATGAATTTTGAAATTCCCGCGGTAGAGGACGTCATCAAACTTACCAGCACGACACCAAGCCAGATGCAGACACTGGATGCATCATCAGTCAACCACAGAACTGAGGATAGGGGAGAAGTCCCCAGAAACTAGTCTTCATAAAAAACTTGTAAGTGGAGAAAAGTATATACAAGGTTGACTCACTTGCCTAATTTTAGTAACAATGGCACTCCACTTTCTGAAATACTTCTTTTTATTCTATATAAAACTTTTTTCTTTTGCATAGTCCAATCTCTGGACAAATATATTTCTTTTCTGCTTTTTACAACTAAACTGGGTATCCTGGATACAGCAAAGTGAATTTGGATTACTTACAAAACTCACTTTTACCTTTGTGTATTGAATTGCATGTGATAAACATGACAAAACTGAAGTATTTAAAGTAATTTTGTACTTCCTAAAATAGCCAACTTATTTAATCAATATAATAAAGTATTCCAAAATAAAAAGTGGTAATAACCAGCATGAGGATGCACTGCCATATGTTGAATGTCAACTAGATCCTTTTAAAGTAGATTATTCCAATAGATGATATTGATGTAAGAGAACATGGCTCATGTACATACAACACATAGAGAAATTAGTAGAAATTGTGGCTATATAGATATTCTAAAGAAGGAATAGGTGATACAACTCTATGGACTTTATGTTTTGGAATCAACACATAGATATTTCTATACAGAAACTTCTAAATCGTAACAGCCAAATCAGCAGTGACACAAGTTACGTCCAACGAAGAGCTGCAGAGAAGAACCCAACAAACACCCATTGACATTGAGATGCGTCATACAAAATAGAAGTGGTTTGGGCATACATTATGGTGAAATACAGACAATATAGCAAGACAAGCCCTGGAACGAAATCTGCAAGGTAATAAGAGAAGAGGCAGACCAAGGAACACATGGAAGAGGAGTGTAATAGAGGAAGGGATTGAGAAAAGAGGGAAGACTTGGACAGAGATCAGGACCATGGCAAAGAACAGTGGCCGGTGGCGGAAGTTCATTGATGCCCTATGCTCCACTTAGGAGATACATACAGGAAATAATAATAAGAAGAAATCAGCAGTGACCACTTTTTATGTTTACTGGCACTTTGTGTAACAAAAAGATATGGAAATATGCCAAAACACATTTTTAATTAGAGAGTTACAGAAAATCAAACGATAGGCAATCATATTCTAATCATTTTCTATTACGATGTAAAACCGATTTTGGATCATGAATGTGGAACGAAAGAGATAACATATAACTTTAAAAAGGCAGATTGGGATAAAGTATGGGAAGAATTTGAAGTAAAAAATTTTCATAATATGTTAGATGTAAACAAAAAGGCTAAAATTATAACTAACAGAATTCAAGAAGTAATTAAGAAAATTATATCTAAAAAAGGAAATGACAACAAAGTAAATGGTTTATGGAATGATAAATTATATAAATTATGAAGGAAGATGAAGAAAGCAAGAAGAATTTACTAAAAATCTGTATTTACTAAAACTAGGGAAAGAAATTTAAAAATTTATAGGGAAATAAAAGAAAACTATAAGATGGAGTTGGAAAATTTGAAGAAGAGCTCATGCGATAATTATGTAGAGGAAAAATTGACTGATAATGAATGGGGCATTCCATATAAAATCATAATAAAGAAAATACGAGGACTGGAATTTATTTCAACCCTGGAAAAAGAAAATGGAGAAAGAAACAATTAATTTTTTATTAGAATAGTTACTACTACAAGATAGGATAGAAGATGAGCAACAAGAACACAAATATAAAAGATGCCTCTATGAAGAAGAACACTTGGGAGAAAGACTAATATATCCATACTAGTAAACATGACATCACTGAAATAAAAATTGCCATTAGGCAAGGAAAGAAAAACAAATCTCCAGCACCAGAAGGAATAGTATGTATATAGTATAATTTAAAATCTGGCAGATAAATTATCACCAATATTAACCAAGCTATTACCTGAGTGCCCATTTTTAGGAAAAATTTCCTATTGTTGGAAGGAAGCTAAAGTACTTATTCTCAAGAAAAGGAAAAATAAAGATTTATCACAGGTAAAATCGCATAGGCCAATTTACTTGCTTAATACTCATGGAAAAACACACGAATTACTTCTATATAAATGCATCCTGGAATATAGAGTTATGATAGATATGAGTGATAAACAATTTGATTTTAGAAAGAACAAATAAATGGAAGAAAAGACTAAATGCAAGAAAACAGAAATATTTAATAGGACTTTTGTTTGATATTCAGGGAGCTTTCAATAATTTATGGTGGTCAGAACTTTTTCATACTACGATAGACAAGGATTACCCAAGGCATCTATATAGCAGCATAAAAAACTGCTGTGCGGATAGAAGAGTGTATGTCCAAACCACTTTAGGAAAAATAGATAAAGAAATTAATAAAGGATGCCCACAGGGTTCCACTTTATGGCCCTTATTTTGGGATATAAAAACAGAACCAATGCTAGAGGAAATTAGGAATATGGAAGAGGTGTAAGAGATGATTGCTTATGCAGGCAATCTAATGATTATGGTAGAAGCAAAGAATAGATTAGAATTAGAACAGAAATCTAATCAGATGATTGACGCTCTTGAATGTGGTACACCAGAACCAAATGAAAATTAGTCCCACATAAATCGACATATGTGATGTTTAAGGGAGAAGTCAGACGACACCCCACTATTAAAATCTAATATAAATATAAAAAGACACAAATTTTTAAGTATTTCAGCATAGAATTAGGTGAAACAGACATATGAAGTATGTAAAAGAAAAGGCAGTAAATTTAGTTATGAAATTAGCGTCCCATGTAGAAAAGAGCAAAGAATTCCTTTCAAAGCAACAAGCATATGAGTTTTGTAATAGAGATATTAGGATATGGTGCCCGTACATGGGCAGTTTAAGGGTCAGAACCTGTGTAAATTTAATAAAAAAATCTCAGAGGCAAATACTACTTCACAGCAGCAGAGCTACACAAGTGACATCTACTTTGGCCCTACTAATAGTAGCGGGAATTTGACCTATTGACTGTATAATTAGGTTAAGGAGCTGCAGCTTACTGGCTGAAACAGGAAGAATATGGGAATGTTTTTAAAATTATAGGGAAAAGATTCTGTACTAAGAAAGAAATGAAAAATTATTTACTACAAGAATGGCAGAAAGAGTGATTTAATGCACACGTAGGAAGAAGAGAACATGATTTATTTCCAGATATTACAGAGAGACTAAAATTAGAACACATAAAATCAAGGAAAGGATTTTTTCACTTTTCTACAGAACACTGTCCATATAACGTATGTTTAAAAAGAATAGGAAAGAAGAACTCAGATTTATGTGAGCAATGTAACTGTTTAGATTCACCTAAACATGTTATTTTTGAGTGCAATAAATATAGTGAAGTAGCAGAAGACAGTCAAAGGAAGCTTCAAGGAAAATGCTTATGGAGAATCTTAAAGGAAGAAGAATGTACATTTGAAAAATATGTCTCAGACAATATCTGCTGTGGCATTAGAGAAATATATGACTTGCGACAAAATATTTCCAGAAATTAATATAGCAACACTTCAAACTAAGAAAAAAGAATATTATTTAAGAGATCATCGGAGGGGAATATTAGGACCAAGAGAAAGTGAAGAGCCAGATTATCAGACTTGAGAAGACCTAATTTAAGATACACAACCAATGAATAGAAGACCAAGGAAGGAAGAGCAGAAGCCACCGAAAGAAGGAGAATCCCAGGAGAGCCAGAGGAGGTATATATAGAACATCAGAGTGGACAGACAAAAATGATTATGTAGAAGAGGAAAGACAACCCAGATATCTGGAACTGATGAACCAGCTCCATCTACTTATGCCATCCCTTTAGGAGATGGATACCAGTAGGAGGAAGCTTTGGATATCAGTTGCAGAAGAGGAAATTTAAAATTGTAGCAAACAGTCTTTCATAGTGTGTTATAATAATTAAAGCTATTGTACAAAGGTAGATTTGAATTATATTATTGGAGTAGAAATAAAGCAGAAGAATGACTGTTTTTAGATAGGTTAGATGAGTTGATTTTAAGGTTACTGGAATCCAGTAACTTGTAGGTTTAGTTAATTAGTTAAGGTAGCAAGTAGATTATATCTGCAAAATTTATAAAAGATTTTATGCAATTTGATTTAAAAATGAATAAAGATAAAACTAAAGTGATGAGCAGAAACCACAGAAAGAGTATCATAATGATCCATCGACGGGGGTCAAATCAGCTACCTCCTGAATGTGGGTCGCACAAGTTACCATGCAGCCACCTCTCAGAATGACAAATTAATTCTTTACCTTCTTAAAACCAAATGACAGATTTGTTTGTTCAGAGTTTGAATACTTTAAGGCATTGCAGATATAAAAGATTTATGTAGCCAATTTCTAACAGATATATCTCTAGCAAGAATGTCTTCTATTTACCGAAGATGACTGGGGAAACAGTCCCTTTAATGTGATATACCAAGAGAAAGGGAGGGGTTTTCAAATTTTGGAAAGGTGTGACAACTTATCCTAAGTGCAATTATGAGTGTTTCTAAACTTCAGCTGAAAGCATGGGCTTCTTTTACAGGAAATAAAATTTCACAGGCACTGTTCATTTATTCTTACTACTGCATGAAGGAAAATACAAGCGCAAAACTCTCACTTGTAAAGAAAACAAGTGCTCTATGGAGGGAATTCGGCACGGAGGTCCAAAATCCTATGCCCAAGTGGGGCATCCCCGGTTGGAAGGATGAGGCAAGAGGAGACAGAGGGTGGCCGTCCAAGGAGACACGACAATGCAGAGGGCACGGTTCCCCCTAAAATTGACCAATTGGAAACTCTGCTGCAGGCCAGTAGAACCAGTATCCCACCCACTGTGGTCCTGAAACTGCCTATCAGGTGCGCCCGAAGACCGCAGACCGTCCCATCGTAGGAGGAAGTGTTTACCAGAAGCATATCATCCTGCCATGCAACACCGGGGCACCCACCGACATTTCTGCCTTAAAAGAGACCACCAGATGAGAGATGAGATGAAATGACAATGGAAATGAAATGGAGGGATAAGAAATTAATCTACTAGCATTTGCCTGATGACCTGGCAAAACCCCCGAAAAATACCCATTGGTCAGGTAGGCCGGCCACGGGAATCGAACCCGGACCTCCCGAATGCATACCACAAATGAAACCGCCTGAGCCGTTCTGATCGGTAATAGATGTATGACTTTTCTATAAATATAGATTTTCAGCACTTTGAACATACCTTTTGAAAGAATTAATAACTGTTCCCTTCCTTTTAACTGTCGTTATTATAATATAGGTGAACCAGCAAAAGAATTTGCCATTCATACAGGTACCAGAGAGGCTCATTTGGATTACGAAGAGTGGTTGGTAACTGCACATATATTGAACATATGTATTTGTTTGCTAGACTTAATAATAGCTATTTTTAAGCAAATTGTTTATGTAATTGGCTTCGCTTTGGGACCTTCATTTTGTAAATCCTTGAGGTGGTGCTAAATATGCCTGCTATTACCATCAGATGCCTTTGTTATTAGACTGCTGTCAAACGTCCAGTGTGATTTTCATCACTTCCGTTTTACGGCCGAGCACTTAGTTACGCTAAGCACGCACATCAAGGACACATTTCTGAGGAAAAGTCAAACGCCCGCTGTGTTTTCGGACCTCGAGAAACTATTACACGTTCTGAAGGACATCTATTCTTCGTATTCTCCAAAAAATGGGACATTCGTAGTCGTCTTTCCCTCTTTATTTAAAGTTGATGAGGGATCAAGTATTTTTGTGAGAAAGGGTTCTGTTTCATCCTCTGTTCTTATACAGAAGAAATGTGGCCACATCTTCCTTTGGTTGAGGGCCTTGCCGGTCTTCTCATATATCCTATTTAAAATCATATGAGAACTTTCTGGTAATCTTCTAGGCGGTTTAAATGGCACATACCGAAGAGTTGCGAGGACCGTACTTCTCACGCTGCTAACTTGATTACGGCTGCATTGTGTACTCTTCAGCGTGACTTTTAATTTTAAATAACCTAAAATCAAAAGTAACACTGTATTATATATTTTCGGCACCTTTTCTACTAACAGCGTGTTTGCTGAAGGAGTTCTCATGTGCAATGAGACACGCACATTTTGTGGCGACTTATTATGTACTTAAGTCCCAGGCTTCATCGTTAAACCACTATGTTATTCAGGTAAATTGATGGAAATAATTATTTCTTCCACACTAGCCGTGTGTACTTAACAGCAAAGTAAGCCGCCACAAAAGGTGCGTGTCTCATAAGCATATGAGAACCCCAAGTGGTCTATCGGGAAACATATGAGTCAGTTGGAGAATTTAATGTCATGTCGACATGTTGGCCATAGTGGCTCAGTTGGTTAGAGCAACCGCACGAAGAGCGGGGGATCCTTGCTTCAAATCCCGGCTATGACATTCAACTTTTCAGTCTGCCTCTACCCATTCATACCTACACATTATACGGTCACCTGACAAACCCAAGCAATTAATTCCAATCCAGAACTATATTTTATAAGAAATTATAATGTGCATTTAAAACACACATTTTACTTTATATTATGTTAACTCATTTGGAATGGGTTAGAAACAGAAGGAACTCCACATGGAACCTGCAGACAGGCTATTGTATGTCAGACCTTTGGGAAGGAGAGATGAGATGGCAGCGTCCAATGGACATGTCGGGACCAGAGTACGGCGTGTACCATTGAGAGCGTCCCTAACGTCAGCTGGAGATTCTTTATTAGAGTTCGCCGTAGAGCCGTCAGTCGTATGGGGTTCGACATTGGTCCTCCCCAGCAGGACAGGTGACTACATTATCATCCTCACACCGAGGACAGCATTTGCAGTGCTCAAAGACCTCTAGCGCGCCACGCTCGCCAATCGCCAACACTTTCGACCCTGAAGAGACCGGATTGAAATTACAGTGAAATGAAATCAGGTAACGGGAAGTCGCGGAAAAGAAAGTATCCAACCCAGTTTTCTCCAAGTGAACAAGGACTACAGCAAGAAAAGCTTTTGTTCAGATGAATTGTTCACCAGGGATCGTACGGGAACCTCCAGAATGCGAATCCCAAGGGTTTATGACTGAATAAGCTCATTTGACTTGAATTTGTTTTCCACGCTCAGAACAATCAAGATTATTATCCTCCTCTTCTTGGTCTTCATGTTTTGTTCCCCTTCTTCCTTTTGTCATCATCATCATCATCATCATCATCATCATCATCATCATCATCATCATCATCATCATCATCATCATCATCATCATCATCATCATCATCATCATCATCATCATCATCATCATCATCATCATCATCATCATCATCATCATCATCATCATCATCATCATCATCATCATCATCATCATCATCATCATCATCATCATCATCATCATCATCATCATCATCATCATCAGCAGCAGCAGAATCACTGTTGCATTGAAAGATGCAATATTTTCCAAGACGTGAATAACGCCTCCATTCTTTCATTGTGCTCCTGACTTACTTTTATAAAGAAAGTGTTTTAAACAGACAAATAAGTGTCTATATTATTAATGAGGATATATTACCTATAGCCAGAGGCAAGAGTTTTTGTTTCTAGCGATTTTTTCGCGAATTTTCGCGAATATTTCCTTTTTTCGAGAATAATATTTTGTAGCGATAAATGAGAAAATTTATATTATTTTTAGTCTTCATAGAAAAAATTACATTTATTACAAATTGCATAAATGTAACTTTAATTTAACATTTATGTCTTCATAGCATGAAGCTAGAAATGGTGGAAAAAATGTTTACAAATTTAATGAAAGCAAGATAAAATTTAACACTTAACAAAGCCAATACAATGACATCATCATGCGCACTGAAATAACAGCTAAGTGGTGCAAGAATAAACAAACACTGTTTTTGAAAATTTCAGATTGATAACAGATCCAATATTAGCATTTCAATAATAAAAAGAAACCTGTGGCTCCTCTTGTTTTATCCCTAATTAACACGCTGAGAGCCAAATATGAAATATTAGGAAGTGGTCACTTTGGAAACAGAGTAAGTGCACTTGTAGCACATATCATAGATCCCAGTATTAGAATAGCAGTAGAAGAGAATCTAAAAGTTTTCTGCCGCATGACTTTGTCTAAATTAAACTCCATTATGGCAGAAGACACTGATGATGCAATAACCATGAACGCTTTAGATCATTTGTTTGAACCTTCTAGGCTAGTTACTAAATCAAGCTTAGGTGATTTAAATCATGTAATTGTAACATTTAAACCACTAAATGCATTTAAAACCAGTGGTATTACTTGTGATTCTGATTTGTTTCTTTATTACAAAGAGCTTTATGACATTGTTGACCAGAAAAGTCATGATGGTCACGATAACAGATTAGATGTAGTAACAGCACTCTTGACATTGAAGGCAAAAGCTAATTCTCTGTGAAAAGTCCCTTCAATGTCTTTGGTTGCAGATGTCAAACGCTGACAGTGAGAGATTTTTCTCTACATATAACTTAGTTGTGATAGACAAAAGAACAAGTACGAAAAGCGAAAATATCACAACAGTTTGGCAATGTCTGATGTGTAATATTTGATTTTATTCACGTTACCTACTATATCCTGATTTCAAATAGAATATTTTAATTTGGAACAAAGGGGTTTTAACAGTTGTGTTACTCTAGTTACCTGTTACTTTTCATTTCAGCCATGTCCTTGCTCATTAATTCTTCCTGAAAATCTGCGCGAAATTAACGCGAATTTATTATAAAAACACAAAACACCACCAATTCAAATTATTAATGCGAACTTTATAAATAATTGTCACCACAAAACCTTGCCTCTGTCTATAGCTTAACTAATTATGTGACATATGTATTTTCTGCAAAAAAAAAAAAAAAAAAAAAAAAAGAATGGCATAGTGCTTGCTTGTTGAATGATGAGGTGCTATAGTTTTCGAAATAGAAACATTTTCTTTCAAACCACTAATTCCAAGCTTAATTTGTACGTTACATTTTGCTGTTGTTCTTAAGCAGGAATGAATGTTACAATTTTAAGACAATCATATACCTATTAGCTCAAATGGTAATCAAAATTAGTCTTAATTTTTACAGACGATATACACTTAAAATCTGAGCGTTTTGACGTAAGGAACCTAGAGTCAGAATATAATATTTTGGGCTATCACGTGAACTTGATCTATTTTACAAGCTGCTTTAATTTTACCACTTAGGTATAAGTAACCAACCTAGATCTCACAACTGTGTTCAAAGCGGCGGCCACCTGCCTCAGTATATGCACTACAACGAAGCATGTCACACCGTTTTCGAAGTGCCTGGTATCTATTGCACAAGGTCAGTGGCAGCTGGAACCCTATCAAGCAGTTTCTCTTCAGTTTCTGTTAGAGATTCATATACTAACATCTGCAGGTGACCCCATAAAAAGGTCCAGATCATTGAGATTTGGCAATCATGTACCGTGGCTAGTACATGACCCCCCTTTTCAATCTAGCGATTAGGAAAGGTATTTGTCAGGTGAGTGTGGATGTCTTGTACGAAGTGGGCAGGAGCCCCGTCGTGTTGGAGCCACATCCTCTCGCGGACAAGTGTTACGGTGTTCAACAACTCCGGAAGAACATCGCACAGAAACACGATGTAGCGTAGACCATTCAAACGGCGCGGCAGGAGATAAAATCCAATGAGGTAAACTCTACAATTCCTGCTCACATGTTAATACCAGTAAATCTATTCTGATGACCAAGTATCGAACGAAAGTGGAGCAGAAAACTGCGTTTAATGTCTGGGTCCAGGGACCGAGCGGAGTAGCTCAGTCGGCAGTATTTGGAAGTCGCATTGGGTGGCCCCGGATTGGAATCCGGAGATCTTGGTCACCAGGCGAATGCTGGGTTAGTTTCCTTTCTTTGCGCTACGTATCTTCCCTCCATTCCATTCCATTTCATCATCGTCGTCCGATATGACTCAACGTTGGAAGACTTAAGTTAAAACCAGTCTTTCCGTGTCTAAAGTATCGGCGAAAGAGCGAGTGTGGTGCTGCTACGCTATGGAATTTATTCTGTAACTGCTGTTCTAGGAGTATGCGGTCACTTCTGTCCTCGGGGATGGGGAGGGGTGAAGAGGTGCCAGAACCTGTAAGCCTGGTGCCGAATAGAATCTTCAGCAGCATTAAACCTCTATGGGCTCAATGCGGAAACCCTCCCAATTGTACTCCAGGAAAGAACTGAGGAGCAAGATGAATAAGAATAAGAGATTGGCTGCAGGAAATGTAAAAGATGATATACTTTTAGTCTGTTAATCTTGTTTATCGTAAATAAAGTTGTGATAAAATTATGTAACATAGAGCTAACAATGAAACAAACATGGAACAAATGAATTAGTATCAATCAAAATATGATAAACAAACTATTTTGGTTTAACAGCATTAGGCTCCGTTCTTTCTCAGATACACTTGCATTTTATTTAGACAAAAATACCAGAGTGGTCGACGAATTCTGAGGAATGTGTGGTGCCTTTTTAAGATTTCATAATGTCAAGGGTTCCCTCGATATGGATGCCCTTTATTTGTCCATGATAATAGCAGTATTCAAACTTTGAAAGTAACCAGGACATGGACGGAAGCCCATTCTGAAATTTCGATTCTCGCATGACCACCTAAGACAATGCATCTAACGTCCAGAAAACATATTTCGGTTGTTATGGTAAATGACGATTGAAAAACAACCAAAAGCATAAAGAACTACGTTCAAGATACGTGGGACAACATGACCTCACATAAGTGAACCTTGCATCACTTCTGTTCCAAGACTTAATGCCGTTCGTGTAGTAAACATCTGATGGACCAGATATTTCACCCGGAAGTGAAAGGATTTATTTTTCTCCTTGAAATAATGTGTTTATTCTATTTGATTAGGGTCAGCCCATTCTGACATTGATGGAGGCTTTTTTTTTCTTTCCTTAGTATGTGCAGCGTTATTAGTGTGCCAAATAAAGCAACACTGTTTGAAACTTAGTGGACCTACTTTTACTTTCTATACTTCTGACCTATGGTAAATATAAATACTATTGCATTCCAACAAATGGTAACAAAGATAAAAAAGGTTAAAAAGGGATCGAATATATGTATTATGTATATTTTTATTATCTTATTTTACAACACGCTCCCTTAAAAATACTATTACATGCCGTATTATGTGCATTTATTTTCTTGTTTTATGTTAGTTTGTTTAGAATTTAACTGGACTTAACTTTGGAAAAGTGATAGAATTTTTTAACCCATTTTGTTGCTTGCTTACTTCACCAGCCATAGATCTCTTCGTGAAACAACATTTTTTATAACTTCCCTTTGTATGTAACGGACATCAAAATATCAAGCGATTTATTGCCAGATCATCAGTACTACACAGACTCCTGGCAACATCTATAATTCTCAAATGTTCTAGTACTTCGTTTTTATATATCTGGTTAGTGCTGAAATGCCACATTAATCTTTGTTTTTAACTTGGATTTCATATTCGGGAAGTACGCCCTCATTGCAGCTTCTTTCGCTTCGCTCCATTTCCTCTGCTCTAGCTGAGTGCTGTCCCCTTTCTAGTTTCTTAACAATAATACTTGTTGTAACATCCGGTTGTTACTATTCTCAGTCTCCTCGCTTTACAATTTGTCTGCCAGTGCATTGTCAATTGTTCCAACATGTTACTTAATCTATTCTATTCCATTGTTCCAGTTGAAGCTTTTAAGTTGAGTTGTATTTGTCTTATTGTTTTAATGAGATTGATCTAATTTATGGTATTCCTTATGGAGTCTATAGTTACCTGGATATCTGTATATATTGTTGCGGATTTGCTGATGTCTTCTTTCTCATCGATTTCAATTAGGTATGTATGCTTGTACGTATGTATCTATTATATACCTCTATACATATGGATGGATGAAAGTGTTTGTGTGTATACTTCCTAACTTTTTACAGCCCAAGAAAGATCGAACAAATGCCAAACTTGGCATTTAAGCTGCTCTTTCAAGGATGCACAGTAATTCCTCCATCCTAAACTAGCCCTAACATACAAAAATGTTCATTCGTTTTGATTTTTTTCAAAAAATAGGTCTAAGGATTTTTATTAAAATATCATATATATTGAAAGCTATGGGTGACAAATTAAATTTACCGTGAACGACCTGTGAAGTGCTTTTCATTCTTAAGAATTTTTTATAATTGATAAGCCTTAAGAGATAGTCAAAATATTATTATAAAAATCTTACATGTTTATTTAAAGCACACATCCTTTGTCATTCAACATTTCTATGTCGTTAACTGTATCTGGGAGATTCTTTGTTAATGGTTCCAATTTTGAACCAATCTATAATTAAGTGGTAGGTCGCTATTCGTTTGTCACTTTTTCTACTTACCCAAAAGTTCGTAGCGAAATGTGAAATGTGTAGTGTTTAACGCCCGCTTTTACTACATACGGCACCGCAGGCGATGACACTGATGATACATGAGATGAAGATGGAGCACAGGTGGAATGAGATGGCGGGGGAAACCGGAGATCCCGGAGAAAACCCGCCCCAGCCCCGTGTTGTCCACCACAAATTTCACTTTGCGGTCACCTGGGATTGAACCTGGGCCGCCTTGGTGAGAGCCAAGCGGTCTCACCACTGAGCCACGGCGCGGCCGTTCGTAGCGCGGTTTCTCCGGAAATGCTGTTTTAGGGACTCTCTACTCTGTAGAATAGGTAGTAGCTTGTCTGCTTCTCGTTCAAGAGGTCCAGAGTTTGAATTCTGGTCAGGGTGAGTTATCTGTATAAGTTTTTTTCCCCCCAGAGTTTTCCATTATTTTGGAAGATGAATGTAGAATAACTCCAAGCTACTCTATGGATCCTAAGCTCTATGGCTGCCCACCTCGGTAGCGTAGATGGTAGGGTGTCTGCCTCACGTTCAAGAAGTCGCGAGTGCGAATATCGGTCAGGGTTAGTTACCTGGATAAGGCTTTTTTCGGGGTTTCCCTTATCCTGAAAGACGAATGTCGGGTAATTCTAAGCTCCATGGACCCCGGGCTCATTGAGCATCATTTCACCAATTTCATTCATCGTCCGATATGACTCAACGTTGGAGGACGAAAATTACAAAAAAGAACTCTATTGCTGGCTGGCCCCGTAGCTCAGTCGCCAGAGCACCTGCCTACCGTGCTAGGGGTCCCGGGTTCGATTCCCGGCGGTGGGGCTGGGGATTTTTCTCCGTCCAAGATAATTCCCCATCTTCCCCAGAGTCTGGAAGTATGAATGAGAGTGTGAATGTGTGCGTGATGTAATGATTAGAAAACCAAAAAGATAACGAGTTAATAACTTCTGTATGTTCCAAAGGAGAACGGCCGCCGATATGACCATAGTAGTTAAAGGAACAAGCCAAAAAAAAAAAAAAAAAAAAAAAAAAAAGAAACTCTGTTGCTCGTTTGAACATCATTTCACCAATTTTATTTATCGTCCGATATGACAACGTTTGAGGACATTAATTAAAGAGAAAAGGGAAGAGTCTGTGAAGTTCGGGGACTTTCAAGGCTGTGATACGACGAAAACTTTCAATAAAATTCTTCAAATCTTTTCGTTAGTTTGAATTTCCTGGAAACTGGTTCTAAAGTTTTGGATTAAATTACCATATGCATAAGATAACTGTACGATAAATAAATTTGTATCTCGAATTTTCTGCAAATAAGCTATGGAGTACACTACACTGTGAATGACTTTCGTGTAGCTATTCGTAATTAATAGACAAACACTTATTATCGAAAAATGTGGATATCATTAAAGAATGCAGCTACATCAAATGATGTGTTTTATGACGTTAACTAAATGGAGTCTCAAATTCATCACACAAAAACCTAATTATCAGTAATGTATACTTCTTATACCTACAATAAAATACGCAAATATGTAAAAAAAAGTTTGCCCCAATTAACAGAAGAACAATGAAGAGTAAGGCTTGGTACTGCTAGTATAGAAAGTCATGTGAATGCAACACAGCATCCTTATAAATAAACATGTACAGAATAAGATGTGATATGTAGGAATTTATTCCTTCATCAATAATAAACACCAGGTCTCTTCCATTTTAAGGTGGGAAATTGGCATCTAAATGAAATAGATATCTATGTTGGATTTAATTATTACTGCGAATTTAATAAAACCTAGTAATGAATATTGTCTTGTTAAACGACTAATATGTACTGTTTCAATCGATGATATGTTTAATTAAAGCAAATATACTAACTGTAAACACCGAAAATGAATTGTGTTTAAAGCTACCGACTTCCTATGACAAACTCAGACCAGAGATCAGTATTTTAGAAATTCAGGATATTCATCGCATTTCTTGATTTTATTTCCAGAAGTTTTTAATTCCCTTTCTTCTAAAGTTTAATCTGAAAGAAAGCTTGCATTTTTATGCCCGATTTCACCAACAGATGTTAAGACTTAACACGAGTTTAGCAATAGTTATAACAAAAACTGCATTTCACCACTAAGTGTTAGCTTAACACTCGTGTTAAATCTCTTGTTAAACTAACAAGCCAAATTTCTTTTATTAAGTAGTTAACAATTGCAAATAGTCAAGATGGTGCGTGTGAAGGCAGCTGTTGATGTAGATTTGCTATATTTAAGACCGTCTAAATGGCATTCATAATAGAGTACGGCCTATGAGGAGAAATGATTTTGAGGAGCTATTAGAAGAACATTTTCTACAGAGGTATAGACTGTCGAAACAACTATGAAGGTTCCTGCGGAAGTACACGAGGGGTTAGAATATGCATCGAAAGGAATATGCCGATCTCGCCTTGCTTCAAGTATTAATAACTTTGCGGTTTTATAACTCACCGAATTATGTGGATAATATGCTGTCCACCTCCCGTCTTGAAACGTTCAAGTTACTCGTCACTTGTCCTTCGTCACTCCTCGCTTTAAATTTACGTAATACTTGGTTAGAACATACATAGAAAGGAATATGCCGATCTCGCCTTTGCTTCAAGTATGAATAAGTTTATGATTTTATAATTAACTGAATTATGTGGATAATACACTGTCCACCTCCCGTCTTGAGACGTTCAAGTCACTCGTCACTTGTCCTTCTTCGCACCTCGTTTTAAATTTACGCAATACTGACGAAGTTGTTTCGTGATTCTAATAATGACACATGCATTTGAATTAAATTCGTTTCCAATTTTTTTCCCAGGTGACATCTTTCTCTTTTTCATTCACCGCATCCTTTCTCTCATTTTCCACGATATCCTTATACTTCGTTACTAATTCAATTAAACATTCTTTCTCCATCGATGAGAAATTTGTCTCACGGCCCTTGTTTTCGATTTTGTTTACCCGCCATTTTTTCAGCTGTGTGCAGAGGAAAACGAAAACAAAAAGTGCATCGCAGTACGTTCAGAAAATAATCCGACTCATCCATAGCCTTCTATAGCTGTAATATTTATGTCTCTTGGCATTAACACGTGTTTGTTAACATTTTCAGAAAACAGGTTGGTGAAATGCAATAAATTTAGCAGCTTTGTTAGAGCTGTGACAATTGTTGCATTACATTTTTTAACGTCAATTTTAACATCTGTTGGTGAAATCGGGCATTAGAATAGTACCTTCAAATTATAAACCAATTACTACGGAAGTGCACCAGTAGTTTTGTGTTAACATTAATTTTTGAAAGTAAATTCTTACTGAATAAAACAACTATGTTATAGAAACTACCTACTTGTGCTAAAGGTTTTATCCTTGGAATTACTAACATTTTTCTCTTTAGATACAATATCTCTTTATCAGTCTACGCTCACTATACAAATGGGAGTTTTTCATTCTTTCCTGTGTGAGTGTGTTCATGGGGGAATGCTGTTTTAAATAAAACAAATACTTTTTGGACATTATTTTAACATTTAAATATTAAAAGTAAAGCATTTGCGAATTAATGTCTTATGCACGTTGTGGAGAAAATGATTCTCCACTCTCAGCAGATAGGAAGCACGCCGACTGTTTGGAAGATCCAGGTCGAGATTTGATTAAATAAGAGTCATGAGATCTTTTCTCAGGTGTGGATTTTTGGTGACAGAAATAACATTTTATATATCTTCTATTTCGTAATATATTTAATTGTATAATCCACTCGTTACTATTACGAATTTCCAATAATTCTTTTTGAAGGTTATTAACTTACCTTTACAAAACTTTTATAATCACCGCGACATTTTTCATCCTCATCAAACAAGACTGAAGAACATATCTCTTTCTAAAGATTATTGATTTTTCCATAACTATCGTTACTTCTCTATTCATTCTGTGATTGGCCGATGTACTGCTACGTCACCGCACTACGTAATGCAATTATTACTACGGCCAATCACAAAATTACACATATATTTGTTTTGAATATTGTCATTACATGGCCTACTAAATCATATCAGAAAACAATATTCATATAAAAAGTTCTAACTAAAACATATCGTTACAAATGCCCTCTTCAAAATATATGGAAAGTAATTTTAACTTATTTAACTGAAATACTTCAACAATATGTTTCCATATATTTTGAAGAATGCCCCAAATTTAACAATTTTGTTTACAACAATGAACTATAACATAAATATAACATACATAACATACAACAATAAACATACATTAAATGAAATATAATAATAAATTAACATTTAAAAACAACTTAGTGTTACTATAACAGTTTTTTTTAAATGTATATCCTTGTCTTTATAAGGGGTTGTGCCCCGCCTCAATTTGCGTTAAGGTATTTTTATAATTAACATTTTTAAATTATTTACAATGAACAAAACATAATACAATAATATAAATAATATTTTAACATAACAATTTGTAAACAAATATATAATTAAAATAAAGTAACTGAAATAAAATAAATTATTGACAATTAATTAAATGTGTGTTTTACAATTAAATATTCATGACTTGAACATGAAAGGCTTATACTTGTGTTCTAACCTTAAATATGTATATTCCGTTTGCCTATTCCTGTATGGGGATACGGTTTTTTCAATATATTCACAAAATTAGTGTATTATGTGTCGTGTTAAAGTGTTACATTACCGTGTGTATTATGTAAGTCACGACAGGATACCTGAAGGTCTTGAACTGCCCTCATAGACTCTTAAGTATTGAAGATTGTCTCAGTGGCTTCAAAAACATCAGGTGGAATCTACCATACAGACTTCCATCAGTCCTCTTGACCTCAAATGTATGGTCCCCGAACTTGTTGGATATCACAAATGGTCCATCAAGGCGAACTTTGCTGTTCTCTTCTTCTTGGCACTTGACAGATGGTGCTGTCGAACTAGTACCTCTTCACTGATTATGGGCATCTATCGTTTATTCGTTCTCTTGGTCCTCTTCTTCCTCTTTTCTGCTGCGACGAATATCCTTTGAAAGGTCAACTCTGCTTTTCTTCTGGAGTTAGCTGTTTTCCTTTCGGGATGGGTGGTGGAATCTGCCTGAATAAGGGTGTTGGTTCTTCTTCGAGCATCAACTCTCCTGGGGTGAATCCTGTCGTAGAATCCTTAGTAAAGTTGACATGATCTTCAATCTGTTGGCAGTATTTAACCCAACTTTTGTGGTGGGAGTGACACATAATACGGAAAAGGTTGGTGGTATTTCGAAGACTTCTTTCTGTTAAGTTGCCCTAGAAAAGTATGCTGAAGAATGATACAGTTTTACTCCTAAATCCTTTAATGTTTGATTGAATTTCTTGCTCGTGTGGACTGAAGCATTGTCTGACAGTGGAGCTTCCATTTTCCCCTATTTAGGAATATAATCATCTGCAATCTTCTTTAAGCATGATTTTGAAGTAATTTTCTTCATGGCAGTATTTAACCCAACTTTTGTGGTTGGAGTGACACATAATACGGAAAAGGTTAGTGACATTTCGAAGACTTCTTTCTGTTAAGTTGCCCTAGGGAAAGTATGCTGAAGAATGATACAATTTTACTCCTAAATCCTTTAATGTTTGATTGAATTTATTGCTCATGTAGACTGAAGCATTGTCTGACAGTGGAGCTTCCATTTTCCCGTATTTAGGGATATAATCCTCTACAATCTTCTTTAAGCATGATTTTGAAGTAATTTTCTTCATGGGGTAGATTTTGACGAATTTTGTAAATGTGTCCTGAATCACAAAGATATATTTATAATTGTGCTGTCCAGCTGGTAACTCACCGTATGAGTCAATAGTTACCAGGGCATTTTTCTTATGAGGTTCAACATCATATTTTACATTCAATGGCTTAGCTTTTTGGCAAAGAAAGCAGGTCGAAATGATTTGCCTGACCTTTCTTTGACATATAAACACTCATGAATAGCAGTTGCTGTTTTGGCAACGCCGACATGCATAAGCATGGTAATCGACATGGTAATCGTTTCCACTTCCATGCTCTTAGGGATAATTGCTTTCCACTTTAAGCAATCCCTGCCATGTAATTTATATAAGATGTTATTATGTCTTCCTATGCTCCATGTAGTGTTACTGTTAATCTCAGATGCTGTATTAAATAAATGTGATAAATGAATGTCTTCCCTTTGAATATTTCCCAAATTTATAAGTTTCTTTGCGAAAGAAGACGTTATTGTGAGGTTAAGTGCCATTAGTTTAACTTCATGTGTAGGAATTGCTATCGGCTCCGGTAAGGAGCGGTTTGCACGGAGGCGTGAAAGTGCATCAGCGAAAACATTGTCTGACCCTGCAATGTGTTTAATTTCTATGTCATGAGATGTGATTTCATGAATGTATCGTGAAATATTTGAATTTGTGAGTTTGCACTTATGAATAAAGGACAAACTGATGTGGTCTGTGTACAATATTATCTTGCAATTGAATACGTAATCCTTGAACTTAGATAAAGCATAGAAAATACATGCAATTTCAAGTTCTGTGACACTTGCATTGGACACTGTTTTTATCAGACTTCGTGAAGCTGTAGCTATTACATGATTATCTCCGTCCCAAACTTGGCATATAACAGTTCCAAATGAAGTTGCAGAAGCATCTGTAAATATGTGGTATGGTAAATCTAGGTTCGGACACTCCAGTAGAATAGATTCTTTGAATAAAGCTTTGCTGGTGGCGCTCTTCCCACTTTCATTTTACTTCTTTCTTTAGAAGTTCTCTCAATGGAGAGATGACTGCAGAATAATTAAAGATGCATTTCGACTGGTAATTGAGTATGCCTAGATATCTTCGAAGTTGCTTCTGGTTCTTAGGAGGGGGGAAATCCTCAATAGCTTTTACACGTTCTGGGTTAGGTTTTATGCCGTCAGATGAAATGACATAACCTAAAAAATTTGCTTCTTTGACGAAGAATCTGGATTTTCCAAAATTTATGGTCATTTCGCTCTCATGGAATTTTGATAGCATGTAGTCCAAATGTTGTAGATGCGCTTCTAAATCTGTATCATAAATCAAGAAGTCATCTACATAATTTACAGCGAATTCTTTCATTTCCTCACCGAAAATTTCACGTAAAGCACGGAGTAGTGCTCCAGAACTAGTATTCAGTCCAAAAGCGTACCTCTTAAAATGGTATACACGATTCTCGTGTCTAAAACCTGTATATGGACGTATTGCTGGGTCCAAAGCAATTTGAAGAAATGATTTATTGAGGTCGATTACACTGAAGTACTTAGATTTACTCATTCGGGCCAAAATTGAAATAACGCTAGGTGCGCGAAAGTGGTCCGGGAGTGTTTATGAATTTAAGTATCTTGCATCAAGCGTCATTCGTACTTTTTGATTACTGGTAACCCAACACAAAACACTGACATAAATAGATGTTGACAATTCTATTATATCATCCTTTAACAGTTCCTGGATTAATTCGTCTGCTTGTTTACGAATTGCATTTGGTATGGGGCGACATTTGTGTGAAAATGGTGGTAAACCCTTCACTACAAAAGTGTGAACATATTTTTTGCACAATCCTATCCTCTTTGAAAATACTGACTTGTGTTTTCTAAGCATATTAGCTAGTTTCTGTCTCTGCACTTTACTTAGGTTAAAAGTTTCCTCAAGCTTATCTGGGATAGATGTTTCAAAGTTGTCTGGTGTATTGTTGTCTATGTACCTCTCTTGTGTACCAATAAAATCATTTAATTCATGTTCTCCAGACTGATTACATCTGAAACAAGGCACTGTGTGACAAATATTAACTTCCATCTCCTCCTGGTCACATAAATATGATGCAAAGTTTTTTAACTCTAACCCAACTTTGACTAAATAATAATCATCATTAATCGTAATGTGCTCTACGAAAAATTTATCATCTTCTAAATCTCTCTCCTCTTGCATTCTCTCCTCAGTGGAGGAACTGTCTACCTCTAGCAGGGGCAGCACAAAATAAATATTATTGTCTTTTATAGACAAAATGTGCCTTAAGAAATCTAAGATGCAAGACCATGAAATCAGTAGATCGGTACCTATGATGATGTTAGTAACCAGTTTTGGTACAACTAGAGCGATAAAATCTAGCTCATATCCGTCTTTCCTTTTTCTTGCCAATTGCAGTAGTGCAAGAAACCCCGCAGACTGGTAGATATATAAGTCTGTTGTTTACTTTTAGCGCAGCGTAAAGTTCTGCATTAATGATAGTCATGGTACTACCACTGTCAACCATGGCATCGTACTCATTTCCCCATATATTTATCCTCACAAAAGGTGGATTTCTTATGTCTGTCATGTGCTTGTGTGGGCTATCATTAATCCTTGCTTCTCTGTTAGCAAGTAAAGTTGCCAGGGAACTCCTATTTAATGTATTATGTGCCACCCAGATGGTACCCGGAGTTTCAATACCATCTTGAGTTAGTTTTCCTGCGGCTGGGGTGCAGCTACAGGGGGTACTGTTATCTGTATTGTATTGAGGTTATGTGCGTCACTTGTGTTTTGTTCATTAGGTGGCGCTGGTGTTTGTAGGCTAGCCTGCTCTCCGTAAAAACTTGGTTCGGGTGGCCTTCCTATTTCACTTCTGGTATCCTGCCACCTACTATTTACATTTTGCCTGCTATAGGGGTGAGAGTAGTTTATATGTCTCCTCCCTCTATAAAAACCTCGGGAATTTAAGTTGTTGATCTGATGCGATCTCCCAAAGTTATTTCTATTTCCATTATTTTGGCAATTCCTGTTATAGTTGGTATTACTACGGCCGGAAGTTTGTTGGCCGTTACCCCTCCTTGGTTGCGATGAGTAAGGAGGGCTCCTCTGGTCGTTAGATTGCGTGCCCCTTTCCCCGCGAATGCAATGCGCTTGCCTTTGGCTACCACGGGGAGAATTGAGGTTATGTTCACGCCGTGGCATTCTATCTAGTCTATTATCGTTCTGGTGTTGGGAGTTGTGACCATTACGCTCCCTGTTTTCCCTGTTATTATTTATAGCATCAGGTGGGATTACCTGTGCCTCAAATTCACTTAATAAGCTCTGAACATCTCCTATGTCGACCGGACGAGCAACTATTAAATTGTTACGGATATGTTCTGGGAAATGGCGAATGACAGCAGTTATTATGTCCTGTTCATTCATACATGGTTCTATCATCCTCGCTTTAGATGTGAGCATCATACAGTATTCCGTCAAGCTCTTATGAATTGCCAAAAATCTAGTCCTGAATGTGGCGTAGTCCTCTAAGCTAACTCCAGTGGACTTAAACCACCTAAGGGCGTTACCCTTCAATGCGTCTTTAAGTGTTAGCATTCTTATTTCGGATGGGATTTTCTTTATCCGAAAATAATTCTCAAGTTCGCGAAGGAAATTTTTCGCGCTGTCGCCAGCCTCTTCGGCAAAAAATGGAATCTTAATTTCGTTTAGGATGCAACTCCGGTATTCGCATACTAGTGTTGAGGTTATATTCCCTTCCTCCTGCGAGATTGGGTCGAATTCTAGGTTACCCTGATCGTGACAGTGTTGTGTATGTGTGTGTGTGTGTGTGTGTGTGTGTGTGTGTGTGTGTGTGTGTGTGTGTGTGTGTGTGTGTGTGTGTGTGTACGTGATGCATTAGGTATTTGGCTACTTATACTAACATTGTCATAATTCTGATCACAAACAGGTACAGTTTCTGATCTCGCCTGAATTGCGAAGACCACACGTGTCAATTCATCAAATCATTAAGACTTTCATTTTCTTTAGGTAAATTTGTATGCAAATGTTCTATTCTTTCTTGTAAATTATACTGGTTTTCCACTACACTGCTTATTTGTGTGGTTTGGTTTCGAATTTCAGATGAAACATTGTTTACACTTGCATTATTGTCCATATTTAAGTTAGAAATTTGGTTTTCTAACATTGAGTTAACATTTGTCTGTAAATTGCTTATTTCTTGGCTAACTAGTTGCCTTAATTCATTACATTGGCCATTCTGTACAAATTCTAACCTCTCTTGTTGTTCTCTTGGGTTAGTTTTATCTTTCTCTTGTGATCCTAATTGACTACGCACGGCTTCGATGGATTGAAAACCTAATTTGTTCCTCTGTTAAATCCTGTACGTTTCTACGAATAGAATTTTGTTTCCGTAGAAAAGTGTTCCTGCATAGTTTCTGTTCTATTACCTAGCTGTTCTTCTGTGCTAGTAATCTGATTTTTAATTATGCTTAGCTCCAGATCAAGTTTATTACTAAGCATTGCATTCATATTATCTATCTTAGCATCTAATTTGCTACTGAGTTCTGCATTCTGATTTTCTATCTTCCTATTCAAATCTGCATTTTGAATTTCTATCTTATTATTTACGTCTTCTATCTTATTATTTACATCTGCTATCTTATTGTTTACATCTCCTAACTTGCTACTGAGTTCTGCTATCATCTTCACTATCTGGTCTAAGGTATTTACATCTAGTGATTCACTAACATGTTCCTCACCCTGTGCAAGCACGTTTGCTTCAATCACATGTTCACTAAACTGCTGGCGATGATCCATCCTTTCCGGCAATTTACGTCCGCTTCGGAGTCTCATATATTGACGTATTTTAACTTGCAGTTGGTCGTCTTGATTCTCTAACGATGTGCAGATAATAGTTGGAAGTTTCCTTTGACCGTTGTGTAAATAATCTTGCTACCAATTCGAAGCCCGGAAGTTGGGCGCCAATTTTGTGGCGAAATAACAGGTCGCCTCATTTCTCGATGATTAATCAGCCTCAAAGTTGGGAGCCATCTTTGTGACCGTCCATCTTAATCATTGCATATTAAATTGCACTTCTTGATGATTAAATTTGATTAACTATATAATTTGATTATATAATCAACGTCCACTCGTCACTATTGCGAATACCGAATGAGTAACTCTTTTTGAAGGTTATTAACTTTCCTTTACAAAACCTTTATGATCACCGCGACATTTTTCATCCTCATAAAACAAGACTGAAGAACATCTCTCTCTCTCTCTCTCTCTCTCTCTCTCTCTCTCTCTCTCTCTCTCTCTCTCTCTCACTCTCACTCTCTCTCTAGATTATTGATTTTTCCGTAACTATCGTTACTTCTCTATTCATTTTGTGATTGGTCGATGTACTGCTACGTCACCGCACTACGTAATACAGTTATTACTACGGCCAATCACAAAATTACACATATATTTGCTTTTAATATTGTCATTACATGGCCTACTAAGTCATATCAGAAAACAATATTCATATAAAAAGTTCTAACTAAAACATATCGTTACAACGTTAAACCTTTGTTCGTTTTTCAGTAACCTACACTAATATATTTCGTTAGGAAGAGAAATGAATGATGGATTTAATTGTACCTGAGGCTGCTTCAACAGTTTGACATCATTGTTATTTTTGCTTCAGTAGTTTTAAACTGTTACATAAATGTTATCTGTGTATGGCATCATCATATGCTTTGAGCAAAACATGTAATAAGCCTGCACGAAGATTAAAAGGTAAAAAAAAACTTACATTCAAGATAACAATTACGCTCTGCTCTGGGGGTTCCCGTAGGAAAGTCCATTGCATCATAATTACAAAAGTACTTTTTTTTTATTTGTTCCATTTATACCCGCCTTTAACTGCAATGGTCATATCGGCGGCCGTTTTCCTTTGGAACATATCGAAGATGTTACTATCCTCCACAGGAGAGATAGTCTCCGACGCCTGAGACGCAGGGGGATTGGCGAAAGTTCCCATATCCTCTCTGGACAGGATTATGACACCCCATGTCACTACACTTACAGACCATTCAAAAACATTCTGACGGCTTCTACTTTTGTGAATGAATCTTCCCGGTTTTAGTGTACAGAGTGAATAGAACACATGTTTTTTTAAGGGACTGCTGCTGGTGTAGCATGCGTCTTCTTCCACACACATTCGCTGTCCTTGTTCCACAGTGTAAAGCAGCACATACCTTCCAGCGAGGTTCTTTGCGTTGCTGGACTGTACGTCTTGCTGCCCACAGATGGCTCTCCCTGCCACATTTTTTTTAGCCTGGAAGATGATTTGTAGTTATGTATAATAATTTGTAACAAACTGTAATTTTCTTAACCACACATATCTTATATTTAATTGCGATTTGTTGCATAAGAGTAAATAATAGCTATAATGTATAACTCAAGAATACCGAAAGGATAAATTATTGTTTGTGAGAACAGAAGCCGTTTGAAGTTGTTATTTGTGAACATTTGATGATCAGAGGCAGAGAAATCATCCGCATCATAGACGGAGACCCTCAACTGAGAGTAGAGGGTCCCTGGCAACCCACTCATTTCCCGCGAATTCAAGGCCGTCCTTCGGTCATTGACTTCGCAATCATCAAACATTTTCCATTTCACTTATCACTCAATTCACAAAACGCCTTACATTCCGACCACAACCCAGTTGTGGCTGAGGTAAACTTACGGGTTGTCAGTCATGAATTCACGGTTCAAAACCGTGAAGTCGATTGGGATTGCGTACGGGTCTGCTTAAATGACTCCATACCTCCTAACCCTCACATCACAGATATACCGACCTAGGAGACGGCGATCTCCTCCTTCACCTCCATCGTAGGACGAACAGTTCGCAACCTCACCGTTCACACTCCAGCACCTCTACACCCTCACGTCATCCCGCTAGACATCCATCTTCTCATTCGTCGCTCTTGGGCGGCTCGCAGACTATATCAGCGACACCGCACTCGTCATAATCAGGTTCTGCTCGCGCGCTTGCGCCGAGAGGTTCGACTTCGACTACGCGAGCACCGTGTGCGCGCGTGGGAGGAGTTGATGTCTCGAGTGAATTTTGAGAATGGCGAGGCGTGGAGGCTTGCAAAAGGACTCCGGAACCGTGGAGGAGCACCAAACACCCCTATCCAAAGCACCCAAGACCTGGTGTACGAACCCCAAGCTAAAGCAAATGTGTTTGCCGACTACCTAGAGAGGACCATGAGGCCACGAGATGACCCCCAGGACCTAGACTTCACTGGCCGCGTCAAGCGGGAGGTTCGTCAGTACCTTCGACGCCCTCTTGCTGAGGCGGACCGACTACCTGTCATTAGACCCAGTGAGCTCCAGGGCGCACTCCGGCGTCTAAATCCCAAAAAAGCGTCGGGACCTGATGGGTTGACACCTATCATGCTCCGCCATCTTCCATTCAAAGCCGTTCTTTTTCTTACTCGGGTTTTTAATATGTGTCTCGCCCTGGGCCACTTTCCACGGCAGTGGAGGGAGGCTCGGGTGATTTGCATTTTGAAGCCCGGTAAAAATCCGGCTCTCCCCGCCAGTTACCGCTCCATTAGCCTCCTGTCAGTCCTCTCGAAAGTTTTCGAGAGGCTTGTTTTAGTCCGCTTGTCGCCCCTCCTGGGGGACATTCAAGCTATTCCTCCCCATCAGTTTGGTTTTCGTCCTGGGCACTCGACATCACAGCAGTTACTCCGTCTGGTGGAGGCCGCTGCCCTGGGTTTCCAGGAAAGGGCATTCACTGCGGCGGTGTCTCTGGATGTCGAGAAGGCCTTCTCTACCACCTGGCATGCAGGCCTCCTACACAAACTAATCACCCTGGGGCTTCCTGCACACATGATACACATCTTACACTCATTCCTAAAACACAGACATTTCACAGTTGTTGTGGCGGGAAAGCTTTCTACCAGACGACCCATCAGAGGAGGCGTCCCAGAAGGCTCTGTCTTATCCCCTACACTATTTAGCGTGTACGTGGCGGATCTCCCCACGGAGCAACACGTCAACATTGCCCAATATGCGGACGACGTGTTATTATACAACACAAACAGAAACGCACGCAGAGCCTTCAACCCAATACAGCGACACCTAAGCCTCATTCATGATTGGTGTAGGCTTTGGCGATTGTCTATCAACCCAGAGAAAAGCCAAGCCATACTCTTCACTAAGCGTCACTTTCCCGCCAACCTCCCCGCCTTTAATTATTCTGGCAGAAGGATAGAGTGGACAAATTCTCTCAAATACTTAGGTGTAAAGCTGGACAAGGGCTTAACTTTTCGGGGTCACATCCAGGAGGTGACTCATCGGGCATGCGGAGCTTCGGCTTCGTTATACCCCATGATGCGCTCAGGAATGCCGACACCCCTTAAGTTGCGCCTTTTTCAGGCTTTAATTCTTCCCATCATGCTTTATGCTTGTGAGATCTGGGGCATGGCCGCAGGATCATATCTGCGTCAAATTCAGCGTGTACAAAATAGATGTCTCAGGGCTATCTATTCTGTTTGCTGGAGGTTTCCCGTGAGATACCTTCATGAAGCCTCATCTCTCCACTATGTGGAAGATGTCATTAGGCGCCGGGCCACAAAATTCTACGCGAGTTTGCCTCAACATCAGAGCGCCCTGGTTAGGTCTCTAGGGAACTACAGAGCAACCGAAAGACGCTACAAGCTATACCGGCTTCCCCGCATGGCGTGCGGGCACACCCGGTAACAATAGAGTACTTATTTCAGCCTAAAATCACTACTGTTTGAACTGAATTTAATAGACATTCTAAATTAAACTCTTCCTGAAAATTATCACACCAGCGGTGCTAACATAGCGTTGCACCCGAGTTGGCTACCAAGAGGAGCTACGGCTACCTCCCTTCTTTTCTTCTACATTATCTTAAACCACCAACCTGCAAAACCCCACATTTCCTGTCATTAAGTGGTTAAGTCCGTGTAGGACAGGTACACGAATGACACACATCGTGCTGACCCTCAGTCAGCCGCCAGCTACTTGAATGAATGAATGAATGAAAACTTTCATTCGATGAGGATCATTCGAGTTGTTGAGATTGGAGACATTATATTGAGTTTAAATAAATTAATATTTCATAATTTACTGTTTAATTACTAACACACACTCAAAATAAACCAAACAAACGTTATGTACCACAGACGGGAGCCTCCCAAGTCGATATTTGTAACACACAGACCGGGATACAGCTTTTTATAAGAAGGTGGCATATTTAGAATGTTGTGTTTATGACAATAATCATTATGTTCATTCCCATACTTATAGAACATATTTATATAAATAATTTATAAAAAAAGCCCAAATCCAGAAACTACATTTTGCACCAAAATTTGATACTTTATTATTTTTTCTAAAATACGTCTGTTATTTTAGCAGTCTCCCTTGAAAAACGTTTAAGTGCGGTTCCACTGTAATTCATTTCCAGAATTGAAAAATATGACAATTTCTTTACAGCTTCTGACAACAGTAATACTGAAACAGGGGAACTCTGGAGGAGCTGCAACAATTTTCTTATTGTTACCTTTAACTCGTTTGATGTGACGGACTTGTTGGCATGTTTTGTAGCAGTGACCTCCTCAATGCTCTTTATCACTATTGTGATATTTGTAATTTTGTGTGATAGTTTGCTAGTTCATTGCTTATTTGCTATTGGAAATCAAATAACCTTTAAGAACTTTTGATATATATATATATATATATATATATATATACAATTAATATTTGCTTTAAAGTTCATTGTTTCTTTTTAAACAATGAGCCTCCTATTATAAATATCTTACAGTTAAAAAGTGATAATTTATTTCTTTACGCACTTGATTTGAAGGACACATAACTGAAAAATACAAAAAATTCTCTGTATACTTAAATATGTTGTTTACACTAACGACACATTTTGTTACCCCTAAAGTAAGTAATGGATAACTCTGCATTATCCTCTTGGCACGTAATTAGCCCACGAGTATTATCTCTTACAAATAAAAAATATTTACCCAAGAGATCAGTCGAAATTAAGAGTCAGCTGTCTCCTAGAAGTTTCATTGTCTCCAAATGCAAGATTACTAGGAAGGAAGTAACACAAAATCGCCTTTTCGACAACTTATACAATCTATAGAATAACCTCTTGTTCATTGATATTTGTCCTTGAATGCTCTTGTATTCCAGAACATGATAAACCCTGTTCATGCTGAGATAGACACATATAAATATTTACAGGATGATTGTGTGCAATCGAATTCATCTGTTTCCTTAATCTAAATTTGCAACATTATATATACATGGTCCACAAAATAGTCTCGCTTTTTTGGCATTCAAAAATTACAACAGTGTAGCAAATATACATGGTCAAAGAGAAGTGAAAGAAAAGGGTATTTAGAATAAAATAATTTCCTAATTTTTCAAGTGATAACTCCATTATAGTCTTACAATATTAATTTAGGACAGGCATTGGTCATTGAAGCAATTATTTTCCCTACTTTTGTAGTTTTGGGATATCTGAGGTGTTCCCAATGACTGTCGAAGCGAACTTTTGAGTCTGACATTCTACTGGTCCATTCCCGCCCTATCTTGATACGTGGCTTATATTTAAAGCTGTAATAGGAATGTGTTCATTTGTTTAATATTCTTTCTCCATACTTGGTTCAGTTTTAGTATTTTGTATGCGGCTAATTTACGTTCCTGAAATCATCCTTATCTTTGTTCTAACTTTCATTTGTTAGCTATATTATTTTGGATGATAATTAGCTGTTAGTTAAACATATTCGGTACCCCGTATACAATTATAACCGCACTTGATTGATGTAAAATATATTGAGAACACCACAGATTAAACTATCCGCTATTATAAGGAAATTTTAAAACGATTTCATTCCGTTGATCGCAACGAAACCGAAATTATGTGGTTACACCGCTTGTTGCTCATCATTACTGCTACTCATCAAATTTAAAAGTAAGCTACATAGTTTACAATACTAATACTACCTTAACCCTTTGCCCCTCCAAGGGTACTCGGAAGTTATCCTCCAGCCAGGCCACTGCTTATGCAGGCATTTAAATTTAATTCGACAGAGCCTGATCTCGAATGTAGAAATGAACTATTAACATAGAAATGACCAAATAATAAAATTATTTGAGCCTAGTTAGAACAGCATGATTACATTTTTAATTAAAATTATATTTATATGTTGATTTAGTAACATTTTCACCACGAAACTCTTGTTTTGGAGAAAGAATATACGCAGGTATTTTAGGTTATTTTCACTACTTACACGTAATAATTTCTTATTATTTTCCCTTTACAAATGTAACACTTACATACCCGTCTTCCATGGTGCTAGTGGAGAAGGTACCCTGTTCGACATAAGGAAAGGTCACATTGCTGAGTATTGTATTACTATTTAATTGTTACAAGCCTTTTTGCTTACCAGACATCGCACGTTTGTACTCGACCCTGAATCTTTATAAAATTATGAAGCAATGAAGGGGATGTTACAGCATTAGGTACGCTCCTCTGACACCACGTAGGTTTGCGTGATGTGAAGTTTCCGAACAACTAATTTACACGATTTTTCCTATGTTGCTGCAATCGGTTTCTCTGCGCTGTTGGAACAAGTGTTTCGCTCAAGTCATAAATGATAATACTGTGTACAATAGATACATTTACAACAAAGTAAAACAGATATATTCACCATTTCTTGCTTGCTCTCCCACCCCATAGCATAGCCTTCGTTGATCCACCAGGTCAACATATCCTATACCATGAAGCTAATTTATGACAGCGTTATTTTATGGAATGTTCACTTACCACCTCACCGTGTGATCTTGGATCTCAAGTTACGCAGAGTAGCAAATCGTCTCCACTTTTATGTCAAACAATTGCAGTCACCCCCTGGTTTTGAAGTTCACAATATTCGCATCGCTTCAGTTTTAGACGTTTAAGTGTGCTGTTCGTGTTGTACCACAAACATATGCCCTATTAATTAACATAATTTTGATTAGTTTTGTGGAACTAAAAAAATTATAAAAACAAATACCTCACTGATCTGAGTAGTGTTTGGACATTTCCAAAACAACTGTTCCCCTAGAATGAGGTAAGAGTATTTTTCTTTTTTCTTTCTTTCCGGGGTACATCTTACATTGTAGGAGACACCCATCTCTGCTGGCTGCAATATGCCATGCTTTTATTCCGTATTTTGTAGGTTTCTTCGGAATATATTGCTTCAAATGAAACCTTCCTTTGACTTATTATTTGTCACCCCAAGATCGCGGCCCGAATAAAATGCAGTGTAAAAAAAATTGTAAACGTTTTCTGTCAAATTTTCTCCAGTTTCGGACAGATCTACCATTCCCATACAGGTAAAAATACTCAAATATGCCCTAACTTCCCTCTCCTTTGTGTCTCCCTATTTAACTTGTTTATTCAACTGAGAAGTTTTGCCATATTTATTTGTCACGTGTAATAAAATACAAAATTTACTGTCTACAAAAAGACTAAGTATTCAATTTCTTCACATTCTACTTTTACATCGTTGCACGTACCTAGAAGGAACGTAATCGTTTCAATTTCTGTAATAGAGAGCTAACATGTTGATTTGGGGGTTGGAATGTTTTGCGAAACCAAAGAATCGTTAACGTCAAAATCACTGCTACACTGCCGCTAAAGCTCTGTACCATATCAGTGCACTGCGCTGCGTCAGCCAGCCATGACGCTTCAGAGTAGTCACTTTCGTTCGTAGTTCTTCCAAAACGGAGACATGCAGCTCTTCGTCTGTAGTTACTATCTGTTTACGCACATACTGTTTACACCACGAAGACACCGAGCGGGAAGGCTCAGGCACCTTTGTCTGTGGCCCGCAATCGGGAGTCCCGGGGTCGAATCCGTGGTGGACCTATCTGATCCATGGGTTTTCTTGGGGCTTTTCCGGGCCGCTAGGCGAATGCTGGGTAGTTTAATTACATCCCCCAAATTTCCTGTTCCTCCATTTCTGCTCCATTATCATTTCACATCATCTCTCATTTGGTGGTCTCTTTCAGGGAGAAGTGTCGGCGAGTGTCTCGGCAATGCATGGCAGGATGATAAGCTCTGAGGAAAGCTATTTCTTCCTCTGGTAGGTCGGTTGCCGGTCTATTTCAAAACCGCCAGGCACAGATTAATACCAGATTCTCAACTCCGTGGTGGGGATTGAAGACGCATTCGGCTCTCTTCCTGAACCTTTCGATGCCATCTAAGCGAACTAAGATGTCGCTAATGCAGTGAGCTTCTATTTCGACAGAGCTATGGTACATCCGACTCCCTCTCCCTTCCGTGCCGTGTTCAGCGACCGGCTGAATCCAACATCTCTCGAAGCTTAATCTCGCGCACTCACGAATAATTTACGGCACAATTCATTTATCAGATATTAGCATAATACGCGATAAATATTCTGAGTAAATGTGCATAAATTATTCATCAGTGTGCGAGATGTAACTTTGAAAGAAATTGACTAATTAAATTCGGAAAAGAGGTCTCAGATACCACTTCCAAACTTCATCTTTTTCCTGTTGCAACTAAGCATTATAGCGATTATGTTCATGTAATAAATGAATAAGTATGTCTTTAAAAGACAATTGCAACTTTGACAGAGTGAGATTACTCAAGACGCTTTTGAGGTTACACAATATATCTGTGCTTCCTTTCCCTGAAGTGTTAATTCCAAAGCTTGTTATTGTGATAAATACAAGAAAGATAACCGGACAGTAAATCAATGCATTCTGCAGGTACAGGGAAACAGGAAAGGATGTCACAAGGTTATGAGTAATGCATTTTTTTGTACACAGAGTAATATTGAAAAATACCCTGAAAGGAAAGGGTAAAAAAAAAAACGAAAAACATTAGTAAAGAAATTATATATATATACATACATTGTAACGCGAGCGCTGGAACACTCTGTGAACCAGCTGGGAACGGAAGGCAGGGGAGGACCGCGTTAGCCACACCTCCCCCTCGTTTGTCTTGTAGTGGTGACAGGCAGTGGTTGGGAGGAAAAACATCAGTGTGCCGTCTGTTTCTGTCCACCTGGTTCCAGAAATTACGGAATCTGGAACATTCTCCTGGTCACTAGAAACCGGCGATATTCCTATATAAAGAGGGTTACAGACGGACAGAGTGGAGTTGGTTTTGTCAGTGAGTGAGGAGACAGTCGCAGTTCTTGGTGTAAGAGTTAGTCAGTGACGTGTTAATGAACGAAAGGATTGTGCAACGAAAGACTGTACGAACTGTGTATGTGTATCGGAGTTTATGTAATCGCGAGTACAAGTGAAGTTGTAACGGACGAACTGGTGAATTGTAATTGTGTGCAGCACGTAATACTGTGTAATTGGCAAGTGTTAAACTGTAAGTCGGTGGAAATAAAGAACATTTTTGAGTGGTGAAATTGGACTTTTCATTTCACGAACCCACAAAGTCACACTGGTGTCAGGAAGCGGGAAAACAACATCACCGAACATTACAACGATGGAGGCAGCATTAGAAAAGATTTTAGCGCAACTGGAAGAAATGAAGACGGCTAAAGACAACATCACCAGGAAGATGGAAGAAATGCAGGCCGAATTAACAGAGAAGCTGGAGACTAGAAATAACCTGGCCGCGGAACTGAAACTAATCAGGACGGCTAGGGACAACATCACCGAGAAGATGCAGCAAATTAAGGCCGAGTTAACCACGGAAATGAGAGCAGCGAATGACCGTCTGGCTACCGAAATGAAGGTGGTGAACGAGGCTCTCGCCACCAAGTTTGAGGAACGGATGGCCGGCGAGAGGGATGACGTCACGAACCTGGGCAAGCGGAAGGGTCAAGTAGACGACCGCCTTAATGATTTAGAGGAAAAGGCCGACAACATCGCAAAACCCCTCACCCACCTGACGGAGGAAAACCGGCCTTATGTGTGGACGGAGGACGCCGAAGACGCTTTCCAGCACCCGAAGGGGACCCTGTGCAGTGCTCCAATTTTGGGTTTCCCACAACCGGGTGGCGCCTCCATTGTGGACACCGACGCTAGCGACCATTACATTGGAGGTGTCCTACCGCAGATCCAGGACGGCCATGAGCGCACAAGAGTGGAAGAGAAGGAGCGTGCTGCAGCAGTCCGAGTAGTTGTGGCAGTGCCTGCTGAAGGCTGGGATAGCGCAGGCCTGAGGAGGGAGCAGCTGGCGGACGCAGACTTGGGGCCACTCTTGAAGGAAGTGGAGGCAGGGACGAGGCCAACCCGGGAGGACATCGCACCGAGGAGCGCCACCTACAAGTCGTACTGGGCCCAATGGGACTCGTTGAAGACCAGAGTGGGCGTGCTGTTCCGGGTATGGGAGTCACCCGATGGGAAGGCGCAGAGAGGACAGTTGGTACTTCCCCGGAGTAAGGTCCCGGAAGTCTTGGAGGAAGTGCACGCCGGTACTTCAGGAGGACACCTGGGAGCGAACCGTATGATTCACAAACTACGGCAGCGCTACTTCTGGCTGAGACTCCGAGCAGATGCTGGTGGTACACCTGGACCGCCTCGCACGCTACGATGGGGCTGTTCGGGGCGAACAGCTTTGAGGAGGGAGCAGTGTAACTCGAGCGCTGGAACACCCTGTGAACCAGCTGGGAACGGAAGGCAGGGGAGGACCGTGTTAGCCACACCTCCCCCTCGTTTGTCTTGTAGTGGTGACAGGCAGTGGTTGGGAGGAAAAACATCAGTGTGCCGTCTGTTTCTGTCCACCTGGTTCCAGAAATTACGGAATCTGGAACATTCTCCTGGTCACTAGAAACCGGCGATATCCCTATATAAAGAGGGTTACAGACGGACAGAGTGGAGTTGGTTTTGTCAGTGAGTGAGGAGACAGTCGCAGTTCTTGGTGTAAGAGTTAGTCAGTGACGTGTTAATGAACGAAAGGATTGTGCAACGAAAGACTGTACGAACTGTGTATGTGTATCGGAGTTTATGTAATCGCGAGTACAAGTGAAGTTGTAACGGACGAACTGGTGAATTGTAATTGTGTGCAGCACGTAATACTGTGTAATTGGCAAGTGTTAAACTGTAAGTCGGTGGAAATAAAGAACATTTTTGAGTGGTGAAATTGGACTTTTCATTTCACGAACCCACAAAGTCACAATATATATATATATATATATATATAAATTGTAAGTGAACATACAAACAACTACGTACAAAAAATAGCACTATCTCTTTAAAAAGAAAACAAAGAAGCTATGTAAATAGCTTATATATACTAAGAATTTGAAAACCTCTATAGTACATACATTATTTTCAGCACAGGTTACAAAAGAATATTCAAAGGAAAACCTGAAATTTGTCATTGATTCATGACATTAATAGTATAATAAAACCTCGCAAATTAATACATGAGGCAGTGTCAGCAACAGAAGACATACATTTAATAAAAGACACTATCTTATATACTTCTAATCACTTTGGTTGAATTATCATTCACACATGTAGTATAAATTATAATTTGAATGAAATATACAGTTCAATGAATCTAAAAATAGTATTAAACCCATAACTGTATCATTCATTTAAAATTATCCTAAGCTTAACTTTGTCTTTGCAACACAGGAATATTACAGCCTTGAATTTATAAATGCTTTAATGAAATGTATTAGCACAGTAAGAAATGTTGAAAGAAGACAATATGCAGTTTTAAAAATAAATTTTAATGCAAAATGTATCTTCCAACAAGATAAAATTTCATGTAATTATCGGACTTTGAAGTATGATTTGCTTAATGTGTAGGAACAGCAAATGTTTTAGTAAATGTCTTACTTAAACTTGGTAAAATTAAGCTATATATATTAAGATGGCAATTAATGCTCTCTGCATAGTGTAAACCTTGCCGGCTATGACATACAACTGAATGTGTGTCACATAAGTAAATCAATGAAAGGTTACACTCAGAACCATTAGTGCTGTTTGTGTGCAGTGAAAGTGCTGGAACTGTGTGTTTGAGTTGTTAATAGCAAATAATTTAATAGGTCTAATTAAAATGCTTACATATCTAAGCATTATTACTTTCGACAGTCCATAATTCCTTTTCTGTTCACTGGATTGAAACAATATAGAGCACTATATATGTGTGACTGTACCTGCATTTCAAAATTATTATGTGGCTCTGCATCTCTGCAGGTAAAGGATGACTCATATATTGGGTTGAGCACTTTTTTCTACGCCGAAGATGGAGCGTTTCATCCCAATTGAGAATAATGACAGAATGCTTAACAGTGTCAGCATCATGTCAGTACATTGACATGTAAAGCTCTTGTGGGTCACACAAGTGAAGGGATATCATGCTCAAAATTGGTAGTATTACACAAATTGTGTACTAATATTATTCAAAAACTGTGGCAAGTACATGTTGATGGACCACAAAATAATACATGAATGCATTGCAAACGTCACATATTATACCGTATCATTTTTCTAAACCAATTTGTATCAATTGTGTTGCAATATATGAGGTGCTCAGCATTATGTTTCTTTAATGTCAAGAATACTTGAGTCATCCTTAAAACATGGTGACTCTATATTGAAGACCTAAGTGTTGCGCCTCGACAGTGTTAATGATAATGATGGCACAATGACGTTTTAATAATTTCCTGTAATACACAATTGCGCTGAAAACTTTTTAAAGCTTTTACAAGTTCAATTCTAATCCCACCAGATCTCTTCTGAGATGGTTAATCAGGTATATTATCTAGTGTAGTGTGTACAATATTACATAGTGATTACTGCATTAAACAGATAGAACAAATTGAATTTATGGAATATCAGATAATATTTTCAATTTGCTGTCAAAAGCTATGAGATTCTTCATCACTTATGTAGTTATACGCTGATGAGTAAGGTTAAGAGAACCTAATTCTTTAAAATATCATTGCAGTCTAAAGAAAAACTTTATAAAAGTTCATATCCAAGCATCTTGCCCAAAGATTGTGAAATCAGCCCCCAGATTTTATGTAAACACAGATAATGCCAATTATAAACAGAAATTTTACACGAATCAAAGAGAATTAAATTCTGTACAAAAACCACAGCCATAGTTTTGGTATATCTGAAAATTGACATACTTGGGTTAGTATGACACAGCAAAGCATGTAATACACACAGCAAACACAGTATATCATTATCAAAAACAGATGCTGCCACCAAAAATTGCAAATACATCCTTATAAACAATTCATACGTTTTAGATTACTTAACCCAGGAAAAGTACTGGTGGCTGAAATGCACAAATGTTTCACATAAAAAGTAGTCTGAGATGAAAGAATTGTTTTGAAAATCTTCGAGTATAATTTCTTTGTACACATTTTAGTTCAAAAAGCATGAGAATTAAAGATATGTAACAACTTGCAAACAGATATGTCTATAAAGCCAATAGGCAATTGTTTAAGTACTTCTGTCTTTGATGTCAGCTAATTACATGGACTAACTTAACCCTACTCCCAAAACAAAGCTTAAATATTGAAGAAATCACATAATAACATTCATGGTGCTAAATTTTGGCTTAATGTTGTTTTATATGAACTCATGGAAATCAAATGACAATTACAAAATAGCTGTAATTTAGGAAAGCTATTTTTGCAGTGATTTAAACTGGAAACTACTTACCCTACATGGACTGTTATATATGACTCAAATACTTTAAATTTAAAACTTCCAACACAAAACCAACGAATATACCCAATCAACTGCTAATAATAACTTCACTTATCCCGAAAATTTAGAACACACTGCTCACAATATTTCTCAAAGATTTTGTTAATTTTCCACTAATATTGTACTGAAACTCAAGCTAAGAAGTATCTGATGATGAGCCAGAATAAATTGCTGCAAAGGTCAGAAAGAAAATTTTGTTCTACTTCAATAATGTTCCTGAAGATCACTGCACATCATCAAAACAATAAACATACAAAATTGCCAATTAATCGGCACTTTTGACTTCTGCCATCGTATTCCTGGTAGCCTGAGATGATGAGGTAGCTAAAAAAAGCAGAAAAACATTGTTTTTGCATTAATAAGTAACAAGGTTTATGAAACTAATGCTTTTTTATGTAAAACATACTTGATATATTATACAGTGCTACATAATACTTATAAAGAATTTAATTATAAAGAAATATGTATGAAGGTACAATTCTGATTAAGTGATGAAATTAATTTTCGGTATTTAGCTACATGCTAACATCTTACTTACCGATAGGTCGCTGTGAATGTCCATTCCCTTCCTTCTTGATATTCATATGCCATCGCAGGCCTTACAAGTCTTGCGAATTTTACAAATTGATGACCATTTTTCAGGCTTAATTTCGTTTTTATCGATGCCGTTGACACCAACAAATTTTAAATGATGTGTAAAGAAAGAGAGACATCTGTTGACCGACAGATTTTAAAGTTGATATGCAGCGCTGCAATCTGCCGCACGGCGGTTTCAAGAAGCTTAATGTGGACTCAGAGTCACTATCCCACTTAACACCCCCTGCCGCCAGCCAAGGACCTTTGGTGCTCGACTCCTGGCCTCGTCGATCTGCAACAGGGAAGAGTGTCCGTTATCCAGGCCTCTAGGGGTAAGACTCTAAGGAAACTGTAGGGACCCTACCCTCTGCACTCTCGTGGCTCCATGGGACGGCCGCCCCATTTCTCCTCTCGCTTCATCCACCCTCCCGGTGTTCCTCCACTTGGGGACATAGACACAATGGGCCCAGCATGGTGGCGTACGTACCGAATACCCTCGGTAGTGAAATCCCAAACCTAGTCCTACACCCCGAAGGCCCTACGTGACATGTCATAGATATAGTTACAGAATTACTGCCTAGCAAAGTGTCAACCTGACGTCGGAAATGCAATTTGTTATTTTTAATCTGGACATATCGAAGAAATGATGACAATGTACTCCAGTGCTTCTCAGGTTCTTCATATACGGAAATTAAAGATAACTGACAAGGAAGTTAAGCTGCATGTCGTAATACCTGATTACCTAAAAGGCCTCCCCATTGACAACAACGACAAGACGGGATGAAACTGTATACGCCAATTACGCGCGACAACCCCGCAGTGAAGACTACCGAAAACCTCGGCTCCGGTTGTCTTTCGTAGCGCAATACCTGATTACTTAAAAAGCCTCCCCGTTGACAACAACGACAAGACGGGATGAAACTGTATACGCCAATTACGCGCGACAACCCCGCAGTGAAGACTACCGAAAACCTCGGCTCCGGTTGTCTTTCGTAGCGTAATACCCGATTACTTAAAAAGCCTCCCCGTTGACAACAACGACAAGACGGGATGAAACTGTATACGCCAATTACGCGCGACAACCCCGCAGTGAAGACTACCGAAAACCTCGGCTCCGGTTGTCTTTCGTAGCGCAATACCTGATTACTTAAAAAGCCTCCCCGTTGACAACAACGTCAAGACGGGATGGAAGTGGATACGCCACTTACGCGCGTCAACCCCGCAGTAAAGACTACCGAAAACCTCGGCTCCGGTTGTCTTTCGTAGCGCAATACCTGATTACTTAAAAAGCCTCCCCGTTGACAACAACGTCAAGACGGGATGGAGGTGGATACGCCACTTACGCGCGTCAAATCCGCAGGGAAGACTACCGAAAACCTCGGTGTGGCCGCCAGGTGACCTAGCACACCTTCTACTAGCTCTGCAGGCTAGTACCTGGGACTTATGAGGCAACCCTCTACCCCCTCCGGGTGGCCGTAGCCTATCAGGAGGTACCCAATTTCCCGTGGGTGTCGGGAACACACTGCCCTCTCGAGTCCAACCCAATCCGAATAACTATTCAATTTCTTAACATTCTACTTTTACATCGTTGCACATACCTAGAAAGAACGTAATCGCTTCAATTTCTGTAATAGAGGGCTAACATGATGATTTGGGGGTTGGAATGTTTTGCGGAACCGAAGAATCGTTAGCGTCAAAATCACCGCTACACTACCGCTAAAGCTCTGTACCATATCAGTGCACTGCGCTGCGTCGGCCAGCCATGACGCTTCAGAGTAGTCACTTTCGTTCGTAGTTCTTCCAAAACGGAGACATGCAGCCCTTCGTGTGTAGTCAGCATCTGTTTACGCACATACTTTTGCACCACGAAGACACCGAGCAGGATGGCTGAGGCGCCTTTG
>CM060948.1:66204114-66301614 GCA_030765055.1 Mantis religiosa
GGATGAAAGTATGAAACAAATGAACAAATAAATTCGAGCCTCTAAAGCGGCGAGGTTACCTGATATCATGCCAATCACGGTGAAAAAAGAAACATCAAATTAAAACACCAGGCTGCCAACAGTGGTTCGAAACCAGGACAGCAGTGTGAAAGCAAAAGCATTACGCAACTACTCTACTTCTTTTAATCAGGAAAGCAACGTGATTCATCTAAACTACTTTTATACAAGTCAATATCCGTAAAGCAGTTCAATATTCGTCACATCAAAATTTTATAAACAGGAAACTGGTTACAAAAGTAATGCTTGAAGACTTCCGTTATACATTCAACAATAGAAAATATATTGTGTTTGTTATTTGTGACATATTTTAATGACTCTTTGGGTAAAGTATTTAGGTTTGATATAACTTAACACCAAATAGAAAATGAGATATACTACGTCATACATTAAACACGCATACATATACATAAACTTCGTTTAGTTGCCCAAATTTGAAAATTATACAAAATATTTAGGTTACTATTTTATTATGACGTGGATTACATTCTCAGTCATTGTTTGCATAATAGAGAAGGTTTTTTTCTCCTTCAAAACTGAACATGTCCATCACTTGAAAATATCGAGGAAAAAGACGTATATCCGTGCTATAATTTTTTTATTTTTATTTGGTGTAAGACTGCACATGGAGCTTTCAAAATTCTTAATCATATACTTAAAAATCACATATGTAGGTCTTTTAGTTTTCAAATTAATGGCTAAAAATATTTAGACATGTTAAGTTTTGATAAAAAATGATGCACATATCGAGATTTGGAAATTAATTGTTCTTTCACACTGGCCGTGTGTAGGCTGAAATGTGGAAACGTAGAGTCAGACTGAAAAATTCAATGCCATAGCCGGGATTTGAACCACGGATCTTCTGGTCTCCGTCCAGCCGCTCTAATCATTGAGCTACTATGGCCAACGTGCCGATATGACATTAAATTCTCCAACTGACTCGTGTTTTTCCCGGTAAACCACTAGGAGTTCTCATAAACACATGAGACAGCTACATTAATGGTGACTTACAACGTGTAAGTACTTTAAGGCCCGGGCTTTATAGTTAAACACTATTAGGTCAATCAATGGAAATTAATTGTTCCTTTACACTAGCCGTGTGTAGGCTGAATTGTGGAAACGTAGAATCAGACTGAAAAATGCAATGCCATTGCCGGGATTTGAACCACGGATCATCTGGTCTCCGTCCAGCCGCTCTAATCATTGAGCTACTATGGCTAACGTGCCGATATGATATTAAATTCTCCAACTGACTCGTATTTTTCCCGGTAAACCACTTAGGAGTTCTCATAATGCTCATTTCCTTACTGTTCATTGATTGCTTTACAGTTCTATACATTATGTGAAGGGAGCAGTGACAAGTAATAGTATTATACTTGAGGAATTTTTCAAGAAAACAACATATTAGTTGCCGGATCAGCGTATTTTTGCTTTTGGCTTCTCATTTTGGTATCCGATTTCGGTTTTCCTCTTTTCCTAGCACCACATTTAATTTAACTGACTATTACTTCCATTGCACCGTTCAAAATTCACTTTCTTTCTCCTCAATGAGCACCAGATGTACAAAGATATCTGCACTGCTACTAAAATGCATACACGAGAACTAATTGCCACAAACTAACCAAGTAAGGATACATTAAACCCTCATAAGTTAGGGGATAGAATGTCATTATATAAGTTTCACAAACGCTCGGAAAGGAAGCAGATGACAAAGAGAAAAATTCTGAAAGAGGACAAGTTCGTTTATGAAAACAAAATATTGACTGCATGGTAAATTATACTGTAAATGTCCACTTTTGATAATGAAATGAATATCGGCCTACAACGTAATGGACACGTTAAGTTTTGGTGTAAAAATAGAACTTTAAATGCACATTTAAATATGATATGTTCAGTTTTGGTAGAAAATAACAGCAGCATCATATAGCAATCAACAACTTTAACAGAATCCCTTTTCTAATGTAACCGCAGTATCAGGCAGCGATTAGGAGGCGGCGAATTAATCAAAATCAGACAATTAAAAAGAAGATAAATTAATAAAAATGTTTTGCTAAGCTAATATAAGAATATTTTTATAATAATATGAAATTAGAATGGATAGAGTAATTATTAAAATAGCGGTTAGCTTAAAGAATAAGAAGGGAAGAATATAATTTAGTATAACATATATACTAGCATCCAGGCAAGAAAGATAAATATTCTTGTAAAAAATCTGTACACGTCGGAGAGACAGGAAGGAAGGATCGTTACCTTCTTTGTGCTAGGAAAAGTTCAATGTCTGAGAACTATAGAACATTTCCAGCGAGGAATGCGTCGGGACAAAGGGGCTTTCAAAATGCAGTTGAGCATTTTAAATCTAAAGAGATTTACTTCGCTGATTTGATAACGATGTATACCGTTACAAACAACTCAGGGTAGGCGTTCCCCAACTCAGGGTGGGCTGAACGTCAATGAGTTAGATGAGTTTTGCAAACCAATGCGAAAATTCGAAATAAATGAGAAACCAATAATAATGTAACATTTGAGAAGGGTGAGCTAGTTTGGTCATGTGATAAAGTTAGAGAGGGGATCAGAATAAGGTTCGAACTGAATCGTGAAGTAAGAAAAGCTTACTTAAAAGGTGATACTATGACAGGAAGGACGTGTTCATGCGCGTTAAGAAGAGAGGCGAAGATTTATAAGTCTGAAATGTAGGGGAGTTAAGAATAGCGCAACCAGCGTAAGTGGAAGCAGCATTAGAAGTTTATTAGAGCAAAGTTGTCGTCATATAAAGAAGAAACAGAAACAGCGCGGAAGTAACTTTAAACAAGTAATCCAGGATTTCAAGTCAAATTTAATTTATGTTAGGAATTTTACTAACAGGTGGTCACCGATACAAGTCGATAAGCAAACTTAGATTCAGGAATTAAACCAAATAATTTTGCAACAAAAAAGTGTTATTAATACGACTGAGTAGCCAACAACCACCAAAATCCATTTCCTACAACCATTCACCTGAGGATGAGAGAACTCATAGCTCCAATTAGAACACAATCAATTTAACACGGGTATGCGGGTTTGCCACACTAACTCATTTTCGGTTTTTGGTGGACATACTCAGTTTTGAAAAAAGCTGCTGAATTATTTCAGTATTTTAACTTGTTAAAATGTTGAGATGAATATAACATTGCAAAGAAGGAAGGATGGAAGAGGCACTCGTCCCTAGGAATAAAGCTATTATTGACTGATACGTTGTTGATTCCAGCTTAAGTATTACAACGTCACAAAATATACAATAAACCTTTGTAAAAGGGATATCACCCATGGTACCACATTTATATCCTTTAAAATATCTTATCGCTTTTGGAGACTTCCAGGGGTTAGTGTAACGCAATATGCCAAATGTGTATTTCCTTATATTGCAGTTATATTGTTGGCAAATTTAATACTATCAGGTTCAAACATCTCCTCAAGATTTACAGGGATTGGTGTACTACAGTATGTAAATTGTTAAATTGGGGGCAAACGGGACGATATCAGGTTTAAGAATAAAGATGTATAGTGACTGGTGTAACGTGGTATTTTGAAATGTATCATTGGTTTATATTGCTGTTATGTTAGGGGGAAACAGGGCGCAATGAGGTTTAAGCCCATCCTTAAGATATATTGGGGTTCATATTGAAGCGTCACTGAGCGAAAAAGACTTTTAAAACCAATAGGAATTCAGCATGAACGCGATAAAATCCATGCGCGAAAGTTAAAATAGAGTTAATTTTTACCGCGTGGTAAGGCGGCATTCACAGAACTTATGAGCAGTATTGAGAAATGTATGCAAATGCCTGTTTTTATTGAAAGGTCATATCTCAATGAAACTTGATAATCATTGGTTTAATGCCGAATTAAGAAGATTTGTACATAGCTGTTTCTGCATATATGTGCACATTTGTGTTAGTGCATATTTTAGCTGTTGGTGCATATTCCGTATATAGTTTTAAGTTTTTGTCTAAAATTATCCAGTTTTTTGTCAGGTTACCTGGATAACAGTATTCCTGAAAAATACACATATCTTTCTTCAACCCTCTATAATGTATTGTACTTGGAACCATTAGTTTTGCCATTGCGAAGAGCTTTCAGCGGTTCCCACATTGTTCCTATAATTGTAAAGAGAGAGACAATTAGCGGATAAACAGAGAGACAATTAGCGGGTAAACTTTCTTTTTGCTTCTTAATATTCTTGGAAGAATCTAGTTTCTGTTCCAAGTCACTGAATGCAAAGAGCTATAATACTACTCCCATCCTTATAGAGAAGGAGGCAACTAGAGGGTAAATACTTGTGTCTCTCTTTTTGCTTATTAACATTCCTGCAGTTTCTATTCCATCTCATTGATATATTGGCCTTGGAATCGTTAGGCTCAGTGCAAAAAGCTTTCAATTTAAACCTATGCCTGTCATCGTAAAGAAAGAGATAAATACAGCGTAAACGCTTCTATTTCTTTTCTTTGAACTGACCAAAGATAAGGCACAGGAGAGCGTATGTTTTATTATTTATTTTTATTTTACGTCCTGCAACTTTAAGTCATACAGGAGGATGAATGAAATGATGCTCAAATGAGCCCAGGGCCCATAGAGCTTAGCGTTACCCAATATTCGTCTTTCAGGATAAGGGAAAATCCCAGCAAAAGCCTTATCCTATCTATTGAACGTGAGGCAGATATGCTACCATCTACGCGACAGAGGTGGACAATGTATTTTAAGTTGGCTATATCTCAAGCATATATTCTATTTTATGGTTGTACAACTGTCAGGGTGTTAGCTATTCTGCTTCTGTTTCGTGCAATTGTGCACTGTGCAGCGCACGCCCGGTTTGTGTCTTACTGTCTTATGGTTCGTGTAACTACGTTTAGAAAATGCTGGTTTACCGGAAAAAATACGAGTCAGTTGGAGAATTTAATGTCATGCTGGCATGTTGGCCATAGTAGCTCATTGGTTAAGAGCAACCGGACGGAAATTGGGGGAGCCGTGGTTCAAATCCTGGATATGGTACTGAATGTTTCAATCTGACTACACCTATCCGAACTTTGCCCTACACACGGGTAGTGTGAAAGAATAATTAATTTTCACGACAACCTAGTAGTGGTTTAACTATAAAGGCTGGGACTTAAGTACTTAAAGTACAGTAAGTCGCCACAAAACATGTATATCGCATTGTATATGAGAGCCCCTAGTGAGTTACCGAGAAAAGTACGAGTCAGTTGGAAAATTTAATGTCGCACTGGCATGTTGGCCATGTTATTGAATTTTTCAGTCTGACTCCACCTATCCAAAACCTAGGTCAAATAAAGTTGAGAGAAATTGGTAAAGTGCTGTACGGGCAAGAGTGTGCTAATGTAGAAGTTGATCCGACATTGTAGGTGAACTTTAAGTTTTGCCCCCTGATTTATTGTGGTGCCGAGAGAACGTTTTCTCTCTACATATACGAGGGCTGTTCAATAAAGAATGATCACATAATTTTTGACAACGTACCTTTACTCCCCCTCATAATTTTGATGGTCCTTCTCAAAATAGTCTCCCCTGAATGTGATGCACTTGTCCCAGCGTTTCTGCCAATCTTCAAAGACATGCTGGAAACTATTTTTTGAGAGATTCTTCAAAATCGCCTCCGCAGCCTTCATCACTGCTTCTGATGATGGACTATGCCTCCCACGAAGGCGTTTCTTCAAGTTAGGTAATATAAAACGTCACATGGAGCTAAATCCGGACTATAGAGAGGGTGAGGGATGCACTTCACGTTGATTTTTGCAAGATATTCAGCAACAACATTGGCAATATGCGACCGCGCATTATCGTGGTGCAGCATCCAGCCTGCTTCATGGAAATGTGGTCTTTTGCGCCCAATATGGACTTCCAATGTTTACAGGACATCCCTGTAATATTGTCCAGTTACTGATGTGTGTGCAGGTACAACATGCTGATAAACCATTCCATGAATAGCAAAGAATGAGATGACCATAACTTTCCCAGCAGAAGCAACCACTTTTGCTTTTTTGGGGGTTGGTGATGAAGGAGATTTCCACACTGAGTTTTACTGTTTGCTCTCAGGATCAAAATGATGTAGCCAAGTTTCATCAGCAGTGATTACGTTTGAAAGAAACTCCGGATCTTCTTCTAACATCAACTTTAACTGTATGTTACCTCCATTGCAGCGGTAGGTGATACAGAACATGTCTGAACTTGCCGGGTTCTCACAGGCGGGAATCAAGAGTAACAACAATGAAACTACTACGGCGTGTTTGTTTCACATTAAGCTAACAGAATATAATAATGTTGAATTTTAGTGCGAAAAATTGACCATAAAAATTATGATCATTCTTTATTTAACAGCCCTCGTATATTTTTACTGAAGGGATAAATAGATTACTGCCAGAAAGCAACAAAAAGGCAATTGTTTCACATTGCTTCTTGATGGAAGAAGATAAGGACTGTAAATAGATTAAAATACTTTAATACATTAGCTAATACTGTTGCAGTTGCAATAAATGTGCATAGATGTACAGCAATTTGAATAACTTTTAAGCATTGTCCTTTATTATCATTAGCTAAATTCGACATTTAATAGTAAATATTTGGGTGAATATTTTGGCAATTTTAGTACATATATTTATGTTTTTAGTGCATATATTTTTCAGCTCTACTTATGAGTGTGCGTGTGAGCGTGCATATGTGTGTGTTTCCTTGATAAGATGACAAACTCTACGAAGATGCATTTCTTTACGAAAATGCATGTGCTTTTGTCCGAATATCGCATAACAATGAAAAATTGTGTCGTTTCATTGAGAACACTTCATTTTGAGTAGCATGTCGCTCATGTCGCGTCGCCAATGTCGTTGCATTGTAAAGTGGGCATTATATGGATTGGTATAATGCGATACTGAAAACTATCCTCTCTGTATGTTGCTGGTGTAGCGGAGGCAAGCAGAACACTATCAGGTTTAGTCATATCCTCAAACTTTATATAGCATATCCCCCTAGTAATCTAGAGGGTCCGAATTCGATTTACTCTCTGCCCAGATAAGGTTTTTCTTCATATACTTCCCTTATCCAGAAAATACATTTATTTTGAGCAACTCTCAGCTCTTTCAACTCCGTGTTTATTCAAACATTCAAACATTCCCCGAAGTAATTACGGGGATAGAAATACAAAAAAAAAAAAAAAAAAAAAAAAAAAAATCAGAAATTGTAATCCAATGGGGCAAGAACGAGCCATCTACTCACCTGAAAAATTGATGATATAGTACTTGCTGTATATAAACCGTGTGCACCAAAAATCTGTTGTGGAGTAGAACCACAACGCCCAAAACTGAAGCCTGAAAAGTGCGACCACTTGCAAGTAGCTGTTGGACATTCCTCGTCAACTCTATTCCGAGTGTGGGGGACGGCGTTTCTTACATATGCCAAGTGTAGGCCGCTACCCGTCAGGGGTAAACAATCCCTCCTAGAGTGCTGTGCTATTATGCTTATATGTTCCTACTTATTCTGGACTCATTTTCGGGTATTTCCAGTAATATTCCGCCCCCAATTTTGGCCTAAAAGCCCCATATAGAGCAGATATGATGTCATCAAGTCTCAAGCGTGTGCAGTTGTGAGCATAGTGATACCTCCCTTGTAAGTTTTGTCTGGCTTAACTTGAAACATGACCTGCTTAGCGCTACCCCTCCCTGTGACAACGAAGAGATGACAAATTTCGTAAACACATAACCATTGCTATCCGCGACTGCCTGATCTCCCTTAGTCAGCTCTAGGTGGTTCAACCAGTGCAAGGCTTGCTTATTTACAAATAATACTTCATATTGACAGTGAAATATGGTAATACTGTAAATATGGCATCAAAACCTGAGATGTATGGCATAATTAAGAGAAACAATGATAAGTTTAAACGGTATCCAGTAGATTTCATAACTGAAATAAATGGACATACCTTTCGTATCATATAAGTATGAATGCTTTCGAGCTAATACGGGGATAAATTAAAGAAGACGTAATGTAATGTATGACATTCAAAGAACGAGGTGTAAGTGAGATCTTCAGATATGCAACACTAAAAGTTACTTCAGAAAATTTGGGAAAGCTGCCTTAGAACATTTGAAGCGGCTAGAAGAAATGTACTGAAAAAAGACGCTATCATGCAAAACTCTTACAGTATCAACTGGACATCATAAAACATATATGTTTCATTTAAAATGTAAGTAATTTTAGTACGTATACGTTACACGTGAGAACCATTTTTGAGAAAAGCAAACAGGAAACTTTGAACTTTGAGGACTTTCTTGAAAAGCTTCACATTCCTCGTTCGGAAAAACTGAACTTAAATACAAAATTTGTACTTGTCTAAACTTCCGTTTATGAGTTATGCATTTCATACATAAAGGCACATATGTACACACAATCCTTTTGTGAATTATTTTATTCAGCTGGTCTCAAAACATGTATTTCCAGTAAACTAATGAAATGGAATTTTTGGGTGCAATACAATATATCTGCTTATTGTATGTAGTAAATTTTATTTTATTTAACGCAGGGCTTTTGATATCTATCATGAGTTACAATCATAAAAAGCAATACCTTTACACAAGTTTGTGTTTGGCCCATGTTTTGTTGTAATTTACGTTCTCCAACGTAAATCACATTGGACGATGAATAAAATGGGTAAAAGATGTTCAAGTGGGTCGAGGGTCCATAGAGTTACCTGACATTCATCTTTCAGGATAAGGTAAAACCCAGGGGCAAAAAACATCCAGGTAGTATTAGGATTACTACGGAGGGGATTCGGCACCAGAACCTGTGGTTTATTGTACCTAATCCCCAAGTGGGGCATCCTTGGTAGAAAGGATGAGGTGAGAGGAGACAGGGTGGCCGACTCAAGGGGTCACGAAAGCGCCGAGACACCCGCTGACTCTTCCACCCAGAAAAAGACCACCAGATGAGATATGATATGAAATGATAATGGAGATGAAATGGAGGGACAGGAAATTCGGGGGATGTAATTAACCTACCCAGCATTTTCCTGGTGACACGGGTAAACCCCCGAAAAAGACCCATGGGTCAGGTAGGTTGGCCAAGAGAATCGAACCCGGTCTCCCGAATGTGCGCCACAGACCAAACCGCCTTAGCCATCCCGCTCGGTAACATCCAGATAACTTACCCTGGCCGTGATTCCAATTCGGAAGCTCTTGAGTATGAGGCATACATATTAAAAATGCAATAATTTACGAACCTGTATTCCAAAAATAAACACGAGAAAGATTTTTATTTTGAACCTATCTCTGCTCCAAAACGACTCCGAAACTCATTTAAAGGACATTGTGGTGCTATTTCATATATACAGTTTAAGAGCTCCTTACATAAACTGCTTGAAATAACTTCATCAGCAGCATTGTTTTCATCTTATAATATGAATCTGTAACCATAAATCGCAAAATGTCTTCTCGATTCATATTCCACAGCAAAACTTATTTCCAGGTTATTTCTCCACAAGTATTGAAAGAAAAAGTGCTCCGAAAAAAGTTGTGAAATTCTCGCTTCTGCTTGCGGCGGAGCATTCAACAAATCTTGTAGCGCTGTATGCAGTGAATGCAATTAGGGCTGCTATACGCTGCATCCGCTGAACGTCCGCGTGATATGGCAGCATCCGCAGAGTTGGTGTGTGTGTGTGTGTGTGTGTGTGTGTGTGTGTGTGTGTGTGTGTGTGTGTGTTTCTGTGTGTAATCTTTATAAAATTACACAAAATCTACGAAAATGCGCTCTTTTACAGAAGAAATCTTAATTTATCCCATTTCTTAGAAATTTAATGCTTTCGTCGGAGCATTGCACAGCTATGTACAATTTTGTTACCTCATTGTGAATATTAAGTTATGGGCAGCAATATTGTGTAGCATGTCGCTCATATGGCATCACCATTGTCGCTTCATTGTGTATTGGATTTTATGGACTGTTATACTATCAGCAAATCCTCAAGAGTTACAGGGACTGTTCTACTGCGATGTTCAAATGATACTTTATGTTCAAGTTATATTGGAGGCTAGCAAGACAATACGATTCTTCAATAAATTCTCAAGATTTATAAGGGCTGTTGTCCTGCGGCGTTTACTCAGTTTATATTGCTGTTATATTGCAGGCAAGCAGGGCACTCAAGAGTTACAGGGAATGATGTACTCTACCTCAAGTAACTCAGCGTAAAAGCGTAAACGCTTGCTATAAGTGCTTCGGCACTAACTTGGAAGATTTCTGGTTCTTGATACGTAGTGACTTAGCTTTCACTGGCAAAATAGAATTCGAAAACTAGCTCGAGAGAGCTCTAATAAATGAAATCGAGCTCTGCACAGGTTCTATTGCAGAGTACACGATTTTATTATATGTTAATGGAATCTTAGGTAAAACAATGGAATGCACTATGTTGCGTATGGTTTGTGGAAAAACGTTTGTTTTCACATGTACGTTAAACTTCAGACCAGTAGTTCTCAACTGGTACGACTTGAATAACCCCCAAGGATACCGTGAAGTTTTCCGTATTGGCGAAGAAAAAAAGAAGGTGCGTGGATTAACAAATAAAATAGAAAGGAATAAACTGTATTTTGTGTTTTTACAGTTGCCTAATATTTGTATTTTTCTTTACTCTCTGTAAGGCTTGACGATGAAATCACTGAAGATATGAAGTCCTTTTGCAACCTCCGTGCTTTGTGAGCTGTGGAGTATAGCTGTACTGTATATAGAGAAGGAAATTCGGGTAGTTTTATCTCAAATAGTGCTAATTGTTGACAATCTGTGTAACAACTATCAAAGCGGGGGTTCATATTGTTAAGGTTTTCTTAGGTGAAATGTACTTTATGCATAGTATTTTATTTTGTTATTTTCTTTACTTTTGTTTAAGTTATTACTTTTTAAAAACGTTAGGAGGTGAACTATATTTCTTTTGTCCGTTCTTAAAATTTAGTAACTGATTTTCTTAATGTACTTTGTAGAATATTTAGTACGACGTGGTGGTTAGTACATGTATTTTTTTATAGGTTTTTACTGGTTTTCCCAGAGTGAAACCACTGAAAGAGTACTGTTGGTTCAGGGCATCGTTGCAAATGCTGGAAACCACTGCAACAACTTTCTGTATCCTTTAGATTATTGCCACACACTTCATATGATACACTGCAAATTGTAAATAATTGGTTTATTATATAAAAATATTACATAGCAGTTTGTATGCGATCTTAATATTTAAATATATTTCCCATTCATTGCCCAGTTTTCAGTGTTTATCCTCATTCTCACTGTATATGGCATCACAGGAAGAGGACATCGTGATAGATGCAATGAAATGATACGCTGGAAAGGCCTTTCAGAAAGGAAATACTCCAGCTTAAGGCACCCTCTCCCCGGCATTTGCCAGTAATAAGTGCTGAAAGAACATGGAAAAAAGCTTAGTCATGGAGGACAGAAGTAGAGGGATTTGAACCGTGGTGTTCCCGAACGTGTGAGCCTCAGGCGTTGCTGCGATGTTATCTCGCTTGATGTATTCGAGGCCTGATGACTTAGATAAGTGGAATAGTTCTGTTGGAAGGGAAAAAGCTTAGAAATACAGCAGTGGCATTAGTTGTACAGAAACGTTACAAGCTGAGGCCTGAGAGCGAGTTTATTAAGTTATTAAAATAAAACTGAACCCTTTTTAAATTCATCTTTCCTCCTGAGTTGTTGAAAAAAGAAAGCGCGAAAACAAAAGAAAAACGGAACTGTTAAACGGAACTGTTTAAACAGTGATTTGCACCAATATGGTCGTCGTGTAGGGGGAAACAGATTCTGGATAATAATTGTTGAATAATCACAGTATTAGCAAAATATACTAACACTGCAGAAATCCCCAATAATATTTACTCACGTTTTTATTTATGCCTGCAGTGCAGGGTTGATTAAACTTTCAAACTTTAGGTGCAAAGAAATTTTATAAATATGGAACCGAAATTATGAATATTAATAATGTAATTTTTTAACTTCTGAGCAGGACACATATTTTTACGGTACGTTTAATTTAAAACATCATGCAGCATTAAACCTGAAGCTTATTACTTTTTCTATTAATATGAGGATTTGTAAATAATGTGTGAACAGTTTTAGTCCTTTTATCAGTAAAATATCAAGGGTATAGTTCAGTTCATATAGCTTTTAAAATGTTAAGGGTCATATTCAGTTTCTGTTGCCTGTAAAACATTGAGTAACTGGAAATTAATTACTCTTTCACACTAGCCTTGTGTAGGACGTACTGTGAAAGGGTAGAGCCAGACTGAAAACTTCAATGCCATAGCCGCGATTTGAACCACGGACCTTCTGGTCTCCGTCCAGCCACTCTAACCATTGAGCTACTGTGGCCAACGTGCCGAAAAGACATAAAATTCTTCAACTGAGTCGTGTTTTTCCCGGTAAACCACTAGGAGTTCTCATAAACACATTAGACAACTACCTTAATGACGACTTACTATGCTGTAAGTCTCCATTAAGGTAGTTGTCTCATATGTTTATGAGAACTCCTAGTGGTTTACCGGGAAAATCACGAGTCAGTTGGAGAATTTAATTTCATATTGGCCATAGTAGCTCAATGGTTTAGAGGAGCTCGACGGAGACCAGAAGATCCGTGGTTTAAATCCTGGCTATGGTATTGAATTTTTGATTAAGAGTAAGTTCAGTTCCTTTTGTCTGTGAAATGTTAAGGATGTAGCTCAATTCTTTTAACCTATAAAATGTTAAGGGAATAGTACAATTCCGCATAACCTTTGATATACACTTGCAGTGGTATTGTGAGTGAATGTGAATTGAATAAATGGTTTCGAATTGTAAAATATAAACCTGTAATTTTCTAAAGTTCAAAAGTAGTTGTTGTAATCACAAAGTAAAGCCACGAACTAGGTTTAATATTTTCTCAATCCTAATTACGCCGATGTTAAATGTGCACATTTCTTTATTAAAGCGTAACCAGAAAGGTTACATTATGTTTTAACGCATTTATGTAACTTTAGATTCATTGTTGTATTCCCTGAGGAATCTGTCCATAATGGCGACGGAGTTGCCAGACAAGGCCGACTGCTTGCATTCTCGTCCACTAAGTGATCCTCTTGTTGCAGACATCCATGAGTGACGTAGCGCAGGCAAGAACAGCAGTGGTGGCTAGTGATGATTCGAATGGACAGCTAGTTTAATTTGTGAAGGATCCAACCCTCACCTGTACCTATCATCAAAGAGTACCTCATTTTACTTTGCGTTATTAAATGACACACCCGGAAAATTCAACCCCGGGCAGGAGCCATCGCAAAAGCGACCATCTTTTCGTTCACCATTTCTATATAGCTAAAATTTTTAAGAGATGTCAAACTTCCTAAGTATTCACTAATATACTCAAGAACAGTTGATTTCCTTCCATTGTCTTCTTGATATTTCTGTGTGTTTAGCAATATCAAATACGAGCATTACTACATCACACTTTTCATTTCCTACGTTTCATACCTACATCAAATGCGTAAAGCGTGTAAAATAAAAAAAAAAAAAAAAAAAAAAATCGACTTTCGCATTATATATACAACAAAATGTTAAGTACAAGGGGAAAAACAGAAATAAGCCACTTCAAGAGGAAGTAATAAATTGTATAAGGTTTATGTGAAGTTTAAAGAAGATAATAAGTGGTTCATTAATTCATACACCTGACGTAATAAAGGAGTCATGTGAGAGAGGAACTGCATTAAGTGTTCGGATATTATTTATCCTGTCTCAGCTAAGGGCCACATTTACCATGTGCTAAAGTAGTGTTCTGGGATACAGATGGATGACTGATATCGAATTAAATGAAGAAAATTTGTTTTATTAATTTAATATTAGGATTACATTCTCTTTCGTTGACGTATCCAGAGAAAAACAATATATTTGTATTTTCTATAATATAGTTTCTCGTTGTAAATATGAGAACTAATGCTTAAAGCATTTGGCGCGACTGTAAACTCATGGCGAGTTTAACTACCAGGAAAATTTGCTGAGTTTTAAGACATAAAATTAAACAAAAGTAATACAACTTATTGCAGAGATATGCAATGGTACTTGGATATAAAACCATTAAGCAACATATTACAAACGTTTTTAAACAGCATCTGATAACAAATGTAAGAAAAAGAAAAGTAAGGTATGTTATACCGCTGGCATAAGTAGGTTGAATGACAACTTTCATTTACTCACAAGCACTAGAAAGCGAGTGCAGGTTTCCTATGACAACGAGTTTCTCAGTCGTTCGTAATTTGGGACACTCTCTCATGCAACTGAACACCAGCTGCTTGAAAGTTCCGTTAAATAATAAGACATGCTGCTTGAGAAACCTTCTTCATATCCCTAAACTATGTGTTTCGTGAACGTCTTAAAAGTATAATGCATTCTTACATAAGTTTTCTGTTGAAAATTACTTCTTCATCAAAACAATACCTTTATAACCATTATGTCATTCAAGTTTTTGTTTATAATGTATTTTTACTCAGCTTAAGTTTAAAGTCTGATCACCTTCTGAAATTCTAAAATCACATTTAAGCTTTTATGTTTCACAAACATTAAATACGCTGTCATACAGCATCGATGATGCTTTTATGAGAAAGGAAAACTAAAATCTACAGATGAAGGAAATACTTTCATCTGGAAGACAGGGAGGCCGGAGCAAGGAAACACATTCAGCAAATTGACTAATGGTATCTGATAATAAACTGACTAGCATTGATCCAGCATTGCGAAAATAAGACCATTTTATTTTTTCCCGATATAAATACATTAGCAAAATGCTCCCTAGACAAATTCAGCAAGTAGTATGAAGAAAGCACGGAAGTTCTTTTAAGCGGTATGTAATTCAACCTGCCAAATTTAGTAGTGTAACAGTATTGTGATCAGCGACTATCTTATATTTAGATATTACAAGAGATAAATACTGGACTCATACATTGGGTTGACTGTCAAAGATAACATTGCTACCTCTCCGTGCCCTCTTCTGGTGAACGAAGAAAATTAGATGGCCGAAGTACTATTCTGAAGCTTTGAGGCCGGTAAAATAATAGGGAGTTTTGTTTCTTGCATCACATGCGCACTGTTGACTGGAGCCACTACTTGAGATGTTAGCCATCTAATTTCTTATTATTTGTCATTTATGCCTTGGCGTCCTTCTTGTCCGCTGTAGTGGCAGATTCGGCTGGTGGAGCCACGGTTGGGATTTCAGGATATTCTAGAGTAACTCCTGCTTCGCACTCGAAGATTGGACAGCACTCGGGGAATGGAGCGGTCTTATTGGTCTTCTCGGACAGCTTGCATTTGGGGTTGGGTTTGGGAAGAGGTCCACAGTCCTCTACGAGTTCCAGCAGATGTGCACCTTCTTCATCAGGGCGGATGCAAGTTGAACGGCCACAGAATGGGGCCAATTCCCATGATTGTCCTGGCTCTACAGTGGCACAGCGAGTGGATGCAAAGCACACTCCGGGGAAATCTAAAACAAATAATAAAATATCTTACTAACACACCATTTGTGCACCACAAGGTCTAAATATACCTGAAGTTTTCAATTTCTTAACAGCTATGATAAAAATGCACATATCCTCTTTGCAGTCAATACAACGGAAAGTTACATGACAGAGAGCACCTCCACGAGCATAAACCTAAGTATTTATACATTTTCCCCCAATACTTTATATTTTGTAGCTCGGGGTCATTGTTTGTTGCTTCAGTCAACGACCATCAACCCATGTGACTTTGTCAGAAAGCTACCAGGCTTAAATCGCACGTTGCAGCAAATACCACATCATATCAGCTATGTTTTGCCTTTGTCAAAATACGCCGGGAAAAGAAAGAAATTAAAAATTTACGCCATGGGCTCCAAATTTCATCTCTGCTTGGGAAGAATGTTTATTTACATGAAGCGCAGGAATTCTAAGGTGTATAGTTTCCAGACACAATGAGGAAATTCAGCTTGCAGTGACTGCCGAACTCCTGCAAGCCTGCCTCGGTAGCGTAGATGGTAGCGTGTCTGCATCACGTTCAAGAGGTCTCGAGTTCGAATCTCGATCAGGGTCAGTTACCTGGATAAGTTTTTTCCGGGGGTTTCCCTTATCCTTAAATACGAATGTCGGGTAGCTCTAAGCTCCATGGTCTCTGTACTCATTTGAACATCATTTCACCCATTTCATTCACCGTCCGATATGACTTAACTTTGGAGGACGTAAAGTTACAAAAAAAAGTCTCATGCAAATGATACTTTAAATGAATTAATAGAACTTAAGAAAGAGCATTAGAAAATAATGTCCCTCGCCGTGGCGTTGCGGGCTAAGGCAACATGCCTTGGTCCCTGGCCATGGAAAGTGGCCCGGGTTCGATACCACCCATGGGGTGCGGATTTTAGGTCCCGGGTATAGGACCAGTGCCCACTCAACATCGTGAGGAAAGTGAGGAGCTTACGCTAGGTAGGCGGACCAGGTCACGAAAACCAATATTCCAGCTGGGGGATTCCGAGATGCTGCCCACATCTCCTCCCCGTATCGGTTGGATGATCGTCCACCTGTGCCGTGCGTAAGTGGGCGTGAGGCCAGCAGTCGGGTTGGTAGGCCTTGGCACTCTAAGGGCGGTCGCACCAGTTGTTAGCTTTTAATTAGAAAACAATTAGATTTCTATGCTAAATTAATCTGCTGGCCATCTGAATGTCAAAATCTTATTTGAAATAACGAAACATTTGAGAGAGAATACCAATGATGGACTTGCAAAAGGGTCATAACTAGCAGTAGATAAATGTTGCCTGTAATAATTGTAGATTTATCGTAAAATACAAAACAGAGCATACATCTTAGTTAAACCTTAATTAAAACTTTGTGATGTTTACATACTACACTGCAGATCGCTAACTGAGAAAGTTGAATGCCGAAGTAACTCAGTCATTAAGAGAATTTTCTGCCTCCATGGCAAAAATAGAAGGCAGTTTCCTTTCGGTGAGCACGTAATCGATCCAAAGCCTAGAAAACTTCCTTGGGTAAGATTTTTATTTTTCTAGGAGGGTAAATACCGGTTGGTTACAGTCTTTTAGGGTCCACCTCGAGAATATAGACAACTGTGTCTTGTGTGAGCGTACGGAAAGCATATCCTTTAAACAAGGACTACAGCAGCATATTTCATTAATTTTATTTTATATATTCTGAATGAACTAGAAATATAGATGAAAAAGTTTGTTATTATATGTACATTTTATTCTGTATATTCTTGAAGACAATACTTCATTGTGGGTTAGGAGTAACAATTCAGAGCAATCTTACTAGCTGTAATTTACATAGAGGCTCTTCAAGAATGTATGTCATTTCGTAGCTTGGTCTTCATTACATATACCAGTTTGTAGCTTAATGTAGTACACGAACTTCTATTATGGGTGATACTTTGTAGCTTATGTAAACGCTAAGGAGTGTTAATACTACTAAAAACCAAATGCATGCACATTCCTCATGTAAGTTAGCGGCCGCGCCGTGGCTCAGTGGTTAGACCACTTGGCTCTCATCAAGGCGGTCCGGGTTCTATCCCAGATTTGTGGTGGACAACATGGCGCTGGGGCGGGTTTTCTCCGGGATCTCCGGTTTCACCCGCCATCTTATTCCACCGGTGCTCCATCTTCATCTCATGTATCATCAGCGTCACCGCCTGCGGTGCCGTATGTAGTAAAAGCGGGCGTTAAGCACTACACATTTCATTTTCATCTCATGTAAGTTACACTATGCAGTTTACATACACGAACCTAACAATTGTTTACCACTAAGTTGGCTACCTCAGAATTAGGAATGTTGATATTCCCATTACTTGGTGCATGTTAACGTATACGGATGTCATATGTGTGTACCACTCCATATTTTACGTAATAAGTAAGACTGTAAATGCGCACACTTCATATATTTGTGCCACTCCATAGCTTATTATGAACTGCACATTGTAATATATTTGTATACACCGTCGCGTATATGTGTCACTCTAAATCTGGGTTTACGAGCCTTAAGTACCTGTGCTATTCTAGAACTTAGCGTACGACCCTCACGAATGTGTTGTACTCCATAGCTTACGCATTGGGCTGGATTGGATTACTATACGGAGCGGATTCGGCACTGCCCAAGTGGGGCATCCCTTGAAAGAAGGGTTAGGCGAAAGGCGACAGAGAGTGGCTGTTCCAAGGAGCCACGACAGTGCAGAGGCCATGGTCCCTTAACTTAACCAGTTGGAAACTCCCCGGCAGGCCAGCACAACCGGCATCTCATATGACTGCGGTCCGGAGACAGCCCCACTAGACCGGGTTCGGAGGCCGTCCTACCGGAGGAGGAAGTTTCACTCAGAGCATATCATCCTGCTATGCACAGCCGAGACACAATCCGACACTTCTACCCTGAAAGAGACCACCAGATGAGAGATGATGTAAAATGATAATGAAGAGAAAATGGAGGGACAGGAAATTCGTGGGATGTAATGAATCTACCCAGCATTCGCCTGACGACCCGGAAAATCCCAGAAAAACCCATGGCTCTGGTAAGCCGGCCACGGGAATCGAACACGGGCCTCTCGAATGCGAGCCACAAACGAAACCGCCTGAGCCATCCCGCTCGACATAGTTTACGTATACAACCTCAAACAGGAAAGAATGCCACTATACATCTTATGTAAACCCTCAGGGCTGCAGGCTAAAAGCAAACTCTACATTTTTCACATGCTAACATTCAGTTATATCCGGAATGCTTTAAGATAAAAGCAATTTGGAAGTCATTTGTATTTCTAGTTCCTTTTTATCTCCGACTCTCCATCTATTTGTTTTCCCTGTGCTATTTTTTTCTTGTAATTTACGTCCTCCAACGTTAAGTCACATCGGACGATGAATGGAATGGGTAAAATGATGCTCAAATGAGCTCAGGGTCCATAGAGCTTAGAGTTAGCCGACATTCATCCTTCAGGATAAGGGAAAACTCAGGAAAAACCTTATCAGGTAACTCACCCTGACCGAGATTCGAACTCGGGACCTCTTGAACGTGAGGCAGACACGCTACCATCTACGCTACCGATGCGGGCTCTCTGTGCTGTAATGCATGTTGCATTAGTGTTAGTGATTCGGGGAACGGAGGCTTTCTTACCGCCCCGGCTTAAACGTGTGCACTTTTCTGATGACAACTGATCCGCTTGCTTCATTTGTTATGTACTATTTTAGTTCAAACACAAACCTCTTAGATAAAAGAGCCAGTTGTTTTATTTCGGATCTTTTTCCTGATAGAACTTTTGGTGGAACCTCCAAATCGTTCCTGGGATAATTGTAACGTCGGAATATTAGCGACTTCGATCAGGTGTGATATGTTTGTACAAATTGTAAATAAGTGTGAACTTCTAATATATAAGGTTTATTTTAGGATAAATATGAGAATGTTTGAACAGTTGAATTGATTCATAAGTTTGTGAAGCTCATTTAATAATTTTACAAGTTTAGCCTTCCTTTCTCTTTAACTACAGAGAACCGATCCAGTAAACCGCTATCTATCAGAGAAGTTATCCTTGTACCGTAAAGCGAAATGCAACCAGTTTTCTTTGCGGTATTAGATCTGCCCAGCCACACCCGCTTGACGCAATGCATTCCACTTGCATAAGGTTCTCTGAATATATAGCGCTAACCAAAACCTTGAAACACAAAGCTGTTGAGGCAGAACAAGCCGAACACAAAGCTCAATACGTGCCTTCAGGAAGGGCGAGTACTGAGTCACGCATCTCTTTTGAGGTTGGCCTTCCACATATGTAACAGTTAATACATAACGGAGACACCCAACTAACTCTTGGCGTGAAATACAAGTTGTTCTATTTTACGCCTCGTGTCAATTCAACGTGACTGAGTACCACATTACGGGATACGATAGCTCGTTTGGCAATGACAAACTCGTTTTAGAAACACCACACAACCCTGCAAATGTGTTGCACATAAGCGGTTGGAATCTGGATCAACCTTATCAAACGTATTTAAGTCACACAGGTAGCCCGCCTCGGTAGCGTAGATGGTAGCATGTCTGCCTCACGTTCAAGAGGTCCCGAGTTCGAATCTCGGTCAGGGTGAGTTATCTGGATAAGGTTTCTTCCGGGGTTTTCCCTTATCCTTGCAGACGAATGTCGGGTAGCTCTAAGCTCCCTGGACATATTTGAGTATCATTTCATTCACCCTCCGATATGACTTAACGTTGGAGGACGTAAAATTAAAAAAAAGAAAAGAAAAAGAAAACAAAGGTCACACAGGATGTGACAATGTATATTGTCACATTCACAACAGAATCCGTACCAATGTACGTTGTATGTACTTTAAATCAATTTAATTATTCATATAATTAGTATAATTTTATTTGCTTTTATATGATCAGCTACTTTGCGATTAAATACTTTGCTTTAAAACATCTGAACTGCGGTTTTCGATCCCAGGCGACAGCAAAGTGAGATTTGGGGTGGACAACGCGGCGCTGGGGTGAGTTTTCTCCAGGCCCTCCGGTTTCCCCTGCCAGCATTACACCAATTGCTCCAGCATCATCTTTCCCTTATACTATCATCCACTTCCTTCCCCCTCATACCAGGCATCGGGCTGATCGTCATCCTGGTTCTCCATCGGATTCAAAGCTTCGGTTTCACAAGCCCGACATTAAGGGATAGAGGAAGATGAATCCCCTAACACCACTGTAGGTGGTACTACTAGGAGTAAGGTAAAGAAGAAGCAGAACTTCGGTTTGGTTGAATATCTATCCACTCTCTCTGCCGCCCTAATGTATAATTCATCCTATAATTAAACTGGCATCACAACTAAGATGTTCAAAGTAGTAAGACAAAACCAGCTCCTACCATGATTTACTCCAGGTGGAGAAGATATTCTATCAATGATTGACTGAAGTTAGATGTGAAACAATTTCTACTGGGATAAAGCGGCATATCAACAAACTCTACTCCAGCCTGAAGGATGTGACCGCATCCTTAACGCTGCACTAACTACATATCACTAACAATGTGTAATTTAACATTGCTCTGAATGAAACAAGTAGTATAGAGAACAATAACAAACAGGCACAGGAATTTCTAAGCATTAAAGCCAGTGCGGAAGGAAGTCATGAACAACTGTAACTGGATTATAGGCAGGAGGTCACAACCATTGGACTGTCTTTTGGCGCTCTAGACATCACTCGGACCGGTTTTCACTTGAGTGAACCTTGATCTCTGTTGTTTTGCATTCTTCGGTGTGAGTGTAGATAATTTGAAAGTCAAGCGCTTAAAAATCCCTATGCCTGATGATAAGTTACTATTACCAATTCAATTTCAGTTAATGTTACTTAATAAAAGTATGCTTGAAATATATTCCAAATATAAAGAGGCTTTTTTGTTGTAATTTACTCACAGGTCGTAGATGGTAAATGTCACAATTCACTTTTTACAAAGTCAGAAAGTCATTGCACTTCCGTTACTAAACCAGTTGTATCCAAATTTATGGATTGTGATTTTCTTCATTAAACCTTGCACCTCCTCCAACGATTTTTTTACAACAGTTTTTATCAAAAGAACCTATATTTCAGAATGATGTAGAGGAAACGAGACTAATTCAAAGTTCACAGTGGTACAGTAACTAATTTTAAGAAAAATTACAACACAAGTGGCTGAAACAAATATGTAAACCGAGCTATGGTAAAATAATTATGCGTGAACAAACAGCCATTACTATGTTGTCATGAAGTTTATATAAATTGTAAACTAGTTTGGGAAATGCTGTACGATTTCAATCATTTTGATCTTCTTCCTATCTATATCTTAAAATGAGAAAATCATATTGTGAGAACGTAATCATATTGTTGGACGTATGTTAATGAGAAGCTATGGCAGCTAAGGTATGTCAATCGCTTTATGACCCCTCAGGATGTAGGAAAGGAAAGCTCTGAGGGAAATGTTGGTGTAACCCTCAGGGAAACCCGTTGCAGTGGTGCTGCAAGAAATTGACAGAACACGATACTAGACTGCTGTTACAGTTACGTAATAGTAGAAAGGTGAAACATCGTTTACCTTCAAAGCATTAATTATGATGCAATGTACATAGAGACGGTTAAAGCGAGTGAAAGTCAGGGCTGGTCCCAAGACTCCCTACCTAATAAGGAAATGCATTAAAGGAATACACGGCAATTTCACTACCGGTTTCCGAGACCATTAAGAACCCTTACTCAGTAGAAATGTATCACCGAAATAAATTCTGATTCGTAGTCCCGTGACTTGGTTAAACTGGATCTTAAGCGTAGAATATAAAATATAAGAAAAGGAAATTAAGCTTTGACATCAGAAATCTCCTGAATAAGGTTTTGAACAGATTTATGCTTCATACAGGTTTGCACTTAGGAATTAATTAATAAAGCTACCCTCAATTACTACACTAGCCTTTAAAATCATTTTAACATGTAACGGTACATTTACGTTAAATTAAATGCACCAGTATTTTATGATTATTCTTACGAAGTTAGAAAATCCGACAGGATGGATTATAATTAAACCGATTCCAGGAAAGGTTTATTTGAGTTTTCGACGTCATAGGAAATTCGGGTATCGAAGAATTGTATGCGGAGAAGCAAGGGGATGAGTTCCCACGAGTGTAAACTTATTTATCGACAAACTTCTTTGGGTAAGTTTTAAAGAAATACTTATAATGAAAGGACTGAAGTTTCAAGAGCATAAATACGAGAAATTTATTTTCCAACAAAATCTTTGAGGTAAGTTTTGTAAGAAGTTGTTATAATTATAGGACCAAGTTCCCAAGAGCGTAAAGGCAAACCTCTAGGATACGGTTAGTAAAAGCAAAAACAGAAGGGCACGAAGGAAACATATTATTAAGAGGTTGAGGGGCCGAAGCGCGTTACGTAAAAACTTTACGTTTATATACTGACCAATCAGAAAATAAGAGCTTGCTACTGAAAACCGGTTTAGACAGATTTCATAAAACTTTTGTTACATTTTTGGCTATGAAATGCTGCCCGGGTTTAATTTTCACTTTTAATTTTATTAACATTAAGGTATTGTTCCATAATACAATGCAGGATTCGCTTCGATACCCGACCACTATGACTTTGGATTTTATGTGGTTTCCCCGGACACTAGGGGAACGTTTGTTCTGTATAATGGAAATAATAATAAAACTTTGTAATAGGTGTTTAGCCAAAGAAGAAGGGGAAATTATGAAATTATATGCATGAGACAGCAACAAAAGATCAGTGAACTCAAATAGTTGGTGGGCAGAGATAGGAGGAATTATGGAAAATATAGGAATGGTAGATATAAGGAGATTAGAGGAAAGGAACACAAGCAATGTGGGTAAATTAGTAAAATGTAGAATAGAAGATATAGAAAGACAGGAAACATGGGGAAGTCTAGAACATATGAAATCATTACAATTTTACAATAAAATAAAAACAAACTGGGGAGGAGAAGCATATGTAGATTACTGCAATAGGAAACAGAGAGAAGGGTTAGCTTGGATGAAGAGGTAGAAAATGCAATACACGTCCGTAATGATATATAATGGTGTCCAAGATCCTACAAACTTTCTCAATAGGGAAACCCAAGTCATTAAAGTAAATGGGAGGAAAATTTTCTGTGCTACATTTCCGAAGAAATGCTCTACTAAAATACCTGCCAAACGTCCTAATATTACATATGACCTCCACAAGATATAATTTCAGGAATTAAAGGAAGAATATGTGAAAATGTGTAAATAAAATATATTTATTATCCTATATTATTGAATTTTGTAAGTAGTTAGCTTTGAATATACATTAGTAAGTTACTTTGTTGTATACTGCAGAATTTATCTTATGCTACAGTGTTCCGAAATCTTTTTTGAGGAATCGATCCCGTAAATTGTGAGCTACAGATTTAAACCCATTATATTCTTTTAACAATAACAAGTGTTTCAGTGTAGCAATAGCTATTTGTTTTCTTTATCTTTAACACTGGTGTAGTTTTTAAAAATCAAAAGCACATCTTTGAGTATGTGAGCAGCACTTAGTTTATACATAATGAGGTTCTGTATATATCCTAGTCTTTTATGTCTCGTATTTATCGAATTTTTCCGTCTTTCTTCGTAATGTTTTTAGCCAACAGCTAAGATGCTACCCACCGTACACCAGGGAAGAACTAGTTGCTGCCCAACAGAGCGTTGCTCCCCTGTACAGTTGGGATACCACCCGCCATACAGCACAAATGGAATACGCTATAGTTTCTGCCCTTTTAAAGCCATCATTCTGAATTGTAGGTCTTAACCAACAACCAGTTGTTAATTTACGTGCAATATTTAATGAAAGTTTCTTTGACTATTTCGTAATTTTCTTACTGAATTGTGATCATTAGTTCTAAATCAAACAGCATAATAATTTATGTTTATAAAGCGGTGAAGTATGTAAAGCTGTGAATAGTGTACACATCCATTTAAATTAAATTCAATAAACAGCAACACAAACAGCAATATAATACAGCATATCTTACAAATCACCAAAATAATGCTACAGATAAAGCAGACTAGTTACTACGGTTTAAGTGAGGAATTTTCTAACTACAATGGTGTCATTACGCTGTTTTAGATGTCACTACATTGCCACAAAAGTATAATAAGCTTATCACCAAACCAGACTTACTTTTTAAAGATGGGAACTCAATAATATTCTATTATTTGAAATAAATTGTGTCGCAGTCATCTGCAAAAGCGTTCAAAACTAGTTTTCTTACGCTATTTGCAGTTATAACAGGCTATAGAAAGAATGTAAACTACATAGACGAGTTTTAGTCAGTAAGAGACAGAGATGCAACTGATAGCCCATTTACAACTAATTTGGACACCGAAACCTGAAGTATTGAAACATATAAAGCGAAGGAATAATTATTTGGTCTAAAATGTTAAGGACAGTAGGCAAATAATACTTAAAGCATTCAGCAGAATTATGCTCGCTTACCTCTGAGGACATCTGCGGGAATCAAGCGACGGAATGTCTTGGGCCTCTCACTGGCTGCAGCATCCTTCTTTTCCTCCGCTGACGTGAGGGTCAGGGCGAAAACAACCACAGACAAACACAGGAAGAACTTCATGGTCTGCAGAAACAGAGAGAGAAGCAACGTCTAATGAATCCCTCGCGCAGACAAAGCTTTTATATGCACCGAGTACTTTATATCTGTCCTTTTCCCTCTTACAGTGCATACGTGTTGGTGCAATTATGGTTCACGCGTTGCATCTCGGGAAAATAAAGAGCCTCACTCTTAAAAAGTCAAGAACAGATACTGACCTACCACAACGAGATACTGTATTATATCGTACTTATCTATCTAGCATTTTATAGTATCAGAGCTTTGCAGCGCCAAATACGAAGAGTAAAGTAGTCTGATGCTTGTATATAATTGCTCATGATATTTTATGCAGTTTTTAAAATTGATGTTCTAATTTTTTTGCTTCTAACTTATTTGTATATTGTGCCCAATGGAAGGCACAGCTTAAAACATATATTTAAAAGTAATATAAATAGCTAAACTAACAAACTGATCTTATATTCCGAGAAAATAAATTTCACAAAGAAATATTAATATATTTACCCTAAGAAAGCAATAAATCTTGTGTTTTAAATGCATAGAAAACACTATTTTCTATTTCAGAAAGCACTTCGTAACATTATTATTATTATTATTATTATTATTATTATTATTATTATTATTATTATTATTATTATTATTATTATTATTATTATTATTATTATTATTATTATTATTATTATTATTATTATTATTATTATTATTATTATTATTATTATTATTATTATTATTATTATTATTATTATTATTATTATTATTATTATTATTATTATTATTATTATTATTATTATTATTATTATTATTATTATTATTATTATTATTATTATTATTATTATTATTATTATTATTATTATTATTATTATTATTATTATTATTATTATTATTATTATTAGATTTACGTATCTACTAGAACATTATTATCACTCAATTTAAAAGAATAATTCCAGCATATTACTTCACTTAATGTTCTGTTCGCTGGTGTAATGATACATGGTAAGCTTTTTCATTAAATAAAGTGATACTGCCAGGTATTTTCGTTTTAAGTGATAAGATATGATTTAAGGTGAAGTAATGTGAGAGCAATGTAATTACTATCTATAGTTAATTGGCATGTAAAAACAAATACACATAATTTACTATAAATAACTATAATCTGTCTCTAAATAGAACGATCCTGTTATAAACATATGAGAGGCGAGAAAGGGACAGACAGATATACTTCAACGGAACGTTTTTAGGCTGATGTTTGGTGGACGAAAATTCATGGTTCTAGCAGCACATAAGAGTGTTCTGTTAAAGCATCTCTGTTTTTGTCTTTCTCACCTCCCATATGTTTACAGCACGCTCGGTCAATTTTGACACAAACTATTATATTAGGTAGACATGCTCGCAAGAGTAGATTTTGATCCGCTGTGTAGTGACCAATAATAATGGCAGGTAGTTTCAAATCTTCTAGATAAACAAAAGTCGAAAAGAGAAAATGAATAAATATTTGAATGTGTCATTATTGCAGCTTATGTTCGTTCAAAAATTGCGATGTTAATCCAAATATAATACACGAAACACCCATGCATGCTGTGAAAGATGTGTAAATTTAATAAGCCGACTCACTTTGTTTATAATATAGGGGCCTATGCACTGCACCTTTTCTAGAAATAATTGTAATTTTCTTACCGTCGTGGGATCAAAGAAAAGTGGGCGCTACAGCAGCTGAGTGTAGCCGACGTATATTTGCACAGTGATGGAAACTAAGCTAGAATGCCGTCCACCCGTGCTTTTATACCGCGGCGGGTAAACAGTGGGGAAAGCGGTCTGCCACCTCCACAAGTGAATTGCAGCTTTTTCCTTTTGTTCCTGTGCAGCCAGCTTAACACTTCCCCACGTAGGTTTCACCATAGGATGACTCACTGGCCGTCTGCTCCAGCGAAATCCAGTAAGACCTTCATTTCAAGTAGCTTTCTTCGGCATAAAATACAACAGGGAGTGCAACAGAAATGCTGCGGTTCCAATAACAAGGGCATTCGTTGCAGCCTCTGCAACTGTTTCATCTAGTTCGGACAAGGTTTAGAGTGTGGGTGCAGGAGAAAGCAATGTCAGAAGCCATTGCAATTATGGAATTATTCGCAGCTCCATAACGTTATTTTGCAGCTAGAAAGTTGCACCTCTGCTGTGTCAAGTGAAACAGTTTCAGTTCTCGGTTCACCCTTACTTACCCCACAGAGAGAAAATACTTTTACTTCATCCATGTAACACTTTAGCTTCTATACAATTATAATATAATTATACCAATTCTTTAATAATTTCTTCACCAATTAACACCACATTGGTTTCTGAAGAACAAATACACTTATTTCCGTGGGGAGGGGCTTTCAATTACTTTTCGTTTAAGATGACTCCTAGAGCGTTCTTTGTTGTTCTTTATTTAGAACACAGCCTAATTGTTATAATTTTCTGCCCAGAGGAATAGCAAAGGAAACTTAAAGCCGATGAAAGTAAGTTGCTAAGGGGAGAGAGTTCTCTCTCTTATTCGTATTACCTAATTTCTTTGAACATTATCACAATATTTTTCATGTAATTTTGATAGAGTATTTACACTATGGATTTAGAACTTGGTTCAATGATAATCTCCACTGTAACTTTTATAAACCGTCCATTACATTTATTCATAAACCAATACATGCAATTCAACATTCTTTGACATACCTAGACGAAAATTGTATACTTAGCACTAAAAGATTCGCTAAAATTACGCGCTACGTTAGAAATTTCCAAACCCATCTCATATAACATTTGAACAATTTATGTGCAAATCTGTAGCATTACACATATCTGTACAGTCGAGATGAGTGGCTCGATTAATTAATCCCTAGTTAGAGGGATTAGATCGATAGAGATCGATGGTTTCTAAGTGCCCTGTCCCATGTCTGTAGATTTACTGGCATGTTAGAGAATTTATACGGGGCAAAATCACGGCACACCGGAATGATTCTTAAATGATCCTGGTAAATTGACAGCGTCGTTAATAAATGAATTAAAAAATACAGAGATAAACTGAAATGCCTAGTAAACTTCAGAGATTAGATAGATTCAACATGAAAAATCCAATGCCATGGCCTATATTTGAACCTGGGACTCAAGTACTTACGATAGTAAGTCGCCACAAACGGTGTATCTCGAATGCGAGGGCCCCTGGTGGTTTATCGGTGAAATATACGAGTCAAATGTAGAATTTAATGTCATGACGGCAAGTTGGCCATGGTAGCTCAATGGATTACAGCGAGTGGACGGGAACCGGGAGATCCGTGGTTCAAATCCCGGCCATGATGTTGCATTTTTCATGTTGACTCTATCAAAAACCTTAGCCTATGTACGGCTAGTGTGAAGATATGATTAATTTTCATCAATTAACTAAAATTCAGAGATTAATTTAAAACTTTCAAGAATTACCCTAAATCATATTTTAAAACCCATAATGGTCTGACATATTTGAAAAATACCCTTATTTTTTAATCTCTTATAAGAAAACCACACGGTTTGACTAATCGGAACATATAGGCGATATTGAAACATTCAAAAATCATTCTTACCCATATTTTCAATTCTTTATATGTAAATCTGCACCAGTTGGCCCATCTGGACTAAACTTTAGACACCCATGCAAAAATTAAGGGTAGTAACAAATCTCATGAATTACTTCTATTCTCTCAACCGTTTAATTACACATTTGCATTGTTTCACATATTTTGATAGAACTTTGAATGTTGAATTTGAGCCCACCCACGCCGTTATGGATCTTTCGGCCCATGTAATAGAACCAGTGCCCATTCAGCATCGTGATGCATTTTAAGTGCTATATTAGATAGCCCATTGTAGGTCGTGAAAGCCAATGTTTCGGCTGGGAGAAGCATGGTGTAGGCCACCTGATCTCCCCGTATTGGCTTTGTGCATATTAGCGTGAGGTCGGACGCCAACGTGTACAAAATGAACTGAAATGTGTAGTGTTTAACGTCCACTTTTACTACATTCTTTACCGCAGGCGGTGATACTGATGATAAATGAGATGAAGATGGAGCAGCGATGGAATGAGATGGCGGGGGAAACCGAAGATCCGGAGAAAACCCGTCTCACCGCCGTGTTGTGCACCACAATCTCACTTTGAGGTCGCCAGTGACCGAACTCGGGCCGCAATAATGCAGCGTGCACAAGGATTGTATTACTACAGTTTGACTTGTTAATAAAAAGAAAACAACTTATAACTAGGCTCTTGGGAAAGGATAAAGGGCAAATCATGGTCAGAAATCTTGAATTGTCATCGCCATCGAAACAGGCATCCCTTTCTGCACGCAATCCAGGGGAAAGCTCTCCCTCTAAGCTATATGTACAGCATTCGTTGTATCTCTAGGAATTATTATAGTAATTACGTCATAGGAAATCAATGTTACAGTCTATTGAACTAGTGATTTATTAGATTTTATCGGCGTATGTCAATGTAAAACTTCAGGGTTAGTTAAATATACTTGACTTAGAACAATACCATTACCTAACGGATATTCAAGGTCCTTTGGAATTGCTTATAAACAAAGAAGTATTAAGCAAATGAGTTAATCCTGCACAAATGGATAAATAAAAGCTGATTAGACACGAAAGCATGTGTCTGGAAGCGGTACAAACTCATGGTTGGGACATTAGTTTAGCGTACATACACAGACGTGCTTCTTGTGGCCTGATATGACACGCTGACCTCTGTGATAGAGGCTCCTTGCTGAAGTACCACTTAAGTATAATCTACTGCTGCATTATGGATCCATTGCAGCCTCCTGTCATTACAATAAGGGTGTGGTTTGACATTGCGAGGGGAGAGGTAGCGATTATTCAGTTAGATTGAACTGTTAAGCACTTTGGAACGTCACTGTAACCTCCTGTCATTCGTTCAGTCCATCCCTTCCGAATAGCTGGGGTGGCAGTAATAGTTACAAAAGATTTATGCGAACTGTTTCCTCTTGGTTGTATCACCTAGCAGGAAGTTTATTCCACACTTTGTACATCTTAAGGTAAAAAAACATGCATCAAGATACAGCCTTTTTTTTTTTTTTTTTTTTTTTTGTAATTTACGTTCTCCAACGTTAAGTCATATCGCACGATGGATGGAAGGTGTGAAATGATGCTCAAATGATCCCAGGGTCCAAAGAGCTTAAAGTTACCAGACATATGTCTTTCAGGATAAGGGAAAACCCCGGAAAAACCTTATCCAGATAACTTACCCTGACCGAGATTCGAACTCGGACCTCTTGAACGTAAGGCAGATATGCTACCACCACGCTACCTAGGCGGGCGAGATACAGCTTGCTCAAGTTGTTCTCGGGCAGCAAGCCAGGTGAAAAGACGATAAGAAATAGACGTTTCGGGAGTGTGCATCTCTCCCATCATCAGGATATTTATCAAATATTATGACCCCAAATGAATCACTGGATGTAACACAAATATAAACAAAGACAATACACTACCAGAATTCGCACTACTGAACAAAAGACTGTTTTCTTTAAATTAATTGCCAGGTCAGGAGATGGCATGAGTGTAGAAAATTAATTGGGTCAAAGAAACATAACTGCTTAACTTGATTATCAATCTGTGTTGATCTGTTCTTATTAAGTCGACGGATTTTCATTTTTAAGGCCGGTTTCCAAGAGGAGCTGAACTAAAGTCCAGCATCACGACTAAGCGTGCTCCTCTCAGAGGAAATGACCAGAGCCTCCTTAATTCTCCGCTCCCAGTAATTGTTGCATTTTGCCAAGATAGTGGCTCCCGTAAATTGGCTCTATGGTCGTTATCAAAACAATGCTCTGCCAGCCCAGACTTCTCAGGTTGCATTAAACGAATGCTCCGTTCATGTTCGTTTATTCTGGTAGCAATGGTCCTTCCGGTTTGTCCTGTATACGGTGTCCCACACTCACATACACTCCGGGAACTTGGAAGTCCAGTTTGTCTTTGACTGGTCCCAACAGATGTTTAATCTTCGGAGGTGGCTTGTGGATGGCCCTGAGTTCTGCTGATTCTGCCGGATAGATTGCCGATAAACGGGATGCAGGCTGTAGCAGTAGGCTTATCTGACGCTTGCTGTATTACAGGTTTCCCTTTCCTAGCTTTGGTGATAGAGGCTTAAACGTAGTAGCCGTTTTGACGGAAAGTGAGTCTCAGGTGCTGTAATTGAGCATATTCGTCGCCAGGAAAGCTTCAGTTCTTATTTTATTATAAAGCTTTTGTATGGGGAGTGTTTTTAATTTTTTATGTTTTTTTTTACTTTATTTTTTGCAAATAGACCTGAAACTTCGAGCGAACGATTGCTATACACTTAATTGCCTTTTAAGTTCTGCAGAAACGAGCACGTGTTGTCATCAATACAATCGCTGAAGAAATACGAAAGAGAATCAGTGTGCTACATAGATATAAGGGGAGGTCAAAATACAGAACAAATGCTTAAATTCATTGAAATTATCAAGGCGTTTGCATTCAATGTTCCTCTTAGTGATCATCTAGTACGTTTTTCATATTGGTCCATTCTACTAACAGACTCTTACGCAGCAGACAAATCAGATGCTTTCATTTTATCAATCCGACAAATTACAACTTGCAAATGAGAAAGAGATTCGTACTGCCGCGTTAAACTAACGGAAAAATGTGCGACCTTCACAGTTAATAAGAACGTTCAATCTAATGGAACAGGGCCAGTAGAAAGAGAGCGACAATACAATAGCTAACGGGACTAGACTGCTCACACATAGGGATTTGTGTAGGCCATTTCTTCCAAGAATATAATAATTATATCTACTTGGAAATCAAGGAGCATGTCCATTTAATCTCTTCTTGTAAGTCCTTGAGTACCAACAATAAACGTTCCTTTTAAACTAGAAGTGTTCACTCACTTAAGAAACCATATCTTTGGTAATAAACGTACACATCACAAATGGAATTTATTCCACACTAGCCGTGTGTAGGCTAAGGTTTGTACGAATAAAGACAGACTGAAAAATTCAATGCCACAGCCGGGATTTGAACCACGGCTCTCCCGCCCTCCGTGTGGTTGCTCCGAGCTGGAGATCCGTGTGGAGATCGCCCGCCTCTGTAGCGTAGATGCTAGCATGTCTGCCTCACGTTCAAAAGGTCCCGAGTTCGAATCTCGGTCAGGGTGGGTTACCTGGATAAGGTTTTTTCCGGGGTTTTCCCTTATTCTTACAGAAAAATGTCGGGTAGCTCTAAGCTCCTTGGACCCTGGACACATCTGAGCATCATTTCAACCCTTTCATTCACCGTCCGATATGACTTAACGTTGGAGGACGTAAAATTACACACACACACACACACACACACACACACACACACACACGCGCGCGCGCGCGCGCGCGCGTGTGGAGATCCCGGTTATGGCATTGAATTTTTCAGTCTGGCTCTATTCATTCATACAGATCACAGTTCGGCTACAACAACAACAATAATAATAAAGTAAACATATTGATTTCTTTATATCAATCGAGCGCTGTAAGACGTCTATGGTATTCTGAATGTACATTTTGAAAGAAAATAGATCTTTCATTTCGTTTAATAGAGTATTCAAGAAATATTTTTGTTTTTCGCACTGAACTCTGGCCGATATGCTTGGCAATATTATGCTGATGTAACACCGTATTAAATTGTTTTAAATATAACAATCGCGTTTAAATTTTTCTGGTCGACGGTTACTGAGTCACGGTAAAATGTTTTGGTGTAATAAAAACAGTTGTCTATAAAATAATTAATAGGTGCACGGTAAATAGTAGCAGTAGGGATAGTAATGTCTGTATAAAGTAAAACAAGTGGATAGTTGTAGAAAATGGAACACAGCGATCTTGGCATATAGTGACATTAACAATAATTATATAAACATCTTGTTTAATAATTATTTAAATAATTTAGTTTCACATATGCAATATTTACGACGCAAACTAATATGTTAGAGAAGAAATTTGTAGCAGGATTTTATCAAAAGGCACGAGGGATGTTAAATGTTTTATTACGCTCACGTTTTGTGTCCATCTTGAGGAATTCTGGTAGATTTATTCAAATTTCTTGGCTGCTCAGGGATTAAGATTATCTCCAGGGCGTAGTCGCAGAGGAGAAAGGATACAAGATGATATATATATATATATATATATATATATATATATATATACATTTATTTGGCAATATTAGGTCCTCCATTTCAAACTTGAAAAATATAATGGATTTTATGAACGTTTTATTGCAAACATGCATACAATAAAAATATGGAGCCACATAATTGCGTTTCACAAATAAGTCAAGGTATTTTTTCATGCATTATGATTAACCAGTAAATTATTAATCGATGTATAACGCCACATCAAAATCCCAATGGTAGTCGGTTTGATGTACAGTTTATTTTGCTCTCGGAAAGCATTGAAAGCACCGTAATTGTCCTTCGCATTATTCCTGAATCAGCATTTGAATTACATGAGTTGCGAGTCACGTGTTGCAATTGTTAACTGTTTGCTTCAGCAGTCACAGATCGCTGCGACTAAAGAGGTAGGCAAATATGACTTCAGGATTTGCATATTGTAACAGCTAAAATGATATTATTCTGTGTCAACAGATTAGAAATCGATAATACATTTTGACACCAATTAGAGGCTACTTTAAATAATATGCATCCACTATGATAGCGTCTTCCTTGAGAAAGAGCCTAACAATAAATTAAATACTAACTTGTTTTAAAGCGGAGTTGTGGTTTTGGAGCTAAAATAAGTTAGTTAGTTACTAACACTCCCCACATGGCAACCTTGGCCTTCGGGGTAACCTCACCTCACCAAGTGATGACCGGACCCATTTCTCAGGTGGAGGCGGTGTCCATTACCTGCGATGATAGGGTGATAGTGAAGATGGCGGTGAGGTGAGAGGACCTACAGTTTTTACCGTGGACTCCGAACCACGTTGGGCATAGGGGATACTTCACGTGTGCTAGACAGAGGTGAAGGCGTGGATAGGGCCGACTTAAAATCGCCAACCCCAGAGCCGGGAATCGAACTCGGGACCCTTAGAACGGGAGCCGCGAACGAAACCACCGCGCTACCCCGGCGCCCTTGGAGCTAAAATAATAAGATAAACGTTCACTAGACACTCAAATCTACTACACATATACTTGAAAGATTTAGGAAAATACATAGCTTGAATGACCTTATTCATAGAATAATGAACGGGTGGTTGTACTTTTTTTTTTTTAAATTTAGGTCCTCCAACATTAAGTCTTATCGGACGATCAATGGAATGTGTGAAATGATGTTTAAATGATCCCAGGGTCTATAGAGCTTAGAGTTACCCGACATTCGTCTTTCAGGATAGGGGAAAACCCCGGAAAAAACTTATCCAGGTAACCCACTGCGGCAAACCCGCATACCAGTGTTAAATTGATTGGGTTCTAATTGGAGCTATGAGTTCTCTTATCCTGAGGTGAATGGTTGTAGGAAATGGATTTTGGTGGTTGTTGGCTACTCAGTCGTATTAATAACACTTTGTTTGTTGCAAAATTATTTGGTTTAATTCCTACTAAGTTTGCTTATCGACTTGGATCGTTGACCACCTGTTAGTAAAATTCCTAACATAAATTCAATTTTACTTGAAACCCTGGATTACTTGTTTAAAGTCACTTCAGCGCGGTTTTTATTTCTTCTATATACAGCGACTACTTTGCTCTAATAAACTTCTAATGCTACATCCACTTACGCTGGTTGCACTATTCTTAACTTCCCTACATTTCAGACTTATAAATATTCGCTTCTCTTCTTAAAGCGCATGAACACCTCCTTCCTGTCGTAGTATCACCTTTGTAGTAAATTTTTCTTACTTCACGATTCAGTTCCAACCTTATTCTGATGCCCTCTCTAGCTTTGTCACACGAACAAGCTAGCTCAGCCTTCTCGAATGTTACATTAATATTGGATTCTCATTTATTTCGAATTTTCAAATTGGTTTGCAAAACTCATTTAACTCATTGATGTTCAGCCCACCCTGAGTTGGGGAACTTCTACCCTGAGTTGTTTGTAACGGTATACATCGTTATAAAATCAGCGAAGTAAATATCTTTAGCGTTCAAGCTCAACTGCATTTTCAAAGCCCTTTGTCCCAACACATTCCTGGCTGGAATTATACTATAGTTCTCAGACATTGAACTTTTACTAGCACAAAGAAGATAACGGTCTTCCCTTCCTGTCTCTCCGAAATTTACAGATTTTTACAGAATGTTTTCTCTTCCTTGCCTGGATGTTATTATGTATATTATATTAAATTATATTCTTCCCTTCTTATTCTTTAAGTCAACTGCTATTTTAATCATTACTCTATCCATTCTAATTTCATATTATTATAACAAGGTTTTTATATTAGTTTAGCAAAGAATTTTTATTAATTTATCATATTTTTTTATATTCTGATTTCGATTAATTCGCCGCCTCCAAATCGCTGCCTGATATTGCGGTTACACCACCTTGACCGAGATTCGAACTCGGGATATCTTGGACGAGAGGCACATACCCTATCCTCTACTCTACCAAGGTTGGCAACAGTAGTGGTAGCCAAACGTTTATTAGAACCAATTAGAAATGCTGTTTGAAAACTGGTAAGCTTATTTCAACCCATTCTGTGATAGAAAAATACTTAAAATCATCCGTTATAGATACTATAAGGAAAGACAACAGAAATTTTCAATTTTTCCGAAGTTTTAATCTGAGGTTTGAGCCTAGCTACTTATCAAAATAGTAAGCATATGGATTAGTATACTCGCAGAGGAATAGCGCTCTCAGAACTAACTCACTTGGAAGTTACTTCTAAAAACAACTGCAGGAAGAACTCCTTTACCATGGTACCTTATATTCGCTAAAAAGGAAACAGGACTCGTTTATATATTCCAGAAGTGAATGTGAATGTTATAGGCCTCCTACTGACCTTCTACAGACACAGAGTGGGGAAACAACCTATGTATCTAATCGGTTGCCTTTGCATAGAAGTCAGGCTTCCTATTTCTGCAAATATAGGAAGGGAAGTTTTTGATATAGCTTATGCGTAAGAAGATCAATGGACCTTATTTCTGTTGCAGGAAAATGTACAACCGAGAAGCAATAATGTAGCTCATAAGTGAGGCGACCACAAACGGTTTGTGACCTTTTCTGAGACGTCAAGATCGACCGGTGTATAACTCTTCCGTGTTTATTGGTCAGGAGGATTATTAGTGGGCTTCTAGTTTAAGATGTATCATGCCGCTTATATGGCAACCAGACGCAAGTTGATTTCTCAGAAAAGGACTGTTGTTCTTCTCTGACCTTTGAACGAAACCTGTCATATTTTCTACATTCGAAAACTTTAATAGCTGTGACAAGTGGATATTTGACAATCACGAAAGAGAAAGTGACAGTTCATTCCAAGATTTGATGAGCGTATGCCATTTTCTATTATTTTTGGCCTTGCAACCTCTAATTATGGCAGCCTGAATTAATATCACTCCAGAATGACAGCTTTCAAGAAGATTTTAACGGAAACATTCCATTTACGGTAAACATTGAATGTGTTGGATCTTAGGTACACGAAGTTAGCAGTAAATACATGTGTTTATGTAGAGTTATTCTCACATTAATTATACCTTATATTACGTTTGTGGGATGAAAATTAACTGATTAATTGGCTAAATATAAAAGCAACTGAAGTAAGGACTGATTTGCAGTTAAGGTAAACAATAATTTAAACAGGAAAATAGACGGTTCTACCTTGACATAGTGTACCTTGGACCAATCTCTGTTTCCAGTTTTCCAGGTGTTTCTACTGCTTAATGGGATCTTTTTTGTTGTTGTTGTTATTTTACATCCCTCAACGTTTAAGTCACATCGGACGGCGAATGAAATGGGTGAAATGATGCTCAAATGTGTCCAGGGTCCATGGAACTTAGAGCTACCCGACATTCGTCTTTAAGGATAAGGGAAAACCCCGGAAAAAGCCATATCCAGGTGACTCACCCTGACAGAGATTCGAACTCGGGACCTCTTGAACATGAGGCAGATACGCTACCTTCTACGCTACCCAGGCGGGCTTAACGGGATCAAATTCAACAATGTTAAATATCTAGAATGCTGTCAGAGAGCACTAAAGGCAAGTATTGAACGGTGTAATGGAAAACCTGAATTGTGCTAATGAAACAGGATGTTCATTGTGGAAACTAAACGTGTTGTTAGTTCTGATAATTTGAACAGTGCAATGATTATCATCTTGTCAGTAAATTTATATACTGTCTGAAATTTTTATTATAATAGTACCCACATTTGTTTACATTTTCTTGTTCCTTGAAATCAAAACATTCTGTACCATGGACCTTGTTTTGAGGCATGGGGTGCTAGTAAATCTGTCTACTTTTTCTTAAAAGCATAAGTAAGGTGGGCAAGGAAAGACATCTGATTTGAACTACGGATCTCCTTATTTCTGTGCAGTCGCTCCTACCCCGGTAAACCACTAAGCGGGGAAATATAGAGTCAAATGGAGAATTTAATATCAAGACGGCACGTTGGCTATGGTAGCTGAATGGGTTAGAGCGACTGGACGGAAACCAGCAGATCCGTGGTTCAAATCCCGGCCATGGCATTGGTTTGCTCTTCCCTCTACAGGCGCATTATAAAACACATTTACTTTCCAAGTGGGGAATCTCTGGTACCTCTAGTATAACGCTGTAACTCAGAACTGCATTGTAAAACTGAAGGAATTTGCCTTTCCTACTTTAGGAGTCCCATACATCATATCCGTACTGGCAAATGGAGGGAGTTTTCTCTTGCTTCCAGCTCTGCCTTATATATCCTAATTTCATTGCAAAATATAGGGATTTCCTTTTTCTATTAGGGATACTTTTTACGTTGTTTCGGTATTGCAAAATGAGGGCATTTTATGTTGCGTCTACAGTTAAATTTAATTCATATTTTTATTTTAAAATGAGGAGATTTGCTTAGTTCCTACGGATATTTTAAACACCATATCTCTACTGGGAATTGGAGTGGTTTATCAAATGTCTCTTGGGTTTCCATAAAATTCTAGGATCCCATTGAAAAATAGAGGGAATTTTTATGACTTCTAGGGTACCCTATACATCTTATCTGTTTTGTAAAACGAGGATATATGCGGTGGGTTTTAATTTACCCACATATTAGCTCATTACTACTAATAGAGAGAGTTCTCATTTGGTTCTAGTTTGCCAAACACATATACCTCTATTGTAAAATAGAGAAAATTAGCACTTGCCATAGAAATTAGATATTTATTGCACAATTATAGTGTTTGCTGTTACTTTTAGTGGAATCTTATATATTATATGCCTATTGTAATAGAGATTTAGGGATCTATGAGCATTATATGTCTAATGTAAAGTGCGTATTCTTTAGGAGTGTCTTTTTCATTAAATAATTACCCTTTTCCAATGCCGATTCCATGGAATTACTTAGCGCACACAATTACAATTCCCAGTTCGCCTGTCACAGGTCCATTCCACGCTCACAATTACGTACAACTCCTCTGATACACGTACACCGTCTTCCAGTCCGTTCGCCAACATCGGCGCTCGTCACGGATGCTCGCGAACTCAACTGACTCACCAACTGCAGGCCTTATATAGGGAAGTTCGCCGTTTCTGGAAGATTCGCGGCGTGCACAATTATCCCGAGGTTTCCAGACGTCTGGTGGGAGGGGAAAGAGACGTTACAGGGCTCGTGCCGCTCTCCTAATCATCCCTTCAGTTAGTGACACGAGACAAATGGGTAGGCGTGGTCTGAATGCTTCCCGTCTGGCCCTACTGCCGGCCGGTTCTATCGGGAGTTCCGACGTTCGAGTGACTATATATATATATATAACAATTTGTAACTTAAAACTGCACTTAACTTATAAGAAATAAAATAAATAAATTCAATAACCAGGGCAAGATATCCAATCATGTACAATTTTTGTTCAGAGTTTTACATTTTACAATTTCCAAATTACAATCTACAAATTATTATGATTTTGAGAGATAATTTAATAAATAACTGTTTATAAGCTATATGAATGAGCAGATATATCTAACCTATAATTCTCAACTAATAACCCAAGTCACTCTACCTCAGTGACTTACATATCCAATAATAGTAATAATAATCCTATCAGCGGTCCTACTATTACAATAAATTAACAGTTATTGCAACAAAATAGTTAATGATGAATTATTTAAATAAGAACTTCTTCTTTAGCCAAAAGTTTGCACCGCGTTGCCTGATCCTAAGGTCCATAGGCCACATAGCCAGGGCAACAAGCATTGCCATGGTAGAAGTGGTACTAACTATTTCCATAAATCTTAAAAAGGATCTTATAAGAAATGATGATAATTGTCTTATAAATTGTCCGAGATCGCGATTTCATGTGAAATTCTTGTACATCCTCAGCCGGAAACAATAAAGCTGTCGCCATCGTTACGAACACTAGATATTGATATGTTTTTGTTACTACTACTAAAATATGAAAATAACACAAATTTTAAAACATAATCGACTGCCGGTATTTCAAAATTCATTACGCGATGTTTGTTTTTTAAAATTAATATCTTTTCCCAAACCATTAAATCTATCAGACCATTTAATTGTTTTAATAATTTAACTTCTGGATTTATTTCATGGTTATATGACCAAAATGATCTGCTACGGCCGAATTATCAGTCTGTTTATACTTAATGTTACGAAATGTACTTTCGTTCTGGTTTATAATTACGTTTTGTCTTTCCAATCTAAACTTTATCATAATCGAAACAATTGAACTGATAAACATAAGATTTTGTATTACTAGAAATTTTATCTTTGTTAGATATATGCAATAAATTTCTAATACTACATTTATTTTGAAGAACTAAAGTTATACCAAACTCCTTAATTCTTTTTTTTTTTTGAAAATGTTTATTAACCCAAGGATGTTAAGTAAATTTTTTAAAATTATAATCGTCTTTTATTTTTCTAAGGGCAGAAATATCATTAACAGTTTTTTGATATTTGAATTTTTCAACTTTCTTATTTATAGTCTTTATTAAAACCATTAATTAAATCAGTATTAATAATATGTTTATATTCTTTATTAAATTCATCTTTATTCACGGGTATATTATTAATCTATAAATCAAACGATTGAAAACAGCAAATTTGTGTGAAAAAATATTAAAACTTTTATTTTTTATGTAATTATCGATATGAGTAGACTTCCTATAAATACAAAAGTTTAATTTATTATCATTTATTATTATCTTTAGATCTACAAAAGGAAGAAATCCATTAATTTCAGTTTCTAATGTAAATTTTATAGCTTTATCTTGCAAATTTAGTAATTTTAAAGCATCGTTTATGAGTTAATCGGGGACAATTGCAAAAATATCATCAGCATATCTATATCAAACTTTCAAAATTAAAGGGAATGCATTAATGACTTGCATTTCGAAAAAAACTCATAAAAAGATCAGCAAGAAGAAGAGGATCTTTTCGCCTGAAGATGTGTAAACATCTTACATAATATCGCGATCCCGGACAATTTATAAGAAAATTATAATCATTTGTTATAAGATAAGAGAAGTTTTAAGTTACAAATTGTTGTATTTGTGTATATTTATTTGCTTCACTGTTTATAGCTTCATATTTTACGTATCTACTTTAACATATTTATACGTAATTTACATTTAGTAAAATATGCAGTATAGAAAGCTGTTTTCTACACGAATATTTCTGAAGAGGAGGAAATTACTTGAATAGGTATTTCAATCTGTTAACGTGGGTGAAGTTTAGGTTATGTGCGGATGACAATATAGATTAGCGTAATAGGTTAGATCAGGTTTGAGGCAAAAATCAGAACTGAATAGATGTTAGTACAATTAGGTTGGCTTAGGTTAGGCTAGATTAGGTTCTATATTAGGTTAGGGCAGGATGGAAGATGAGAGGATGGTCTAGGTCTGGTTAGTCAATATGAGTGAAGTCCAGATTATGTGGGCTCATGAAACTACAGATTAGCCTGGTAGGATAGTTTAGGTTAGAACAACAGAATTCAGTATAGGATAGAATATAGCAGAACAGGTGGACTTATTGTAGGGGGATAGGTTGGATTAGTATTCCGAATATCTCTGTTAGGATAGAGTGAGTTGGATACATTAGAAAAGGACATCGTTAATTCATGACATCGTTAATTTTTCACGCGTACTCATAAGATTCTGGCAAAAGTCAACTTCCTGCTTGAACAAAGACATTTGTGATAGAACGTACATATTTAAGACCTGATTCCTGCTGCAAGTTCATATCTTGTGTAAATATAAACCATAGATAAGATGGTACAGTGCTGGTACCTCTGATTTTGTAATTTACTTAAGAGATGATATGTAAAAGCTCTCTCTATAATAGCAATCAAGTATAGAAGTGCTCGTCTAGGAGGCAAAGTTGGGTTTGTAATATTTTAAATGAGCGGATCTAGATAAGCAACTGCGAATACTTTGCAGTTGGTTAATTTGACGAACACAATTCTGTGACATGAGAGACGTTTTAAAGGAGGTGCACACTTACATTGCACCAATTTTCGGTATATATTTTTGTACCGCTAGCTTATACGTGATTCAATGCACATTAATACATTTACGTGGATATTTCCGCATAAGTAGAGGACATTATAAGTGTCTTTCCATTAATACAAACCCATGAGTAAAGGCCGGAGAGAAGTGCGCTCGCATGCGATACAAGTTAGTTGGACACAGAGTATGAATGACGTCATATGTATAGCACAACCATCAAATGTGCAACGTCAAAAACAACGTAACGTAGTAATATGCGAACTAGTGAAGCGTTGCCTTAGGAGTGTATGCAGGCGCAAGGTCAAGGTTTACTACAACACGGCTGTTTTATTTCCTCTCTCAGTGAGGCAGTTGTCATGGTTACGCTATACCTACCTGCCTTTGTTTACATGCAGTCCGATAACAGTACAATCCATGTACAGTATACCTATGGAAAAACGCACATGCCTCCGGTGCTTACCCATGAGATTTCTATGAAAAGACTATAACTTTATAGGGGTAGAAACTTTTCAGTAAAATAATTTAACGGGCGAGAATTTTCCTGTAAATATTCCTTATATATCTACCTAGAGGACACTTAATTTAGAATTAAACGTCTTATATTGTTTACATTTATTTTCTGACCTTTCCGTTTACAAATAAATGAACTGTTCTAAAGGAGTTCAGACTAAACTTTAAAGTCCTCCTTTCAAATGTTGGCACAAAGGTGCCTCTTATTGTTCCAAATTCGTATTTAATTTGGTTATCCATCGGTTTTTGGGCCTTTTGATGTTTCGCTTTCAATTAGGTCTATAATTTAATATTTTATTCATTTTTTATGAACTATCTCTTCGTTTATGTTAGAGATCTGTTATTGATTTCTTATATTATCATTATTTATTTTGTCTCTACTAGTGACTATCAAAACTGACCTCAAAAATCTCACTTCTGCCGCCTGTAATCTGCTTTTATCTTTGCTTGTCCTTGTCCAAGTTTCGCTCCTGTATAGAGCGATTGGAACTTCCATGGTTTTATAAAATTATATATTTGTATCCTTTCTCACTTATTTTTTAAAGTCCTTTTAATTGTTCTACATATTTTTGTAAAACGCTTGACTTAGTTTCCAATATCTGCTTCTTTAATGTATGATACTGTAGATCCTAAAAATTTAAATGTATTTACTTGTTCAATTATGTTATTGTCTAATATCGATAAATTTATATCTTAACGAACGAGTTCCTTGAAATGCCATGGATTTAGTTTTATTTTTTGAGATGTTAAAATTGTAATTAAGAATTAAGCGGCTCAAATAGTGATATTTGTAGCGTATCTTCAGTATCAGAAATGATTACTGGCTTATCTGCGTATAGGAGTGTCATTACAAAATGCTCTTATTAATATAAAGTTATATTTAAAATATTTAGCCGCTGTCTCCATTCTCGGATTGCGTTGTTTAAATATAAATTAAATAAAGTGGGTGATGTACAACACCCTTGTCTTACTCCGGTATCTTCACAAAAGTTAAAGGTAAATGAAGGCGGGCCGTACTGCAGACTCCAGCCAATCCTAAGCTTGCGCCGCCTAGCAGCGGTGCCGAATGTGGTACACGCATCTCGCACGCCTTAACTGAGAACATTATATTAATTAATTACGCTCGGATAAATATTTGAAAAATGACAGATGCCAATCTTATAGTAAGAGAGAAGTTTATTTTCTGATCATGATCGTACAAAATCCTGTATCTACGATACTTAGAACACAAACGATGCATGTTTTATCTTTCATATGGTTATGGTTAAATGTTATGGTAAATATTTGAATATTACAGATGCCAATCTTATAATAAGAAAGAATGTTATTTTCTGATCATAACCGTATAAAAGCCCTGCCTCTAGGATACTTAGAACATGAGCGATGCACGTTGTATTAAATGTTACGGTTAAATATGTGAAAATTACAAATGCCAATCTTATAACAAGAAAGAATTTGTCTCTACGATACTTATAAAGCGAGCGATGCACATTTTATCTTCACATGGTTATGGTCACACCTAACATCCATCCATTCAACACAGATAAACCTGAAAAACAACACCATTCTTTCCTCATTTATCCTCAACATTTATCTCAAGCATAAATAAATACTACTATTAAAACAGAAGTGACGCAGTTTGAAACAGAGTTAATTTTCATGTCGTTTTCAGAGTAGAGGTGTCCTTTTGTTAAAGTGAATGGCATCGTTAAGTTGTGTGTTGAAGTCCAGCTGAAATATTGTTAATATTATATTAAATTATTATTATATGCACATATCTTTTTTTCCAGTGTTTATGATCCGAGTGCGTGAACATTCGAAGCTGGAACAAGTGATTTTTCGATCAACAAATGTGAAGTGATTCATTCTCAGGGTAGAAAAATTATATTTAATATGGACAAGTTTTTACGAAAACTCTCCAATTCAAGATATAGAACAACTGTAGATTTTTCAAAATCCCAGGAGTTAACTCTGTCACCTTGTGGCGTAGGTAGTGTGCACACAGTGTCACGAAATTGTAGTGAAGCTGCTTCATTCTTAGAAAAAGGGAGCGTACATGTATTTCAATCTCCGGGAAAGATCCATGAAGTCGGAAAGGGAGTTACTGGATTGGAAACCGTGCTTGCTGTTCCACTGCTGTGACGTGTGTCAAAGTAAGATCTTAATGTTTTAGGCATATTTAATGTGTTGTTTAATTGCGGGAAGAATAGCCAAAACGTTTGCTGGCGGGTAAGACTGCTCTTATGTACACGGAACCTCTGCAGGTGCAAGTACTACGCCTGGCAACAGCGCTCCGCTTGAGCACTGACTAGCGTTCATATGCCCTTAACTTATGCGAGCGGTATAATACCTGCTGTCTGAAGATTTCCATTTTTACAAAAACATTTGTACCTTTATATATCTCTTTAAATATTTCAATAATGTGACTTGGTATTCCTTTGGTAGTTATTTAGCTGCGGTTATCTTCGAGGAGTGCATACGGATGGCTTCTTTCAGGTCGCAGTATGCGTTTGGTTTTCCGACCTCATTCAGATCAGATCATTAACATTTCCGGTCTAATAGTATTTTTTATCTACATTCTATCGGAGGTTAAAAGTGGAATAGATAATGGTGGCAACTACTCATTTGTTCATTGTCCATGCAGAAATCAAGGACACGGGCAATTGATTCTCTCTCTCTCTGTTGCTGTGGTAACACCGACAAGGATGGTGTCAATAGTGTCCAAAGACCTTGATCCGCACGGAGCAAACCACCGAAACGTTATTTAACCTTTTTAACGCTTCGCGTCATTCACAGTAGGAAATGAACTTCGCGAAAGTCGAATTAGTTACAATATGTTAAAAAAAAAAAAAAAAAAAAAAAAAAAAAAAAAAAAAAAAAAAAAAAACATTGACGTATACAAGAAGAAGTACAGCTTTTTAGACTTTATTTCCAGTGAAGTAAACAATTCAAGTAAATGCCTTGGTTGATATTTCTTGTGCTTACTCCTGCCGAATGCAATAAACAGCTGAATTTTTATCTCTACTGTATTTCTCTAATACTTATTTATACGCAGATGCATAGAAATGAGTAAATATATTCTCGTAATATATTTCTAAAGCTTATTCTCGGATAAATGCATAGTAATTAATGCTCGTGTGCCATATTCTAACTCCTAATAACAGCGGGAAAGATTCAATAAACACTTACTTCGGAATTTATTAACGCCTACCGCACCGTTTGGATAAAAACAACTGAATACCTCTCTGGTTATTTGCAGTTATTACTCGCGAGTTTATGGATGAAATGGTGTATATATGCTTTCCTCCATCTCATCTGTAATTATCTATATAAAAAGCAAATGAAACCTCAGACCACAATTTTTATGGACTTATTCGTTGCCCCATTCACAAATTTACGTGAATACATTTCTCTAATTTATTTCTAGTGTTTATTCTCGACGGCATGCATGAAAGCAAGTGAATAATTTAGCTTCTGACAGAAGCCTATACTTTCCGGTATGAATATAGCTGAAGTAAAATGTTTTCTGTGCTTTTAGTCTTTGAAGTGCTTAATATCTGTTACATATATACAGGGCTGTTCAATAAAGAATGATCACAATGTTTTTGACAACGTACCTTTACTCATCCTCATAATTTTGATGGTACTTCTCAAAATAGTCTTCCCTAAATGCAATGCACTTGTCCCAGCGTTTCTGCCAGTCTTCAAAGACATGCTGGAAACCATTTTTGAAATATCCTTGAATATCACCTCCGCAGCCTTCACTACTGCTTCTGATGATGGATAATGCCTCCCACGAAGGCGTTTCTTCAAGTTAGGGAATAGAAAAAAGTCACATGGGGCTAAATCCGGAATATAGGAAGGGTGAGGGATGCACTTCACGTTGATTTTTGCAAGATATTCAGCAACAACATTGGCAATATATGACAGCGCATTATCGTGGTACAGCATCCAGCCTGCTCCATGGAAATGCGATCTTTTGCGCCTGATATGGACTTGCAATGTTTTCAGGACATCCCTCTAGTATTGTCCAGTTACTGATGTGTGTGCAGGAACAAGACGCTGAGAAACCATTCCATGAATATCAAAGAATGAGATGACCATAACTTTCCCAGCAGAAGCAACCACTTTTGCTTTTTGGGGGGTTGGTGATGAAGGAGATTTCCACACTGAGCTTTGCTGGTTGCTTTAAAGATCAAAATGATGTAGTCAAGTTTCATCAGCAGTGATTATGTTTGAAAGAAGCACCGGATCTTCCTCTAACATCAACTTTAACTGCATGTTACCTTCATTGCAGCGGTAGGAGATATTGAACATGTCTGAATTTGCCTGGTTCTCACAGGCGGGAATCAGCAGTACCAAAAATGAAACTACTACGGCGTGTTTGCTTTACATTAAGCTAACAGAATATAATAAGATTGAATTTTAGTGCGAAAAATGATTACTGTAAAAAATTATGATCATACTTTATTGAACAGTCCTCGTAAATAGAAATAAATATTTTCTCGTGTCTTACTGTGGCATGGATAAGCAAAATTAAACAATTCCCTCCTTAACGTTCAGCCAGTTCTCTCTTCGATATACATAAAACAATACATATTTTATTTCTGCTTTATTTCTAGCATAAACCACTTACCAAAGAGTAAGTAAATGTTATCATCTAGCTTACTTCTGCCCCATTTTGGGGAAAGGGGTTGAGGTGCATTCGTGATATGTACTTATCCTACTCTTATTCCAAACTTCTTACCTGCCATGCTGGATAGGAACTTTCATGCTGATCAGAAACCATGAATAAGTTTCAGAAATAAAAGGTTCAATTTTGAAAATGTTTCATAAACAAAACGAACATTTACGCGTTATATTTCCTTTTCTACTTTTGTAGCTTTTTATTACTTTTTTTAATTAACGCCCTGTAACTTTGAATCATATTGGACGGAGTGAAATGTTGCTCAAATGAGTCCTTGGTCCATAGGAGTCAGTGTTACCGACATTCATCTTTAAGGATAAGGGTAAACCCTGGAAAACCTTATCCAGATACCTCATCCTGAAAGAGATTCAAACTCGGGATCCCTTGAACGTGAGGCATCCACGTTAGTACCTGCGGTACAGAGGCGGGGTTTTTAAGTCATACAATGCATTATGTGGTGGAGCATCTTTGCGTCTGTTAATTTAGACATAAAGAATACTTTTTGATAAATGTGTATGTAGCACTCGTATGTTTTAATAATGTTTTACTAATCTTTACATGACGTAAATTTTATTTCACACAGTATAAGGTAGAGAGTGATGATGCTGTTTTTGCAAAACAATTTGCATCTGGTCAAGCAATGTCATAAGTATTATTATAGAAAGAACCTCCAATGACAAAAAGAAATGTGTGACACAAGCTTTACAATTAGACGTACAAATAAATCCAAAGAAGAGTAAATATAATACACGAAACTTGCATTTGCTTATGTTTTACGCCTTTTTGAAGCCCATTACCACTGCTGTTTAAAATTAGAAGTCTCCACATTTACTATAATTAGGGCCAGTCACCCAGGTTATTCCCAAGTATTTTTATATATTTTATATTATACTAGCATAAGTTTAGTAATTGAATTGTTTCTTCCGCATAGATACCATAGAGCAACAAAACAGAAGCTGCTAACGAAGGAAACATGATGGGAAAACAAACCACGCTTCCAAAACACACGGATTTGCAGTCAATTTCTTGGAGTGATTGACAGTATGAAATATAACATCCTTCACAGAAGCCGTGTAATATCATTGAAGGAGGTCCTTTTCTGCAGAGGAAGGTCCTTTGACTATTTCCATACGGAGACTAAGTCCTTTACTGGCATGGGAAGGGGCTTTTTTTGTTAAGGAATGGTGTGCAGATGTGGATTAATTTAAGGGCTTTTTATTTTTATAGTGTGTTAATGTAGAAGGGTGCCACTCAGTGTATACGTAGCACAAGTCTGGGTCTCCTGAAGATTTCCCCGAGGTCAAGATCGTATTATCCGAGGCCAAGGATGAGTTGATTGAAGTTGATAGGAAGATTAGCATAGAAGGTATGGGATAGGATTTAGTCAGTTAATTTCGGGAAGGATAGGTCAGAATGGATGTTGTCATTAGGGATGTACCAGTCAGCTGCGACTGCAGTCCGAAGGTAACGGTTCTGCAGGACCTGGAGTTTGGAAAGGCGGGATTTAGCTGCGACTCCTCATACTTGGCAGGCGTAGGTCATTACTAGCCTCACTATTTGTTTGTAAACAGGTAACTTGTTTCTGAAGGACATAGGCGACTTCCTCTTGTATAAAGAGTACAGCATTGACATGCTTCTACTGACTTTGTTTGCTAGCAATGTTATATGTGCTTTCCATGTAAGACGCATATCCAAGTTAACTCCCAGATAAGATGCCTCTCTAGACCAGAGGAAGACAGTTTCGAGAGTTGTAACGTATTTCAGCCGGGGGTGAGGCCTGCAGCATGTGTGACGTCAGGCAAGAGCCATGTAGTACCAAGTTGCCTATATAAATTGCGCTGTGAGTACAGAATCTGAGGGTTCAGTCAGGTGCAGCACACTCGATGACAACAATGTAGCTGCCACGTACCTAAAGGAACGGTTAAATTTACAATGTCACGATTTAGTGAAGGACAAATATACACAAAAGAAAGAGTTGGCTGATTTTTATAAGAATGTCCCTCAAATCAGATTTCCGAGGTTGTATTCACTTGCCGCATGGACATTGTGTATGTTTGGCTCGACATATGTTATGAAATTAGCTAATTCCAAACCCCGAAGTACCTTGTCGGATCACTGTCTAACATGCAACCTTTGATTGCAAATTTCCCAGACATTATGTCCTGACTTTGATAAACTAGTTAAATAAAAACGAAACAGAAAGTGTCGGAAAATATCCACGTAATTCCGTTCTGAGTGGGTCTCCTCTAATTTGCACAGAAAATTACTTTATGTTTTATATTATTTACTTTATAACATGCCTGACCTTCAGATAAACTACGAGTTGAAGGTTTATATATTTTCTCATAGCACGGAGCCAAAATGTAATTGTTTATAAACTGTGACAATTGTGTAATTAAAGCAGTCAGCATTAATATTACATCACCCAAGATGTAAATTGTACATATTATTAATACCCGATACATTTTCTGTCTTTCCTACGCTGTCGGAACCTCAACACATCAAACTGTTTCCTTCCTCTTGGGCAGCAGAAATCAGCGCGGTGACGTCACACGCTAACCTGCCTTTCGTTCGGGAACATGACGGAGCTGACATCACACCGCCACTACCTGTCTTCCCTTGCTCTAGACCATGGTATATCAGCGTCGGCTAAGATTAGGGACGCATTGCAAGTTTTGTCGGGTGAAGGTGACCACCTGAGATTTTGTGGCGTTTAATTTCACACGCCAAGTTGAAAACCAGGCGAAAAGCATATCAGCAAAACGCTGAGCTTGCTGCACCGCTTTGATGAGTTGAGCAGATTAATGCGGTGTCAGCGGCAAATAAGTAGAGGTTTAATTGTCAACCGTAACAGGCCCAATAGTATTCTCCTTAACAAGAATGTTACCTATCATTGTTACATAATTATGACAGTCAATATTCCTGAAAGAAGAAACTCAAGTAGGTATATTTGTCTTGATATATACGTTAGCAACTGCATATGTGCAATGCAAAATAGTGGAAGAAAATACATCCATAAAAACATAATTTTTATATGAATACCTGAATTTCAGTAGTAAAATATCCTTGTTTTGCCAGAAGCAGATACCACATGAAAGAAAACAATAGGTGGATACCTTTAGAAATAAATAACTGACAAAAAGCAGCAGATACAGCAAAACATCAAAATGGCAAGTGTACCGATATAAAGAAAAAGATTATAACCTTTCTAAAGTGTTATCAGTATTTGTACGTGCCAGTCTTTGAGGTTATTTACGACTATTTTATTTAATGACATGATGCTGATAGGCGGATCAAGCTGTATGTTGCATACACACTTCATATATATAACATTTTACACACACTTATTGTTTATGACGTTAAGGCAGATTATATCTCTCTTATATGTAGCGTTTCGGTTTGACGACATGGCGATTTTTGTTTGTTTGTTGTTGTTGTTGTTGTTGTTGTTGTAATTTACGTCCTCCAACCTCAAGTCGTAGCGGACGATGAATGAAATGGGTGAAATGTTGCTCAAATGAGTCCGGGGTCCATGGAGCTTAGAGTTACCTGACATTCGTTTTAAGGATAAGGGAAAACTCCGAAGGAAAAAAAAAACCTATACAGATAACTCACCCTGACCGAGATTCGAACTCGGGACCTCTTGAACGTGAGGCAGACACGCTACCATCCACGCTACCGAGGCGGGCTAACGTGACGATGTTCATGAATACAATGTTAACTAAGAACATTGTTACCGGGAAGTGATAGTTTAGAAACAAGTTTACTGTTATATGACGCGACGATGGTCAAGATTCTTATGTTCAGCATAAAGGTTTGTCAGCAAACTTATGGGTGTTGCCAAACAATTTGGCATTTAGAGTTTTCAAATAGCAAAGTAAGGAGCGAGTCACTTACTCTTTTATGATGCTTCCAATCCACCTCACACCCTGACACCAATGACTTGTTTCCGATGCTTAATGGAGGGTGAGAGGCTTTGAGGTCCAAGACAATATTTACAACCCTTACTGATATAGGCTCGTTCACTAGTTCCAAAGAATTTTTCACGTGCTAAATTATTTAGCAAAGCTCTGAAACCAAGACTATAATTTTATAGAAGATATAAGTGCAGATTTATTTTTTGCCCATCGAACAGAGATTCCGTAGTACTGATTATTGCTTCTGTAACTATGTTAGCAGTGCAGTTAGTGAAGACTTCAAGGCTTAAGTTGCATTCTCCGTGATGGAGCAGCGTTCTTACATTTCAGCCTGGAGGCACCGAATTCTAATCCCGACTGTTGTTTGTCTGGATAAGATCCTTTTTGTAAGAACTTTCCTAATATTTCTTGGAATTTTTCAGATACATGGGACTCATTTAAAATTGTTTTAACCGTTTCATTCAGCAGTTCCGTAGACTGGAGTTGTTAAAATGGAACTGGCACCTTAAAACACTATAATCAGAGTTAGAATCCTGTTTAGCATGTTCTGTCGACTATTTACCATCCATTTATAGTTATTCAGTTCTGTTTCATCCAGGATTGCTCCGTTTCGATTTCAAAAATCAACACGAATTTCAGATTCTTTTTATTTTTTCTCCTCTTCACTTTTATAACTTCCTACTGATTCCTATGAATTAAAATGTTCTCAGTACCGTGATACTTGGCACAGTAACATACTATAAGCTAGCCTTAATGATATAAAAGAATAGAAGAACCGTTTTACAGCCCATCTTAAAATATATCGGAGGGAAAACTGCAGCACGAAAAACATCAAATGAGATGATTAAATTAATATAAATTCGTTTTGTTCATCATTTATGAATTGAGAAAAAACTTAAAAAAACTTCACAACAAAATACATCAAGCGCCCGCCTTGGTAGCATAGATGGTAGCATGTCTGCCTCACTTTCAAGAGGTCCTGAGTTCGAATCTCGGTCAGGGTGAGTTACCTGGATAAGTTTTTTCTGGGGTTTTCCCTTATCCTGCAAGACAAATGTCGGGTAACTCTAAGCTCCAGGGATCCCGAATTCATTTGAGCATCTTTTCACCAATTTCATTCACCTTCCGATATGACTTAACGTTGGAGGACGCAAATTTCAAAAACAAAAACAAAAAAACAAAAAACGTCAATGTTCATATCGATGGAGAGTTCTACGAGGGCTGATCAACAAACACTGAGACTGATTTGTTTCACAGATGTTTATTAATGCAATTCAATGTTTACATGGTCTTTTTCAAAGTAGTCCCCTTCTACTTCAATGCACCTTTTATAGCGTCTCTATCAGTCCTTGAACACGTGCTGCAGACCGTTCTTTGTCAGGTCCTGGAGAATCACCTCACTTTTCTTGAGCACTGCTTCAGAGTTCTCAAATCGAATACCCCTAAGCTTCGATTATCACCAGTGATGAGTTATGGCTGCATCATTATGATCCTGAAGGGAAACAAGCCAGCACAGCGTGGAAATCTCCAGGTTCTCCAGCACCAAAGAAGGCAAAATTTGTTCCATCTGCAGGGAAAGTGATGGTGATCACATTTTTTGACTGTAATGGAATGATTTATCAGCATGCAGTTCCTCCTCACACTAAGGTTACTGCAGCATACTACACGTCAGTGTTGGCTACACTGAGGAAGCACATTGCAAAGAAACGACCAGAGCTTTCTCGAACTGGGTGGCGACTTCATCATGAAAATGCACGGCTTCACGTCACAAATCAAGTCATGCAGTTTCTGGCTCGATTCAACGTTACCTGTGCACCACATTCCACCTTATAGCCTCGATCTTGCACCCTGTGACTTCTTTATTCCCATCACTAAAGGCAAAACTTAGGGGTATTCGATTTGTGAACTCTGAAGCAGTGCTCAAGAAAAGTGAGGCGATTCTCAAGGACCCGACAAAAATGGTTTTCAACACGTGTTCAAGGACTGGTAGAGACGCTATAAAAATTACATTGAAAATATCATGTAAACTTTGAATTGCAGTAATAAACATCTGTGAAAAAAGATCAGTCTCAATCTTTGTTGATCTGCCCTCGTGCTTTGATTAAAAGAATCAACGATTTGTTACTAAAATAGACCAGCACATAATTCATTTTAGAAATCTAATATATCTACATAGCCGTTAGACGTGGTACGGTTAAACAGTTGTCACCAAATGTACATATGTAAACTGATAACTTACGTTACTTAAGTCATTCTGTTTTAGACGTATACTTTTACTGCTATATTTTGAGTCTAGCCTGGCTTAAATTCCAATTGAAGAAGTGGCTTCTTGAATAATCTAAAAGGAAATTGGACTATTTCTCTTCAGTTATGATGTTTCAAAGTTAGTGAGGAGGGTTACTATTAATGAAATTTACAAACAAATCAAAACATTACCTAATATCTCCAAGTAGTGAATGGCACTTTGCTGCAAAATGACAAGGAATTCGTTTTGGGCTGGCGAATCGACTGTTGTGAAAAGCAACGTGATAACAAAGTAAAATAGAGGCCAATTACAACCCTGATTTTAGTTAAAACAAACCATTGTGTCAAGAAAAAGAGGAGATATTGTCAGTGGTTTTCAGAGAGTCACGTTCCTGTGACAAGGCAGAAATATTATATATAAACAAGAAACCAAAAGGACTGGCACATGAAATCGAGACTCTTCCCGTGCTGCTTTCTCTGCTCTCGACTTACCTTTATAGGTTAATCTGCTTCTCTGTAACATCTGGTAACTGACTTGGAACGGAAAACCACATGTCGTTTTAATGTTTCAACGACAATAATTCATTGTGACTGGCATTACGATCTACTTCAATGTTTTATGTAGCAGTTGTACATGCCCACAAAGTACATTCAACACGGATATGAAACTACAAATTTGCCTTTTGACTGTGATTGAATTACGTTTCCTCTTACACTGGTGAGCAACAAATTTGAGCATATCAACTTATGCCTTTATATGAGAAATAATACCAAGCATTGACTTTATGACGAGGAAACTCTATGCTAGTTTTTGGGCATAAAAACCGGGAGATTGTCCTGTGAATTGATAAGTAAAAGTGGTCTCCTTTATTGATACAGTTGATACAGTGTAAGGTTTAATTTCGAGGATATATTTTTGAACAATTTGAAACTGCAGGGAACACCCGAGTTAAATCTTGCGAGCTTTCTTTTTAATTTCAAGTTTGTTTCTCATACTTATATTGGCCAATTTAGTATCTTCTTCCTTCCTCTTCGGTTTTCTTACGGTGTTATTCTACTTATATATCTGTTTCACACACACACACACACACACACACACACACACACACACACACACACACACACACACACACACACACACACACACACACACACTGTAGTGAAGGGCAAGGCCATTAAAACATGGACTCGTGAACGGGAAAGTTGCTATTCAAATCCTGCCAGGGCCATCTTCCGTGACTGGGATTTTCCAGGTTTTATTGAGCCCTCATAATTGACAAGGATACAAATCTAAAGTTTTATAAGACAATGGCCGTTCCGGTTTTGCTGTATGGATCAGAGACGTGGAATCTTACAAAGAAAGATTGCTGCCAAATATAAGCGGCAGAAATAAAATATCTCCGGGCAGTAAAACGATGCACAAGACAAAAACAATAGAAATTAAGAAATAAGGAACGAATTGAATATATTTTCGATTAAAGAGCAGATGCAAATAGATACAGAAAATGGAAAATCAACTTGCAAAGAATGGATAACTCTTTCGTTGCATTACAGTCACAGAACAATAGGAAGGTGGGAAGAAATATGAGGCCTGAACAGGAGAATTCTCCTAAACCACGGAGAGTTGATTATGGTGATCATGACGACGACCACGATGATGATAACTGAGAAGTACCAGGGCGTTATTCTAAACTTAGGCTTGAAACGTTTGCTTTACAAATTTCTTTTCCGAAGCCCTTCACCTTCTTTCATTTACCATTGGAGTCCACCGCCAGCGGTGCGGTACGTAAACACTGCAAAAGAAATTAAAAATTGGCCATCCAATAATACATACATATAAACAGATACGTTCTTAGATGATACAATCGTAATGATATATGATAGCAGCTTAAATACTTGTGCATTCGAATTAAGCCAAGCTTTTAAGATCATATGCTCTTGTTTGAAAGCACACACAACTCCAGGATTGGACAAAGTAAATATTGTGACTTTGTGGGTTCGTAGAATTATAAGTCTAGTTTGCAGAAATTCAAACTGCTCTTTATTTCAATTAAAAAGACGGTTTATACAACCCTTACAGGCTCTAAAATTGACGTGTCATACGAACACACAATCTCCAAGGTCTCTCATTGCTTCACCACACGTAAACAAACAAAAGAATGCACTTTCAAATCACCACACAGCTGCACACACACACACACACACACACACACACACACACACACACACACACACGATTATCAGTTCTGAACTGGCCCCGACTGGCTAGCCGTGGCTCTTTTATAGCTCCACTCATTGCTTCCAGAAACTTGTCGACGCTTCAAGGCCTTTCGTGGCGCAGCGAGAACACAATGGCACTATCTCTGTCTCTTTCTCCCTCTGTTGCTCTCTCTCGACAAGCGTTTAGCACTGCGCCAGCGCGCGGCCGGCAGCAGCACAACAATGCCTGGAGACAGTATTATGAAACTCATCATCTATAGATTTCTAACTCTGTGATTACCTATAGGGAATGCCAGAGATGTATTAGATTAAATACACCACATCAAATTAATTGGTTTATAAACAGATAATAACCTGAAATGGAAAGTTGACATTGCTCTAATTATGAGTAAATATGATAAGCAATTTATGCTTTATTTAAAATTTAAGAAATGTTAGAATAGTTATTTAATAATATGTAAATAAATAAATGTAAATAGTAAATAAATAAATACATAAATACATAAATAAATACATAAGCAAATAAACGCATAAATAAATAAACAAACAAATGAATGAATGAATAAATAATAAATAAATAAATTTAATAAATGTAAATAGTTATATAAGTGATAAAAACAAAATAGACGCGCAAAGGACGTGAAATAAATTAATACATAACTGCTATAAAAAGTGATAGTGAAAACTCTGGTAAACAAAGGAATGGAAGAAACGACGCAAAGATAGAAGAAAATGTTCGATGGCGAAGAAGCATTTCTTTCGTATAACTTGTATATAATTGTATTTTAAACATATTTTTCGAGCTGAAAAATAAAGTGTAATCTTTAGCAAATAAAGGAAGTGTTATTTCACGAATAAGGGTGACATAAAACATCGATTCGATAGCACAACTAGAAAATGTTTAGTGCTCAACTGCAGTTAATCTGAGAAAAGAGGACAAAAACACAAAATTCCCTCACAACTCTCATCAAAGTTGGTTTCTCAACGTGGAAAAATAATAGATTCATCATCAAATTGACTAACCAACATGGCACAAAGAAGATTTAGGAATATCACATCCTCTAATTTTTCTATTGCAGTTAAAGTGATATGAGTGTTTTCCCATAAACATCAAATCTTATACTGAAGTATTTTTAATATATTACAAACACTGACTCTCTCACGTGATTCATTTGTATTCAAATGAAGAAGCTGTACTCAGCCAAGATCTGTACGTCAAGTTACTATAGAGAGTCTGCATAGACCATGTTTATTCAATAGCTGTGTGAAATGGACACTTTATTATGCAGTTTAGTTTAACTGCTTTAATTAAGAAGGTTAAATCACTGAAAAACTGCACTTAAAGTGTTATGTGAAGAGGTCTATTGTTATGCAGACGAGCATATGAATGGGAACACGACATGTGTCGTACATTGATGTATGACCTTTGTGTACTTCACGTAGCTCAAGATGTTAAGTACTTAACTGACGTCACACCGTTTTAACCTAGTGTTGCTGATTGAAGCCGCAGACTTGAAGATCTCCCCCCCCTCTTCCTCTCTCTCTCTCTCTCTCTCTCTCTCTCTCTCTCTCTCTCTCGCTGTAGGCTCCGGTTGGTTGGCTTGGAAGAGGTTGTATTTTCAATTCGATAAGAAAGGGGCAGTGGTGATGGAGCGAACCAAAGACAAGAATTTGCACAAACCGTTAGTTAATTTATTTTACTTCACACAATCTGTCTGCACCTACACACTAATTAATGTAAAAATCTGTTCTTTTCCCGCTGGAAATGCTGTATCCAGCTAACAATAAATATATTTCCTTTTATACGTGCACCATTATGCATGTTTGCCTTTAAGTAAATCACTTGCGTGTGCTACTGCAAATTTCCGAATAATTATTGTTGAAAACATTCATATCGAGAATAATAATTGTGTTTCTTTGGCGAATATCGCTGGATAAAGCGTTCATACTATCACAAGCAACAATTCGATTCTAGTACTCCACGATCATTTGTTGCAGGTAAATATTAACATATTCGCCATGTACTTCTCCAAAAGACGTGTTCAAGCAACTAATCATTCTTCGCTAAATTTCTTACATTTATAGTTGTACACTTTTTCGTTTAACCCATTTTATGAATGATTGTCCTTATCACGGCTGCAAAAGTATTATTCCCTGATTTAAATGCAATCTCTTATGCTGTTGGTTGAAATGTTGTAAGAATTCCAAAACGGAGATGGTTTCCCCCTCATTTATCTTATCACAATCGTTCAATTTCTCTCATCATGGCGAATTGGTTCGCAGAAGGACAAAGCACTTGCAACCTCCACTGTTCTAAAAACTCAGTTTAAGCCTGCGATATCAGACTTCATCTGCGGCAATTCTTTTTTTAGACAGAGAATCTACTAATAAAATATTCTCTTATTCGCGATTTAAATGGTCACCGTCGTATTTTGAAAGCCAAGGCGGCCCGGATTCGGTCCCAGGCGACCGCAAAGTGAGATTTGTGGTGGACAACACGGCACTGGGGCGGATTTTCTCCGGAATCTCCGGTTTCCCCCATTAGCATTCCACCAATTGCTCCATCATCATCTTATGTATCATCATTGTCACCGCCTGCGGTGCCGTATTAGTAAAAGCGGGCGTTAAACACTACAAACGTATTCTGGCAGTATTTGCATTCTCAATTTAAGCTGCTTAAATTGATACTAAACTTGAGTGTATATATACACATTTGCTATTTATACCTATTAAATATTCATTAATTAACATTTCTAACGGTTGCGTATTTATTTATCACTAATTATGTCATGACGGCCTTAAATTTCGCCCTCAGTATATTTTATATCTATTTTGGTTGCTGTTTTTTGTTCCGTATACCTTTATGTGTAATTTAAAACTAGCCATTGTAATTAATAACATTCTATAGTTCACAGATCCTTGTGACAGCTGTAAATACTTACATAATATACCAAAGAAAGATCTAAATCAACACTCGTCTATGTTGAAAATTGATTCTGTCCAGCTTTTGTCTAAAATATACTTTATTATATGACAAATGTTGGCGAGTACAAGTCTTCCTTGGAGTTTCGTATCATTTTTCGTAGCATTATTTTTCAGGTGCGCCTAAAGCATTAATGTACCGATACTGCCAGCATTAGTTAAGCGAATTCGTTTTACTTCCATAACTTATCCGAATTGATCATATCGAAGGATGACTGAACGAAATGGTTTAATATGTCCTTAGTTATATAAAGCAATATGAACACCACAACCACTAGTAGTGGCCTTTCTCTCATGTAGTTTATGAAATCATCAGCTATCATAAACTTTACAGATATATTACCAAGAAGCTTATCGATTAAGGCACTGGTGTACTTTAATTTTTGCACATAGGCGAAATAAATCTACCATACCTCTTTCTGACCATTGATTATCACCAACAAACGAAACACGCAGCAAGCAGAATAAGTCATTCTTCATTTCATATCCACACGCAAATATGCTACTGCATCCCAGCGCAGTTAACGTTTCATATTTTTGTACAGATCAGAATTAGGTGTTTCCATGCACTTCCGTTTTACCCTATCTTCTAACAATAGTATGGAGAGCAAGCTACATAGCAAAGGACTTACTTTATTCATATTACATAAACATAAAAGGCAATACAGACCACACTTGGGTACTCATGCACTCAACAGTTACTTTTCCTAGCAAGCTGCAATTTTAATCACGTCTGCTGGATTGCTGTCAATGCACCAAATATTATTAACAAACAATTAATTCAGTTTTAGTTATGAATAATGGCAAATGAAAGATGAACATGATGCAACGAAACGTGATTTTCCGCTGATTTTTACACTGTAAAGTGGTGATAATTTTCTCAATAAAACGCTCGTATATTCTTAGTTGTGTGACATTGTGGTACCGATTTGCAAGTGTTACCAACGATAAACCGCAACAGGTACTAACTGTCATGAATATGGGCTATCCTCTTGCCCCTCCAGTTCCCGCAAGAGTCTAGGTTGAAATCCCAGAGAGCCATGAATCCGTGCCTGGGCGGAACTGGTACGGATCCATAGAGCTGCAGTGTAATAAATAATAATGTTGCAAACTTGCAGTCGCTTCCTTCAGCTTCCATGGTTATTTACTTCAGCCAAGATATATCATTGGGCCTTGAAGTAAATTAGCATGAATGCATTCTTTATTTATTGGTGTGGTGTACAAGCACAGTATGCGCCAAACTATACAGTACTGGAAATTGTTACTCTTATTGTCATTACCTTACGTATCGAGATGATGCTGTAAATATTCAGAATGTGCTCCATTGCGCCGTAGGCAGTGTTCATAATGATCACACAGATTTTCCAACATATTCCGGAAAGCAGATTGCTGTAGAGTTCCGAAGAACGAGACGATCTTCTAACGCAATGCAGACACAGTTTTGGGTGGATCTGGACAATTGAAAACTGTTTCCTTTAATATTCCCTACATTCCCTAACGTAAGAATCAGGTTGTGTGAGATCGGGAAAATGCGATGGGCAGGGGAACTCAACCCCATGGGGAATTACTCGTCCTGGAAAGGTTTCTTGCAGCATAACCATAGACTGCCAAGCGGTGCGGCAGGTCACCCCGTTTTGCTGGAATCACTATCTATTCATCTGCATGTTCCTGGCACGCAACAACCTTCTTAGATCCTGAAAAAATCCCCCATCACCTTGTTCCTATAGCGTTCCTGGTTAACAGTAAGAGGAGCACCATCATCATTCTCTGTGAAATACGGACCTAGCATACCGCCTCCTGACACTTCACACCAAATCGTCACACGTACACTATGGAGTGGTTTCTGGACTATAGTGCCTGGCCTCTCGAAACCAAGAAAGGAGTTGTTTGTCGATTGATAAAACCGTCCAAGTCAATGTGACTTTCGTCGGAGAGTTACAAGTTGAACAAGAAATCTAGATCCTCGTACATCATATTCAAAAATAGTGCAAAATATTCTACCCTGACATGCCTACCGTGCTCCGTCAGTCGTTGCCCAACCTGTATTCGGTACGGAAATCCACCCTTATCTTTAAACAATCGTCGAAGTGACGTATTGCTGATATTTAATTTCAGGGATGTTCGCCGAAGACTTCGCTTTGGATACTGTAACACCTGATTGAGGACACTTCCATGATTTTCATTTGTGGACACAGTTAGTGGCCTACCAGATAGCATAACTGTGTTGATAGGTGCTGGCTTATTGAAGTGTTCACGATATTGTTCCGCCATTAACTTTAAACTCAGCCCTCCTTGATAACCGTTTCCGTACGAAGGAAAATAATACTGCACTATAAACATTTTCTCCTCCGTCGCGAGACCCATTTTCTCTTCCAATCACAGAATACAAAGTTATTTACACAACTAACTATACATCATGGCGGTGAAACAACACGCAGACGCTCAGGCGTGCGCATACGCACTGCGCGAAGATGCGTACTGTATATTTTGACGCATACCATAATTTAAAATAGGTAGTTCTTCCCTTTTTAAGGTAGCGCAATGTCACGGAGTCATTACTCCCGGATCAATTTAGTTTCATGAGACAATGCCAATTTATATTTACTGCAAAACTTAGGCTCTTAACTACAATGTTTTAGAATTATTTTTGCCGCTAAGGTATAAATCTGAAGTAAATAAATAAAGGATACTTTAAGGTGTAACAATTTCTCTAGTAGTTCATATTCGTTGCAAATACCAACCATAGTTTCACAAACATTTTCGTTGTGAAACTAAGCAAAGCAAAGAGAAGGCAGTTTGTAGGATAGCATTAACAGATAGCTCATAACATAAAATTATGCGGTTTATTGATCATCTGTGTAAATTGTGCACAGTCTCCCACAAATTTCCCGTTGGCAAAGATAGCGTGAGTAACAGTTGCATAATATTGCACACCCCCTTCCTGCTGCACACGCGTTCGTTGTGAAGGACTCACGAAGGCATTTATGCAATCCAGCTCATAAATGTGGACAGACGTGTTGAAAATCAACTTTGATTAAGGAGAAGCAAAATCACTCAAGCTCCTTGTATAACCCATTTTATTAGACGCACATTATGTGATCACAGCAGTAAAACGAAACAAGTTCCTATCACGTGATCTACACCACGTGGGGAAGATAGTCTGATGTCTCTGATTGGCTAAAATTAAATATGAGTCGATTGCTACTGGAGGGAACTGGAGTGGCAGTGAAATCTACTCCATCCAATGAAAAATGGGTCGATTTGGAAACTCGTTGCTGTACTATTTCCATCCAGTAGGAATCGATTCATATTTAACTTAAGCCTATCAGAAATATCAGAATATGCCCTCCACTCGAGTAAATTACGTGATACATAGAAGCCGGTTTTCGCTTTGTTGCTATGAACGTACTTATTCTAACGTAATCTAATTATAAAATGAACTATATGTCTTTCCTAACTATGAATGAATATAACTTGAGAGAACCATAGCACTCAGTTGGCCAAGTATCGAACCTGCACTTTTTAGTTAATGTGATCAAACACGAATTTCACGAAGAATTCAAATCACGAGGGCAGTTCAATAAAGAATGATCATAGTTTTTTACGGTCATAACTTTTCGAACTAAAATTCAATCTTATTATATTCTGTTAGCTTAATGTGAAGCAAGCAGGCCGTAGTAGTTTCATTGTTGGTACTCCTGTTTCCCGCCTGTGAGAACCAGGTAAGTCCAGACATGTTCAGTATAGCCTACCGCTGCAATGGAGGTAACATGCAGTTAAAGTTGATGTTAGAGGAAGATCCGGAGTTTCTTTCAAACGTAATCACTGCTGATCAAACTTGGCTACATCATTTTGATCCTGAGAGCAAACAGCAAAGCTCAGTGTGGAAATCTCCTTCATCACCAAGCCCCAAAAAAGCAAAAGCGGTTGCTTCTGCTGAGAAAGTTATGGTCATTTCATTCTTTGATATTCATGGAATGGTTTATCAGTATGTTGTACCTGCACACACATCAGTAACTGGACAATACTACACGGATGTCCTGAAAACATTGAAAGTCCATATCAGGCGCAAAAGACTACATTTCCGTGAAGCAGGCTGGATGCCGCACCACGATAATGCGCAACCGCATATTGCCAATGTTTTTGCTGAATATCTTGCAAAAATCAAAGTGAAGTGCATCCCTCACCCTCCCTATAGTCCGGATTTAGCTCCATGTGACTTTTTTCTGTTCCCTAACTTGAAGAAACGCCTTCGTGGGAGGCATTATCCATCACCAGAAGCAGTGGTGAAGGCTGCGGAGACGATTTTGAAGGATCTCTCAAAAATGGTTTCCAGTATGTCTTTGAAGACTGAGATAAACGCTGGGACAAGTGCATCACATTCAGGGGAGACTATTTTGAGAAGGACCATCAAAATTATGAGGATGAGGTACGTTGTCAAAAAAATTGTGATCATTCTTTATTGAGCAGCCCTCGTATTAAAAGGAAATAAAAATGTAATAAAGACTCAACCTTCATCTTTACCACACTGTGTTTAACATATTGTATCCCGTGTACCTTTCATAATCTTCGCTCTATCCTATTTTCTAAAATATTTGAATGACGAATGGGTGGTACGAAACTTCTGGTTTGTTGCTGCATCTGCAGTAGAAAGTATAATGTTTCTCGCACTGTTTCGGGGTAAGGAACATCCCATACACCTACAGCATTTTTTTTCTCTTGACACGTCAAGGTTATGGTTAATAACCGAGATAAGTACTTGTGTAGAATGAGAAGCCTTGCATAACACAAATGTTGTCTATTTGTATGGTGCTACTACCATGTTAATTTGTTTGTTGTGGCCTTTGCCTTGAAAGATACAGCCAAGTAGTTTTGAAGGCCATTTTATATTGTAGCTTATGTTTTATTTTTCAATTCTAAACATTCCATTGAAGTATTTATTTTGACGAATAGTTATGAAATAATTTAATCTGTTTGCTAATAATCACTAGGGAACACGTTTTTTTGTACCCGAAACAAAATAGGCTAATTCGTATGCAAAATGACTCGCTGATTCCAAAAATGCCTCTGAAAATGCTGTATCACGTAACGTTTTTGAGATATTCTTATTCTTATTATTTTATATAAAATTACAGAAATGATGTATGAAACCAACTCATATTGACTTAATTTAAAATAGTAGCTATTTTATTATTGAATAATATTTTCATACCTGTAATGAATATGAATACTATTCGAAATAACTAGAACAAATTTTCCATCATGTAAGATTTATCAGTAAAATTAATTTTAGAGTCTAATACAAAAATTGTATTTACATGGGTGTGCCCAACTCAAAATAAATTAAGTTGACATAAACTACTGATGCAGGATTTCATAACTTATCATGAAGACCTAAATACATCTTATTTTGTTTTCTATAATGGAAAAGATTCCTATCTTGAGCCCTTAGGTTCACAGATAACACCCCTTTATCACGCTCCTCTCCCCCTGAGTAAATAAACAGATGTGTTATCTTGAGTGTTCCTCTGGGTGGTCTGGTTTGCATCTGTGTTGAATTTTTCTTTCAGTTCATATTCAGCTGTGAAAGTTTATTCGCAGTGCTAATAGAAGGTTAGATATGAATAAGAGCAAGTGTAGGAAATGTGCTAATTATCCAAATAACTGTTTTATGTGAGTGGACAATTCACCCCTAAATCACAACGAAAAAAATAAGTATTACTAAAACAGCATATTCATTATACTTTGGTTGTGCCCTTGGTGTTCAAGATAAGGATGTTTCTCCCCATGTTTTCTGCATATCATGCAAATCTGGTCTTAATGGCTAAACGGTAAAAACAAATCTATGCCTTTTGCTGTGCCTATGGCGTGGAGAGAACAATCTAACCATTTAAATGACTGCTATTTTTGTAATACAAATTTTACAGGTGTGTCTAGAAAAAATAATTTGAGTGTCAAATATCCAAGTGTTCCATCAGCAATAAGACCAGTTCCTCATAGTGAAGATCTTCCGGTGCCTGATCCTCCGAAAGCATGGGTTGAAGAATATGATGGATCAAGTTCAAATCATGATGTAGATGACAGTGAACCCTCAACATCCCAAGACCCTACATATCACCGTGAACGAAGTGAAGAAAGACATTTTGTTTCTCAAGAAGAACTAAGCGATCTTATTCGTGATTTGAAACTAGGTAAAAAGGAGTCAGAATTACTGGGTTCCAGGCTACAGGAGTGGAATTTCCTGGCAAAAGAGACTAAAATAACATTTTACCGATCTCGACATAAACAGTATTCACAGTATTTCACAACGAAAGACAACATGTGTTTCTGTGTTAATGTTAATGGTTTAATGAAGGAATTGGGTACAGAGCATTTTGTCCAAGATTGGCGCCTCTTTATTGACTCTTCTAAATTCAGATTAAATGCATTGTTGCTTCATAATGACAACTTACTACCTTCAATACCTTTATTTCATGCCATGGGAATGAAGGAGACATATGATTCCATGTCCATCAGTTTAGATGCTATTAGTTATCAAAACCATAGCTGGGAAATTTGTAGTGACAAGGTAAGTTGCATTGCCAACGGGACTGCAGGGAGGTTTCACAAAATATTGCTGTTTTTGTGTTTATAGGACAGTAGGGCAACTGACAAGCATTTTATAGTGAAAGAGTGGGGGAAAAGGGAAGACTATACTCCTGGTGCAAGCAGTGTTAAGTATGTGCCTCTAGTAGACCCACACAAAGTTCTTCTCCCCCCCATTTCACATAAAGCTCGGGATAATGAAGAATTTTGTTAAAGGTTTGGAGAAAAGTGGAAGTGCATTTGAGTATTTAAGAAGTATCTTTCCCAAAATAAGTGAATCTAAATTGAAGGAAGGTATATTTGTCAGTCCTCAAATAAGACTACTCCTTAAATCAGTGGTGGAAGGCTTCCTGGGCAATAATAAAGAAGAAAATTATGAAACTTTGGTCTCAGAACTATTTAGGAGCTACAAAGAAATGCGTTGCCGTATGTCACTTAAAATTCACTTTTTACACTCTCACCTTGATTTGTTTCCCTACAAACCTAGGAGCTGTAAGTGATGAGCAAGGTGAGCGTTTTCACCAGGACATTTCTGAGATGGAAAGACGTTACCAGGGTTGCTGGGATTCAGCCATGTTGGGAGATTATTGTTGGTTCCTCAAACGGAAGAGTACATGTCAATAAAAAAAAAAAAAAAAAAAAAAAAAACAGTGAAATACTTCTGAGATAATTCAGGTGTGTGGTTTTCATCAGTATCTTTTGTTTATTTATTTTAATAATAATAAATAATAATAATTATTATTATTGTCAATGTTATTTGGAAATAAAATATCTATTATTTTCAATTAATCAAATATGAGCTATCACATCGCATTTCTGTAAGTAATTATGAATACCTAAAAAACGTTACGTGATACAGCATTTTGAGGGGTATTTTTGGAATCAGCAGATCAGTTTACATAAAAATTTGCCTATTTTGTTTCGGGTATATGAAAATAATTTTTTTTTGTTCCCCAGTGTAACGAACGATATTGGTTAGATGTTTTTATTCTTCTCTCAAAGGATGTATTTGTAAGGTTCTAAGCATGCATTTTATATCTTTTTATAAAAATTAAAAAAATGAAACAACATCTGTATTAAACTGTAGTGATAAATAATTTTGTGTTATACTCTAGCATGCAAATTTCCAAATCTGGAGATACGGGCACAGTTCCCGACTAGAGGTTTGGGATTTTTCCTTAGGTAGGATAATTATGTATGTATGTGTGTGTGCTTGTAAATATAAAGACAAGCCAAAGAAAGAACTCCAATGCAAAACAACAATAAAGGAATGAACATTATTATCATGTGCAATTTCCCCAAAGCAAAAGCCACAATGTGACCACAAAAGCCACAGAAGATATTAAAAGTGGCTTATAAATTGTGGAGGAAAAAGTCCTTGGACTGTATGCACAAACGTAACGTAGCCTATTGTGTAATTTTCCAAAGTGCTCCTGAGCGTGCCAACCCGACTGCCAACCTTACGCCCACATACGTGAAGTAGAGGTGAGCGATCATCCAGCCGAAACGAGGAGACGTCAGCATCTCGGCACCCCCAGACGGAATATTGGCTTTCTAGACCAGGGTTCACAACCTAGCATAGCTCCTCAATTCCTTCACGATGCTGAGTGGGCACTGGTCCTATACCCTGAGCTTATCGACCCTGGGTTTGATCTCGGGCGCACTCCGGATCCAGGGAACCAACGCATGACGCTCTAGTGCACTACGCCACGGCACAAGCCCATGGTACACATATGCACAGCAATACGGTAATACTGTTAGAACCTTGTACTGTATGCAGTTCATCAGGATATGACAACAACGGTTAAATACTGTCACAATGACAATAGAACATGGCAGCCTAAGTAGGACAATAGGATATACAACCTTTGTTTATATCTTTATGTCACAATTGTTTTACTGCATACTGCATCACAGAGAGTTGATACGTATATGAAATAATAACTAGAAAAGGAAATTTAGGAAACAATCCAGGCTTATGTTTTAGGCAGGTACTATGAGAATTAAGGAAAACCTGGAAAAAGCCTCAGTCAGAGAGGAAAACTGACGGGATTTGGACCGTGCCTTAGTGATCTCGGCTACCCGTGTGGTATAATAATTGTTACCAAGATGTTAAATTGCTACATCATAATGTATATCTGAATACTGCTAGAGTTAAACCTTTTGAATTGGCTGAATTCTGTAGATTTATTACTTACCGTAGAATAAAATGCAGTATCGTATCAAATTTACAAGTCTAAAGATTCAATTAGAGCACAATTCTTAAATAATGGAATAAATTTTAAAATAAAGGTTAAATATCAATATTTAAAGGGACTATTATTTTACGAATAGGGAGTTACTACAAAATGCTTCATATTTATGGATTTAGTCTCTATTTTCATGTTGTCCTCTGTAACCACGGATAAAAGAATATTTAGAATTTTGAGATTTATATAAAATTTGATAATTTCAGTAAATAGCCTTGGAATGAGTCATGCATATTTGCCCACCGAGCAGATGTAATGTGCTACCATGATGTAATATTCAGAACACAAATAAACCCCTTTCATATGATTCATATAACCCAACAAATCTTCGCTTTGATCTCAGCTGCTTCAAAACATCGTGCATTAAAAATGACTTCAGTGTTGCAAGCACATTTAATTGCGAGCTTTAGTACTTGGTTTATATCTATGGATCAGCCAAGGCGGAAGAGCTTCGATAAGCGAAGGGAAAATACGTATAAATATGGAGAGCACAACAGTATTGTAAGAAGCATTAAGAATTGTGGGGGGGGGGGCAGTCTGCTAGCCATTTTTTTTTCTAATTTACGTCCTCCAACGTTAAGTCATATCGGACGATGAATGGAATGGGTGAAATGATGCTCAAATGATCCCAGGGTTCATAGAGCTTAGAGTTACCCGACATTCATCTTTCAGGATAAGGGAAAACCCCGGAAAAAACCTTATCCAGGTAACTCACCCTGACCGAGATTCGAACTCGGGATCTCTTGCACGTGAGGCAGACACTCTACCACCACGCTACCGAGGCGGGCGTCTGCTAACCAAGAAATAGTAGAGGTACACTTAGAGAGGAACCTCTAGTAGCCATCAACAAAGCACCGCAAGTAAGCTGCAGCAGCTAGTTGTGCTTTAACGTATCCGCTGGCAGAGAAGGATTAGGGAGGTGTGCGCTAGCAAGGACGGGGTTCTTAACGATTCCAGATGGGATACATTCTAATGCCGGCTAGATATACCGTAGCCCGCATACTGCACGGGATATCCCAGACATCACTGCCACAAAGACGTCCTTTTTGTCTAATCAAACGCCAGAGAGATATCTATCCAAAACGCACAATCCACCATCCTCTCGTAATACACCAAACGCCGTCGCATGGATCTGGAATGGAAGGTGATGATGGTGACAGAAAGTAATGGACATGACCATTACGATGGAAACCAAACCCTAGGCCTCCCAAATGCGAGCCCCGCAGCAACCAACTAATTTGGTTGACAGGGAAGGTACTCCAGCTTAATCGTGTGCAATGCCTTCTGAATAAAACAGGTTATAACTCGGCAATAACATTCTTCTTAGTAACTAAATCCTCAATATAAGCGAAGTTTTGCAATATAAATATAAACAAAGAGAACATGCAGCAATTAAAACATTTTATATAAATACGCTGTTTTGCGTTCAAGTGCAGCAAAGCTCAAAGTGACGTCGATATTACACCATTTAACGCTCAGTTATTTAAATAGACTTTCACCCATATTTAAAACTGTCCCCAGTTCATGGCCTACACTCGTGATGCGTGAAAGGGAAGTCCATGGTTCAAATCCGGCTAGTTCCGGCTTCTCTTACTGAGATATTTTCCAGGTTTTCCCCACTTCCCTTAATTGGCAGATGCCGTGGAGCTATAGTCCAGTTTATTATTAGATCGAATTGTAAATAAGGTTTTCACAATAGTAAACCTGAACCAGCCACTATCACGTAATTTACTCCACATGGGTAAAACATTCTGATGCCTCTGATTGGCTAAAGGTAGATATGAATGAATTGTTAATGGATGGAAGCTGAGCAGCGTTGGCCCATTTTATTGGCTGGAGTAGCATTCATTGCTACCCCGCTTCCATCCAGTAGAAGTCCTTCAGTGAATCAGAAGCATCAAAATATCTTTCCCACGTGAAGTAAATTACAGGATAGGAGCTGGTTCCAATTCACTGCTGTGAAAATGTTAGTAGTGGCGTTAATTTAATTATAAAAATTGGCTCTACCCTAAACTTAGGCCTAGAAGGTTTCCTTCCCAAATAACCTTTCGCAATTATCATCAGTGTCAGCAGCCTGTGGTGCCCTATTCAGTAAGAATGGGCGTTTAACACTACTTCGAAGAACAAACGTAATAGAAGCTCGGTATGAAGTTACGAACTAGTTTGGAACTCGGAGTTCGCCTTGCACCACTTGCAAAACCTTTACTGGCTAAATACTCACGTTAATGCACGTTACTAGGACAAGTTGCGGGAAAAAGGAACAAGTTTTGTTCCAAACAGAGAAAATCTGAAGGGAGTTGCACCAGATAGAGAGATGATGGAAACTTTCATATATTCCACTCCCTCAGTGGAGGTAACTGAAGCCCTGCTAAGAAGTAGAGAATCCTACTTTCACTTGCCTGTAACGATCTAGTTACAAAAAGCATTTTAATATACCGTGTGTTCCGCTTAAATACCTGAAACGGAAGCATTTTCTCTAGCACTTAATAAATTTAAAATACTTTTTCTTTGACAAGAGTGGACTAAAATACTTTGACAAATAATACCAGAATGCTGAATTCATGCAATCCAGATTTCTTGAGTAGCGGTGCAAGTCTCAAGTGGGTGAAACAATAGCTCTGCGTTCTGTATTACGTAAGTACCTAATGTGAGTGAAGTTGAACGATTAATTATGCTATAAACTATGCACACGTACAAGATTGGTAGGTATTTATGTGTAAATAAATAATTTATATATTTATTTGCTTACTCATTTATTTATTTACTTATTCTCTTACTTATTTACTTACTTATTTAATTATTATTTATTTATTTACTTATTTGATTACTTATTTACTTATTATTTATTTATTTACTTATTTGTTTATTTATTTATATATTTATTTAAGTCTTCCAACGTTAAGTCATACCTGACGATGAATCAAATGAGTGTAATGATGCTCAAATGAGTCTTAGGTCCATGGTGATTAGAGTTACCCGACATTCGTCTCTCAGGATAAGGCAAAACCCCAGACAAACCTTATCCAGGTAACTCACCCTGACTGAGATTCGAACTCAAGACCCTCCATGGACCCTGGACACATTTGAGCATCATTTCACCCATTTCATTCACCGTCCGATATGACTTAACGTTGGAGGACGTCAAATTACACACACACACACACACACACACACACACACACACACACACACACACACACACACACACACACACACACACACACACACACACACACACACACACAAAGAACTCAGGACTCTTGAACATGAGGTAGACACGCTAACATCCACGCCACCGAGGCGGATTATGTGTATATAAATAATTTTACAGGACGACATATCTGGTTTATAATGAATTTAACCTGAATACACATTATATCATAACTTGGTTACTGCTTTCCTTAGAAAGCCCACCCCTATCAAAGACCTATATAATTCAAGACGCTGGAGTTTAATCTCCGACTTAGAATCTGTGCAATATTTAAGGCTGTGTATGGCGTTTCTAAAGCAATGAACGATATTTTAAAAAATAGCATATTTTAAAAGATGTTTTATATAAATTATAGAAAATAACATAACATTGAATTTGAATTTATGGTTAAGATTAAAGTTGGATTGAGGGATGTAATGCTACAGTTTAACTAACGCAATAACTCTTATATACGAAACACAAAGATAAAACACATCACATCACATTATGTTGTAAAAATTCAAAAATATGAATGTAAGATGGTGGAAAAAGCTAAAGCTTTTTAGAACAGTAAGTTGATGGATGACTTGTCTTTCCATTACACACAGCAGTGCTCGGAACAGCATACAAAGACGGATGTGCTTCTTTAATACATTTTCAAAATTACAAATAAATAAATACGGCTCCTTTAAGTTTGAAGCTGAATCATATTGTTATTTATAAATTTACAATAGAATACGTATATAATGTAATGAAAGAAAGTGAATCAACACTTTATCAACTATTAAATTCATAGTTATTAACATGAAGTATTTTAAAGCCGTTTCAGATATTAGTGCACCCCTACTGAAAAGATCATTTCCAATAGCTTAATTTTTATTAAGCTATTGAACAACTTATTTCTTAAGTTTCTCTTCACTTTAATGCGTTATTTTTAATTATACCTTTCAATTTTATGTTAGAAAAAGTGTTCAGAAATGTTAACTTCCTTTGATGAAGAAGCAGTGTTCAGATATTGCTCTGGGAAAGGTTCAAGCAAATTGTCTTAGGGCTGCGCTGTTTTCCATAGATCACGAATGATATGCATGTGGGATTGGGATTTCATTACGGAGGGGATTCGATACGTAGGCCACCATGTTGGACCCATTGTTCCTATGCACCCAAGTGGGACACCTCTGGGAGGAAGGATGAGGCGAGAGGAGACAGAGGGCTGCTGAAAAAGGAGCCACGATAGTACAAAGGGCAGGGTCCTTACAGTTTACTTGGATAGAGACTTCCCCCGAAAGGCCAGGACAACGGACACGCTCCCCTACAGCCCAGCAGCCGAGCCCTAATGGTCCGAGCAGGCTATCCGAGCCTCAAAGGTCCCTGGCTGGCGGTACCGAAATGATCCCAGCAGAGGAGCGGAGACCGGTAACCGACCTACCGGAGGAGGAAGTAGTTTTTCCTCAGAGCATATCATCCTGCCATGCACCGCCGACACTTCTATCCTGAAAGAGACCGCCAGATGAGAGATGATATGGAATGATAATGGAGACGAAATGGAGGGATAGGATGTAATTAACCTACCCAACCTAGCAACCCGGAAAACTCCAAGAAGAAACCCATGGGTCAGGTAAGTCGGCCACGGGTATCGAACCCGGGCCTTCCGAATGCGGGCCACAGACGAAACCGCCTGAGCCATCCCGCTCGGTGATATGCATCTGACAGGTAAATAAATATTCAGCTATAGCCATAACGAAGTTATTGTTGTACAGTTCTTCTGAGGGTCATGTTAGCTAAAGCTAATATAATGTTATTTTCTTTTCAAGTACGTTCTCCAAAGTTAAGTCGACCAAATGTCCAACGACCTATGCGTAATACATAACTAAACCTATACAAATTTTCAAGATAAAAAATGAGCCTATTATTAATATTCTAAGCACAAATATCTAAAGGAAAGTGAATGAGAGAAAAAATAATTTCGGAAAATTAATATTAATAGGCTAAAAATGTTTTTGGAAGTATACAATGAAATACAAGGAACAAAAGAATGGGATTGAAATATTTTAGATATAGTTTTTACGTTTTTACTAATGTACATAAATAAGTTATATAAATATTTAAATTAGAGTTTCGGACAGATGATACCACTTGCTTAAGCTTCTGAACTGAGCATATTATTTACCTTAATGGCACCTTTCATTGCTGCCATGCCACTGAAGATTGCTTTTTAATATCTGTTGCAGTTTCAGACATATTTATAAGGAATGTATTAACTCAGCCATCCTGTATATGTGTGATATGCCACAAGAAGTTCCAGAATATATATTTATGAGAGTCGCACATGCAGGTACCTCAGAAGTATATATGTATCACAATGACACAAGTGCCCTCAGAGCATATACCTATGCAGAAGAGCAATAGGACTAGGTATACATAGTGGTTGTACCTACTTCCTGACAATTTACAAGTATGTATGAGAATTATGCAAGGCCCTCCAGTGGATGTGTAATATCATCAGATTTCTTCTTCTTCTTTTTTAAGAATATACACGTATTAGCATAACACGAAATCCTCCAAAGTATTATGGCGTGAGAATGACACAAGGTCCTCCAGAAACAAACCAAATGAACTTTCTCATCCTGGTTGTGTTGGGTGATACATTACCCCGGCCTTTTTCATGCTATGCGGCAAACACTTCCCCCTCGTATCGATTTCGTGTTGGTATTTACCTCTCGCGTGTTCTGATTCGTGTTTCACTAGCGTGTTGGGCTCCAACGTTGAAGGCGCAGCTTTCAAATTCTAGCACCAGAAGGAGTACACCTCAGAATGTTTCTTTTTGTGTTACGGTAAGTTAACGAAAGCCAATATTTTGACAAGGAAAGTAAATAAAAAGAATGCGGGTAATAAAATAAATGTTATTATGTCACAAATTTATATTAGAATCTATTTTATTGAACATAATAAATGGATAAGTGTATTATACTCCTAGATGGGAGTAGTTCGATTTTTGTAAACGTCTCTAGTTCTCTAAATAGAGCGGTTCTTCAAGGACTATGATGTCATACCGGTGATGAGTTTCTGACAGATCCGCAGAATGACACTTGCGCGGAGGTAGAACTGAGTGACATTTCCGCGGAAATGATATTTATTAACACTAATGTTTCTGAGAAACTGCTGCCTATATACCCCTCAATCTCCCTTCCACCCAGTTGGTAAGTCTCTTTAAACATTTTATAAATCACTTTCTTCATTCTAGTTTTAAATGAAATTCCTATTCTCAGGATTTTGCTGAAAATTAAAATACTTCAGTCACGTTTAAAATATTATATTGCTGCTTTAGAAGAAAAGGAAAGTGTAGGTTATATAAAATTAGTAATTATATTATTTTAACTTTGGGCGTGAAAACATTTTTCAATTGCAAACAACGAAAAGCTCTATTTAACTACATATCTCATTATTATTGATGTAAAGGTTGGACGATTTTTCTAACAGGTAAGTTGTTTGGTGAAGTATGACAGGTTATATGTAACAATCGAGATGGTTCCATGTTAGTGCATCAGGCTCGCATTTGCAAGGTGCCGGGTTCCATTTCTAGTGGCTGTTCGCTGTTTTTCAGTATTTTTTTTCCCCTGGTCAGTAAAGAGAATGCAGAAGTGGTATCTTCCATCACGGCACTCATCTCTCTCATGTCTTCTCATGTCACCTACCTCTTTCATATTACAGGACCACTTCGAGGCTGTGCATCGGTCGACGCGGACAGATGCGGCAGACGCCTGCGCCTTGGAACTTCTTGTCGGCTACGCCAGCCGTTTGGGCAGGTCACCACGAGCGCCTCCCAGAAGATATCAAGCCACGAGATCTTAAGCGGAATCTGTGCCTCTCTGCCGCTTACATTGCCCATTCTTGCAGCCAATTCGTCTCCCGTATTTCATTCATTTCATCCGTTCCACTTGAAGGTATGTACACGAGAAAGATCCGATAGCGGGTTGAGGTGCTAGGTGGCTCCTACTTAGATAATTTACTTATATTTCTACATTACAACTGTGCTTAAGTTGGCAGTTCTGATATCGAAAAACACCATCTAATTCAACTTGCTCTACCAAAATGAATAATTCTGCTGCCTCTGTAAATGTGTACTCTTGCCAGAAATAATAATTAATTTCTGGTAACAGAGGGATCATGTAAATGGGGTTCCTCCTTTTGCATATGTTTATTAAGTAAAGCAGAAGTTTAAACAGCCATTTGCTGCATTCCCCATTACTGCTGTGAGATGCATATAATGTTATCAGTCAATATTTGTAACAGCTGACTATCGTATCAGGCGACGTATGTTATGATTGTGCTTTCAGTATGTGTTACTGAAACCATCCAACTCGAATATGTGTGTGATTAGAAACAAAACGATTAGTGTTGACTTATATAGTCGACAGCTTTACTGCTTTCTAGATGTGGAAATGCACAAAAGTTTGCTTCCACAATTATGATTTATAAACTGAAAAGCGTCTGTTTATCCTCAGCGGGGAATCACACTGATAAGGATCGTTTATTCAAAAGTAAGATAGCCACTTCGTGGCGTAGAAATAACCCATTTTCCTCCCACGCTATGGTCATGTGTTCGAATCCAAGTTAAATATCTGTACCTTAAATGTTCATCAGTCATATCAGATTTATATATGACATAGGTATTTCATTTCTGAAAACTCTTCACAGATATACATTAATGCGAACACCGCTTAGTCCTCCTGCGAGATCTTCCAAACAAATGAATGTGTCACTCGGCAGAACTGCAGACATCAAAAAACTTTCTTCAATTTATGCTCCAGTAGATCATTACCTATACTTAGAGATAGTGGTATTTAGCGTTTTGAAATCAGAAATTTAGCATTTTGATATTTACATTTATCATTTTTTAGCATTTATATATTTGCAATTTAGCATTTTATAGCTTTTTAAAATAAAGTTTGAGTTAATTTTGTTAAATGATGAATATTAATATTATTTATATAAAATTTGAAACACACGAATGGAGGTTATTAATTACGGTGAGTTAAAAGTGCATAAAGGGTCAATTTATTTAACATTAATATAGGTTAAAGCCATACACAGAAATATAGAATAATCTGATACAGACTAAAGCATACTGCATAACACAATAAATATGAATCCATGCTCATGTAACACTAACACAATAAATTAGGCTAGTTTACGATTAAGTAATCCTGTTGAATGAAAGCATTGAACATACTTCAACATTCTGTTCTGTCATTTGAGTCCTGTTACTCACAATCAAATTATATTTACTGAAGTATCTTTCAGCGTCTACGTTGTTGATGGGATCCCAACTACAATGCAGAGCTGCTCGGACAGGCTCTGGGTATTTGAGCTTAGCAGCCAACAGCATTTTGCAGGCAATCTACATCTTTATTATTCTGCACTGTTTGTATCAGTTGTGAATGAAAAATTCATATCCCTCAACAAAACTATGCATTTTAACATCACGAAAAAATGGGATCTTACTTTTACTTTAACTTAAAATCGTATAATTTATTGAAGTTACTCTGCCAGCAGTGACAGGATTGAAAAGCTTACCAATGCCTTTGCCCGCTGTTTGATTGAATTTTCGCTCTCACCATCTTCGCACCTACGCATAGAATGAGTGAAAGTTGCGCGTAAAACCGAACAGAACAATGAAAATCGGAACTTTGGCAACTAAGAACTCCAACTGGAATTAACATGTGTTTATCACTTCTTTAAAATTAGGGTTGCTATTGGTTTTCAGAGACAAGGATTGAAATTTTCCGTTAACTGGGTTGTGAAGATAGATTTATGACAGTCACTAGGCGAGGTAAGAGAGGTTTCTTTTGTGAAACAACTGAACTCGCTTCATGTACCAAACATACCAAATATGGGCAACAATGGATCAATAGGATAATTTAGCGGGAAGGGTTACTTTCCACATTCCATAAGAGTGGTCAATTACGTTATATATTTCTAAATATGCAAAGGTTCTACAGACCCTTCAGTTAAAGTTTCCAGAAGAAAGGGCATCGGGCAAAAATAATTACTTGGAAAAATCTTCGATTTGGCATTTATATAGCAATTTGAGTCAATGTCGCGCTATATCGCATTTGCAAAAAGTCACCACATCTACCTATACTATAAATCAGTTGAAAGTCTGAGAGATTATTATTCCTTGGAAATTTGTGATTAAATGATTTTTCTAAACCCTTTGAAGTTCTCAGGAAGAAGGCGGGCCAAAGAAAAGTAACCCTTGTGCAGTAGTTTGGCAAAACCTGTTCTACTGGACAATTCTACTTCGTGTTTAATTAATCACGTCTGATATAAGTGGACCAGGGTTAACCTCCCGAACATGTAAAGTCCACCATATACCTCAGGCAGCTAGTTCCACTATGTGATATTATTACAGTACTCTCTTGTGTAAAGGAATGTATAAAATGGAGAATTCAAATAAAAATTACCTGGAATAAAAGATCGTGGCAAAGATTGTCAAGTTTTATTAAAAAAATTCTTGGATATGTTGAATTCAACTGAGGAAATTCCTATGATGAAATAATCCTCTTCTATGTAAAATAATAAATTGAGTCAGTTCCCTTCTTTTCCTTCTTTCTTTCGTTTTCTTTTTTTTTTCCTCTCTCTCTCTTTTTCTTTCTTTATCTTTCTCTCTCTGTTTCTTTCTCTGATTCTTTCTGTTTCTTTTTCTTTTTTCTTTCCATCTTTCTTTTCCTTCTCTGTTTTCTATTTCTTTCTTTTTTCTTTCCTTCCCTCTTTCTTTCTCTCTTTCTTATTTTTGCTTTCTTGCTTTCTTTGTTTCTTTCTTTCTTACATTCATTCATTCTTTCTTTCTTTTTACTTTCTTTCGTTTATTTCTTCTTACTTCCCTTTTTCTTTCCTACTCTGTTTCTTTCTTTTCGAGACCAGGTTTGACTTATTGACTTTAAGGTCCAAAACAGTGGATTATTACTAAACGAATTGCCAAAATCATTATGGCCAATGTTTCACCAGACCCTGTAAATGGCAGTGCTCCGTACCACACAGTTTAGGAAAATAAAACCGTTTATTCCAAAAACGATATTTTTGCGTGTTTAAAACTTTGTTAACAGAGTAATACACGGCCAGCGGACCTATGTCATAACTGTATTGCCATTCTATGACCTAAGTGTACAGTTTTAAGAGAGGTCAGTTTATTTCGGTAGTAATTTAGACAAGAACGACACGCATTACGCTGCATCATATAAAATACGCGCAGCATTAAGTCTACTTAATGTTAATTTGGAAGCTACTATACTATTGTCTGTATTCTTATAGCATGAAATGTGTTTTGCTTTGATCCCCGCCCTCGTTGTCCGCTTACGGTGCTTTGTGTACATACATCTACGTTAAGCCTTCAGTTAACATGTAACACGTGACATTGTTTACATTAGCAATCAAAACAGTAGCAAGGCCTGTATATTAGCCGGGACAGATAGCTTGAGCTTTGTTTATGTGCGGAGGTAGTAGGAACCACGCGTTTTGTGATGGCTGGCTACAGGTTGTGTATTAAGTTGTTAATCTAATTAACTGTGGTGTGAAGCATGAGTACCACAATACAGTATTATGTTGTAACACAAAGTAGGTGTCTCTAATAATTCTCACACACTGAAACTTAAAAAAAGGGTTACCTCGGAGTGTTGTAAACTGCCAAAGCAGAATTATTCAACTTGATTCAGATTTATTTTTATTTTTGCACGGAGAAAAAGCAAAACGGTCTATTCTTCCTTTGCAAAGACAGTGGCCTTAACGGCTACGTTGGAAGGAAAAAGTGAAACCACAATAAAAAGAATTGTTAAAGAATTTGAAAAGCTAGTCTTTCAGATACACGAGTAACTCCAGGTATACAACGTAATCGGAAAATGAAGTTTCAAATGTACAATTTGGGTAAGTGCGTCGTTCGCAGAGCTTTTCCAAAGTATTATGAAGTGCATCACAGAATTGAGTAAGTCATTCTATGCAGTAAATAAATTAATTTTGTTGGTGAAAAGAACACATTTTGCCTAATATTAAAGGAAATGTGATTTAGTTTAAAAAATATAAAAATATGTGGCACATTTTAATGGAATGCCAGGACGTGCAGTGGCTTGTCAGAATGTTTTCGGACAAGTATAGCTGTTATATATTTAACAATAAAATATTAAAAACAAACTCACTCCAGAGTATACACTACACATACAGGTAACAATAATAAAGTTTCATTTCGTTTCATGAAGCACAAAATGTAAAACTTATGAATGTGATTATAGTAATAAAATGTCAAATTCAAAATTATTCGGACAAAAATATAAGTACAAAACAAATAGAAAGAACGGAGGCCATGTAGGAATATTTATACTTGGTGATTCTTCCCTTCCTCCATAGTACTTCAGTCATTTTTATATAAAATTTACGTCCTCCAACATTTAGTCATATCGGACGATGAATGAAACGGGTGAAATGATGCTCAATGCGTCCGGGGTCCATGGAGCTTAGAGTTACCCGACATTCGTCTTTCAGGACAAGGGAAAACCCCGGAAAATACCTTATCCAGGTAACTCACCCTGACCGAGATTCGAACTCGGGATCTCTTGAATGTGAGGCAGACATGCTACCATTTACGCTATCGAGGCGGGCACACTTCAGTCAGCCTTCTCGGTATGCTCGCCACCAGTTTGCTAGTAGTATTACGGGCAATTTGTTCCATTCCTCTTGCAGTCGTCTCCTCACATCAGCTTTAGAATTTATGGGGGGGGGGGGGGTTCATACGTTCTTTTCGAGTATATCCCATAGATTCTGTTGGGACTCTGTGGAGGAAGGTTCACAACTTTCGGACAGTGGTACAACAATCATAGCCGTACATTATTGCCTGTATATTTTGGATCATTGTCCTAATAAAATTTAAAACAATCTCCTATTTCCATATTTTCTGCACTTATCTTCCGGTTATCTTCTAAAATCTGAAGATACTGGCAGTGATTCATGTATCCATCTATAAGAACTACCTCACCTACTCTTTCAGCTGACATACAGCCCCAAAACCATAACATGTGCCCCTCCAAGTTTTACTGCCATCTGCATATTCATTTCTTCAAATTCTTTATTGGTCTATCTCCAAACTATAATCTACTCATCTGAGCCAGAAATATTGAATTTTGACTCGGCTGAGAAAATTACTGTTTTACACCAGTCCATATCTTTGCTGAGGTGCTCCTTAGGAAATCTTTGCCGCTTGATCCAACTAATTTTTTTGAGGCAGGGCCTTTTTCTTGCAGTTTGTCCATGATAATGTTCTCTGTATAAGAAACTCCGGATTGTACTTACTCTGATCATCTTTCCAAACGCACTCGCAGCCTCAGCAACAGTAGCAATTGCAGTAAGCCGTGGATTACTTTTCACTTTGCTTATTACTGCCTTCCCTTCTCTCCTATTAAGGACCTCAGGGCGTTCTGTCTGTGGCAAATTTTCAATCCTATCTTGATATTTATATTGGCAGATAATGTCGTTAACGGTACTTTGCTTCACGTTCAACAAATCTGCTCTTTGTCGACAGTTTTTCCCTTTTCATGATGGAAAAGTACTGTCATTCCCTAAATGTACTGTTCTTTTCTCTGCGCACCATTTCACTTCTGAATCTTTGCGTCTGCTTTGTGCACGAGTAAGGCACTGATTGGAACATCTCCGCAGAGCGTATAACAAATGCAAAACATGCCTTTAGTTGCCAACCATCTCTTGTCCGAAAAATATTGACGAGCGAATTTTCGTATCTCAACCAATTAACAGATATTGTACATTTTAAAAATAATTTGCAAGTCACAGCTGCATTATTACGGAGCCTATGAAGTGTATAGAATTAAGAATTTAGCTATTTTTATTTGTTTATCCACTTTGACTTTAGAAACAAGCATCTTACACGTGCAGAGCACCTTGTACGAAAAATTATGAGAGTCACTGTAGATTGTCGCCTTATCATTACGTTTTAAACTCCATAAAACTAATATGGAATACCATGAAGTCAAAAATATGTATTCTATGACTTTAAAGGCACTTAAAGGACTAACCAGACAGTGTTCAGCAACACTGAAGGGGATTGAAAAAAATGCATGCATCAACCTTATGTCCATAAACTAAGAATACAGGCATGGAGATGTCTGGATGGTAGAAGAAATTCCTTAGTCGGTTTTATGGTTTTATGGGTTTTCTATGGAGCATCATTCCGACTATCCATCATTTAGACGACATCGCCACAGATGGCAGCTTTACAGATACAGCAAGTGAAACGGATAGGCAGAAATCAGAATCTTCACATCAGAATTAGATAAGTCATTTTGTTATGCTCCTTAGCGTAGCACATTTTATGCCTTCAGTAATGAACTTACATACTTTTGTGACATGTTTTTTTACCTTTCCACCCCTATGATAGCCAGCAATGCGGTTTAAACAGAGTAACTCTAAGCTCTGTGGACCCCGGGCTCATTTCAGCATCATTTCACCCATTCCAATCATCCTCCGATATGACAACGTTGGAGGACGTAAATTACAAAAAAATCTCATTCTGTGTAATGGAGTTACCAACTAGATCAACGAAGAGGGCTTATTGTCAAAATAAAGGAGGTTTCAAAGGTCAGCATGACCAGCAAACCACTTTTTAAATATTTATAATTAGAGAGGATGGCATAGAGTTTAAACTTCCCAGCCAAGACCAGTTAGAAATGAGAAATGAAGCAATAGCTGACTACAGTTTGTGTTAAACATGAAAATATATATTTGCACAAGAGAGAATAAATGAGAATTTGTGAGAGAAGAGCGTAGCAAGGGACTAGAAGCGTTATCAGAACTCCGAGGTAGTCACAATACAATCCATTGCATCTATTACACTAACAGCAAGTAGGACGCTGACGCCCACTTCTCGTATTGTGCAAGTGGGCTGGTCACTGCTATTGCGTACGCCAGCTTCAGGAAGTGGGTACGGAACTTACGGGCGTCAACCTTTAGGAGAAGACTACTGAAGACCATGTAGCCGCCATTTACTACCTCTGCAGGCTGATGCCAGAGGACATTTAGGTGTCTCACAACCCTGGGTGGTCTCCGTCCAGACCTACCCTTTCTCTCATGGATATCAGGAACTACTGCGCTGTCAAGTCTAACACAATTCGAACAACTTCCTTCTAGGAGGGACTCAGATGTTCAGCTCCACACTTAGTAACATCAGAAATACGAAGACTGCTAGGAGTACGCAGCTGAAGGGGTCGGAACTCCCCCCACTATAACCATTACACTAACCAAGCAAGAAGGCTCTGAGATAACGTGTGAGACTCTCATTCGGGAGGTTCTGGATTCGATTCCTGGTACCGAACACTCTGAACAAAGATTTTCTTGTGGTTTTCCCTGGTTAGCAAGGGGAATACTGGGTGGGTTCCTCTTCTGCTATGAATTTTCTTTCACTTATTCCCTATAATTTCACTTACCTTTTCATCCTTCTGGTGGGTTTATGGCTATGCAGTGTCAATCTGTGTGGGAGGAGTGGTACAGATGCTTACTCGTTGGTAAATTCTTTTCAGCCCTACCATATGATAGGCTTCTGTGAGTCACTTAAAGTGGCTCTTGTCCCTTTTGGTTCCACTAGGAGCTGTAGGAGTGACCGGGTCATCAAGCTTGCAATTGTCAGGAACCTCTGCACGTCTTTGCCGATCAACCTGCCTATCGTCTAAGGCGTTCTGCAATATCTTTAATATCTTTACAGATCCCTAAGGGGTAGTAAGTACAAGAGAACGCATTGGATCGAGGTGCGAGGTGTTCCCGCCCTCATGGTCATAGGTACTGTACACCGTTATATTACGGACAGACTCACTAAGCAGTTCTACTTTCACTTAACTACATCTACTTAATTACTTATGACTGAAGTGGATGGATAGTGACATGAATGGAACGAACAATTTAATAAATGTTGCCCATTAACATATGGGATTTTAACTTTTCAAAAGAACGGATTACATTTTTCAACATCCTCTAATATTGTTTAAATGTATACAGTAGCTATACAAGTACAATGAGGTATATTAAAGATGTATGTAAAAATACGTTTCAGTAAACAAAAATTGTGATTGAGTGCTTCTATATTAAGATTTTGGATATCTGAGATGGACTTGAGCCCTCTCAGCCCCCCATCTGTGTACATCCCTCCTTGGACACCTTATTAGACTTGCGATTCATTTATGTAGCGTAAATTTATAACACGGAAGCCATCTGCGGATATTTATGCCAGAAAAAATCCACCACACTCCGCCGGTGTGAACCCATTACCTCGGGAACCAGAGGCTAGTATGTTACCTCCAGACAACGGAGGACAACACGGCGAAGCGAGCGTGCATATACAGGCTTTGGTTAATTAGCCATTTTCTTTGGTGTAATGCACTATGAACAATACACTCCATTACACAACCATGAGTGAGAAGCGAACAAAGGAAGAAGAATAACAAAATCATGACATAGCTAATCCAGCGGATTTCGTTTCTATTTCAGTTGGCAGTTCCCATCGTTCATATGCAATAGCGGGCATATGACCATGTTTGTTTTACTTATGCCATAATTTTTCTTAAAACATCTGAGTTTGGGAGGGAGGCTGTAATCTCTCGTAAGATACGTTAATCAATTTCCTTTCATTTTACCACAGTTTGTGGCAAATCCGCATACCAGTTTTAAATTGATTGGATTCTAACTGGAGCTATGATTTCTCTTATCCTCAGGTGAATGGTTGTAGGAAATGGATTTTGGTGGTTGTTGGCTACTCAGTCGTACTAATAACACTTTGTTTGTTGCAAAATTATTTAGTTTAATTCTCACTAAGTTTGCTTATCGATTTGTATCGGTGACTACCTGTTAGTAAAACTCCTAACATAAATTCAACTCTACGTTTCCACAATTTAGCCTACACACGGCCAGTGTGAAAGAATAATTAATTTCCATTAATTAACCTAATAGTGGTTTACTATAAAAAACCCGGGCCTTAAAGTACTTACAAGTAGTAAGTCGCCATTAAGGTAGTTGTCTCATGTGTTTATGAGAACTCCTAAGTGGTTTACCGGAAACCAGAAGATCCGTGGTTCAAATCCCGGCTATGGCATTGAATTTTTCAGTCTGACTCTACGTTTCCATAAATTCAATTTACTGGAAACCCTGGATTACTTGTTTAAAGTTACTTCCGCGCGGTTTCTATTTCTTCTTTATACGGCGACTACTTTGCTCTAATAAACTTCTAATGCTGCTTCCACTTACGCTGGTTGCGCTATTCTTAACTTCCCTACATTTCAGACTTACAAATCTTCGCTTCTCTTCTTAACGCGCATGAACAGTCCTTCCTGTCGTAGTATAACCTTTTAAGTAAGTTTTTCTTACTTCACGATTCAGTTCGAATCTTATTCTCATCCCCTCTGTAAGTTTATCACACGAACAAGCTAGCTCACCCTTCTCGAATGTTATATTAATATTGGTTTCTCATTTATTTGGAATTTTCGAATTGCTTTGCAAAACTCATTTAACACATTGACGTTCAGCCCACCCTGAGTTGGGGAAATCCTACCCTGAGTTGTTTGTAACGGTATACATCATTATCAAATCAGCGAAGTAAATCTCTTTAGATTTAAAATGCTCAACTGCATTTTGATAGCCCCTTTGTCCCAACACATCCCTGGCTGGGAGTATTCTATTGCTCTCAGATATTGAAACTTTACTAGCACAAAGAGAGTAACGATCCTCCCTTCCTGTCTCTCCGAAGTGTGCAGAATTTTACAAAAATATTTTCTCTTCCTTGCCTGGATGCTAGTATGTATGCTATATTAAATTATATTTTTCCCTTCTTATTCTTTAAGTCAACCGCTACTTTAATAATTACTCTGTCCATTCTAATTTCATATTAACATGACAAGATTTTTATATTAGCTTAGAAAAGCATTTTCATTAATCTATTTTCTTTTTAATTATCTGATTTCAATTAATTCACCGCTTCCTAATCGCTGCCTGATACTGCGGTTACAAGTTTCAATAGTCACTTGTAGTTAATTTAAGCCAATTTTATAAAGTGGAGTCACTGTAGATGGGCGTATAGGAATATTCTTGTATTCCTTCGTCCTCATTCGTTCTTCCTACACAAAAGAGTGACGAAAGAGGTCTTGTACGCCGAAAAGGCGTGTGCTTCAGAAGGAAGGGAGCTACTGAGTAAGGGAAACAAGTGTTATGCTATTCACAGCAGTTAATGAGAACTCCACAATTTGGTTGTTGTATTGTATTGTCAGAAATTATTACGTAAAGCAATTCACAGAAAAGGATGTCAGCAGCTACAAGCAATCTGCATCTTGTCATATAGTAACGAAGTTTTAAGTTGTTTAATGATCACAAAAGAATGTGGTGCTTCGAGTATTTTGCAAATATCACACTGTGCTTAGAGAATTATTTACATTTACAATGAATATTCTGTTTACTGCAAATAAAGTACTTTCTATGTCGTACTTTGAATAGTAGGATGAATATTTGCACACAATGATAAATATTTTATAAATGTTGCTAGTTGCTCCTGTTTTTCCAGTTTAGACGTATGTTTCGCAGTTTTTGGCAGCAAGATGTTTTTCCTCTTCGAAGTTTTCTACTAAAATGTTTCAGCCGGTGGCATATTGCCAAGTACAAAGAGCTTAAGAAAGTTGTGCATTAAAGCAAAAGCCTTCTAACGGAATAAATTCAGTCCTCTACAATCGCGAAATTACAAATAAAATCAGTGTATTTATTGCACTGCTAACTGCCCATATTTTTGTAAATACAATATTGTAAAAGTAAGAATATGCAGAAATGGCTTACGGACTTCAGAAAACAACTAGTTATTATAAAATTATGTCAGGACAACACGCAGGTCAACATTGAAATTTGCTAACCTTTTATTTAATTATTTTATAATTAGGTAATATTCACATAGTTTAAAGAACCCACAATTACGTCTTAAGGAAATAATGTCTTTATAAGGTTTGCAATATTATTTTTAAGATACTTCCTTTAGAAAATATGTTTTAAGATTAAAGTTGCTGTTTTTCGATTAAAAGAAGACACTGTAAACATTTACGTGGGCTTTAAAAGTCACTGTAGACAGCAAATGTATGAACTTCTCAGTTCCTACCTTTTTTCTCTAACTTTTAATATGCTATGCATAGTCAAATGTGGAGTATTTGCAAACACTTTGTTCATAAAAAAATCTATGTGTCATTTTCTTAAATATATGCATATGCATCTAAGCATACTACATTTTGACTGTAATGGACAGGAAGTCCTTTAAAAAGGGTTCTCTGTATTAACAAACATTTTCAGCACCTTAAATAGGAAATAGCACGCATTATAAGTTACAGTTTAGAATATGAAACATTACAATCAACAGTAATGCTGCTAACTTCGCACAGGACAGCCTTTTGGGGTGTTTTCTTATAAGCATAACATGCAGTTTACACTATAAAGACACGTAATAGTGCCTAAAGTATCCAGAATATTCATAATGGTGATCCACGCCCTAGATATAAAACAGTTTGTAAGTAGGTAACGTTTAGGAATTTAAATTTTGAATACAACTAAGTTAGCCTCTAACGTGGAAGATAAATGCACACAAAATGTCCATAAAATAAAATTTCAATTTTTTGATAGATTTTGTAAAGAAACTATTAGAAATAGAACTCCCGAAGAAATAAAACAAAAGCTACAAATTTATAGAAAATAGAGTCCAAAGTATATTCGTATTTAGCGCTACTTCAAAACACATATTAAAGTGTATACGGTGATTAAGAAACGAGATAAACATTTAATAAGGCATTTATGTTTAAAATTTGCTTAGATAATGTCTGTGTGCATTAATTATATTTATTGGACATAAAAAGTAAAGCTCCATTTAAAATAATAAACGAATAAGCTGTAAGCAGTGAATTAGTAATGCACTAATGTATCCCAGAATGCTGATAATTTCGCCCTGTTCCCCTAAAAGTTCATCATTTATGCCATGTGATTGATACATGAATTATTGTCTTATAAAATTAACGTCATAAAAAGATAAATAGATAAATAACTAAAAATAAATTTCATACATAAAAGTTAATGTACATATAATAAGTAGTTACAGTGTTCTCAAAGGGATAAGAAGCCATTAGTTAAAACATTTATGCTGTGAAAGAGCAGTTATAAGCAAAGTAGCTAAGGTAATTAGAGGTTTCAAGGAATCCATTATGTGAAGTTTCTGTTAGTTGGAAGTCATTACGTTCAGAAGTCACAGAATTGCATTAAAACCCATGTATGCCAGTTCGAAAATTAGAAAGCGGGAGAAATTTCCAGCATTTAGCAAATCACAAAGTAAAAATAGTAGTTCAAATGCAAATATGAATTTTAGATTTGGCAAGGTATAATGTAGAAAGTTCGGTTGAGTGATCATGAAGCAGACGAGACTTACGTAAAGGAACTTGTATTTCTAAAATTCAAGTCTCTACTTTTTTGACTTGCAGTCTTACAGAACTCGATTGTCGGCAATACGTATCGCCTAAAAACGCTAGTTATACAACTTGGCGATCGCCGCAGAAGATCCACTGTTCCTGAAGGCAACTTAAGCTTCTCACTTTTATTACGGAAACAGTTATTTTGAACCGTGAAGTTACTGATTCGTCAGGACTTAGTAGCTATAACATGCAATAGTTACAATTTCTAGAGCTAAGATTAAGAAACGGCTTAACTAATTCTACATCCTCAAACTGTCGCAACTAGCGTTAAGCAATTTATTTATTCACTCAAGTTTATCAACCAACGTGACGAATGACCCACCTACGCATACCCTGAGAAAAAAGTTCCCATAAGTAGCCACTGTAGCAGCCAGCAGAAGAGTCAACAAAGTCAGACATACAGGAGACGGTATCCCTGTGTCGTGGATTAGTTGAGATGGTATTATAATTTAAAAGGCATATGGAATACATTTTGAAACAAAGTTGAATCGGTAAGCTGCACAGCTACACACAAAGTGTTTTAGTAACCTTTATTATAAGCTTACGATTTGTAAACCAAAATATTGGTTCACAGTTAATAACACTGAAATGTTGGTGTAAAAAGAATTATTCTTATATCTATACAGTCACATTGCCTAGCAAGTGATAGAACTGAGGGAAGAGAAAATCCTGGTGTTTCAGGAAGTAGATTTATCTTAAACTGATCAGAAGGCTGGAAAAGAAGGATGGATACCATATTGAGACAGCTTGCTGATTATTATTGCGAAGAGGTGAGTATCCAAAATGGAAATAATATAACAGCAGTTTAGCTCGCGGATAGATGAAAATACCTGTTTAATCGGGATGTAATAGAAAAATTAATATTTACATCAAAGAGATGCAAGATGAAATCGAATGTTTAAGCCAGTGGTATGTAAAGGCAGAGCTAAATCAAAACAAGGCAGGATGCCAGAGAAAAGTGAGTCCAAAAATCTAGAAGGATGCAAGATCACGAATGTTCAAAGCAATAGTAAGTGTGTATAAAGAAAATAGACACTCACGTCAAGGAGAGGTAAGAAGACAGATGTTACTGAAAGGAAATTAAACGTTCAAATTAACTGGATGCAAAACAAAATTGTGCACAGAAGACAAGCAATGAAACTTCAGTGTGGGCACTCAAGTTGGCAGAATTCGAGTAGATATTTCAATACTCAAGAAAATGATATATGAGAAAGAGGAGAATGTGAAAACTGAAGCAAACGGAGTATAATACATGAGGGAGGAAAACACACAAAACAATCGGATTTTCTTTTTAGTTTACGTACTCCACCGTTAAGTCATAATGGACGATCAATTAAATATGGGAAATGATGCTCAAATGAATCCAGGATCCATAAAGCTTAACGTTATCCAATATTTATATTTCAGAATAAAGGAAGCCTCGGAAAAATTATCAAGATAATTCACTCTGACCGAGTTTCGGACTCAGAACCGCTTGAATGTGAGGCAGATACTCTATTGTCTTCGCTTAAGAGGTGGGCAAACGATCGGATGCAAGAGTTAACTGGACGCCAAAGGGAATGGAGTGCAAGAAATAGGTGAAAATCCAAACCAAGAGGACATAAAAGAAAGGCAATATTCAAAAGCATGGGATGAAAAAAAAGCTAAAGATCAAGCAAATGGGACGCCACAGTTTTGTGAACATTCAAGACCTCATGCAAGGGAAATCGTACACATAAGATTACAGAGAGCACGATGTAAGTGAACTGCTAAGCCAAGAGGTCAGATCCACGGGATGCAAGAGAAGTGAACACTGAAATCAACGTAATATGGAATACAAGCAGAAAGCAATGCCCCATACAACGGAATACAGAATGAAAGTGAGCATTCATGTGAGAAAAATGAATAAGGAAAGTAAACACCTATGTCAACATAATGCAAGAGAAAACTGAATATCAAGTCAAGGAATTTGACAAGAAAAGTGAACCCTGAAATTCAGGAAATGATAGAAGAAAGCGAACACGCAAGACAGCGGATGGAAAGCGGAAACTGAAGACAACCTCGTCCAAGAGAAAATGATATACTCATTACCAGACAGGGGGATATATAAGTATTAGGTAAAGTCAGGTAGGAGGAAATAAGACTGAACTGTCATTGGATAATTGGCAAGGCGACCTTTTACCCATGTCTCTCTTAGTCTTTCTGGAGTTTACAGAGAGTCTTCGGGCCGGTTTTTATCTGTCTGTCATTAAATCCTGAGGTCTATTACCTACGTTTCAGATGCTAGTGCTGTTGAACTATTTACGGCATAATGGTTGGAGAATAGGTAAATTGAAGACAACTACTTAAAACTTCCTATTCCTCATCACTAAAATGAGACTCGAGAAGAAAGAGGTCATTCAAATCAGCGAGTAGCAACTACTGGCAAATGAAATGTGAGGATTCAAGTTAGCTAGATAAAGGATATTGAACACTCAAGTCAAGTGGATGCAAAAGGAGAGTTCTGGAGTAAGTGGTAAAGAGGGAGAAATTAGAGATCAGTGGGTGCAGGAGGAAAGTGATTTTTCCTTAGAGTGAATGGTCGTAAACGACAACGCTGACATCATCAAGGTGAATGGTTCTGTAGTCTGAGAGATAGGAGCGGCGAACACTGTAAATGGCCTGTGAGTGAAAGTGATGTATTGATAGTCACACTTGACTTAAGCGGAAGTGTGGGTCCACTGCAATGACAAATTCAGAATGCCGGAGAAGATGAGGAAGAATATTAGGTGTTACCAATGAATTTTGTGATCGAAGTGCGATTAACAGTAATTGGAAAACAGAAATAAAATGGAAAGACTGTGATAGCGTATATAAAATGTATGCCAGGTGTAGGATTGTAAACCAAATGACTTAAGGTTAGCTACACACAAACTGATATAGAACGGAAACAACAGCGATCATGAATCACAGGCGGCAGGCAAAATGCAGTCTGCTGATAGGTCTGCACTATCCAAAATACTGTACTAAGGATGAGGGTTTATTTGTTATCTGGATATCACAGTAAAGTGTAATTTCTTTACGTTTTGGCTTCAACTATTGGAAACTGCTATACCCACTGTTTTCCAAAGTTGTAATATCACTACTCTCCAAGCAGATGGTGACTATCAGACATGACTGCTGCGGCTGCTATGCTCATTTCATCTAGTCGCTACCGCACATGATAATCTTGATGTTACATTGATCTTCAGCAGGAGATTAAGTAGATATCAGATGCATTAAAGATAAAATCTAGAGTTTTCACAGAAGGAATGCCTGAATTATAAGAAGTAGAAAAGCCGTTGCAGCTATTTCCTTTCTAAATATTATGCCGTTGATGGCCAAACTTACGCGGAAGAGGCGAGGACGCATTTTCCTCCACCTAATTTTTGCCGAACTATGGTGCATTAGTGAGACTCAGAAGCAAACAAAGGCTTCATGCACAAAATAAAAGAGGTGGGTATAAGGTGACTTCATTGGCACATAAGAGACGTGATTGGGAACACTGTGTTACGCTGACATGCTCTTCAAGCTGTTTGCTTGCAACACCATTTGACTCTGTACCATTAAAACTTTGCTGAATATTTTGGAACCCGCATTACATCTTGATTATTTGTGACGTAACTGACATTTTGAAAACCGGTTCTCATACGTTCGCTTTTTACTCAGTATTGCAAGGTAAAAACTATTCGAAACCTCCAGTGAATACGTAAGTAATAGTCATTGTTGAACCCAATTTCAATGTCACTGTTAAAATACTGTACGATATTGAAAATGTATCTCTCAGAGAACTAGTCTGATTATGCAGAACACGATTTACAGATAAAAATGTTATTGAAGTGTTGCTTCTTTGATCAGAAATTTTGTTATTGAAGGTTTCCTTTCCTTCCCGTTCCTTTCGTGGCCACGATCCTTTTCGCTTTGGTATATTGGTTGAAAAAGTATATAATATAGATGGAAATCAGTAACAATTTAAACAACTAGACATTTTAATGCATGTAATGAATCGCAACGTGAGCTAAAGCTCTGTTACCTGGTGTAAAAGAAATAGGCGTATTAGAACGCATTTCTTGGAGGCAAGTCGAAAATATCTTCTTTTCGCTTTAACAGAGGTTAATGCTCCTATTATTAGAGGTATCTGGTTTTATCAACGTACCAAAATAACATACTTTTTTCAGTTTCAGGATATTAAAGCATAAACATAGATTCAAGGTCATTTGTTATATTATGTGGTTGTGTTCAATGGTAACTAAAACAGAACCAAGATACCTTCACCTCTGGTTTCTAAAAACATGTTGCTATTTACGTTAACACAAAAGAAACAGCTCTGTGGTAGTCTCGATGTGAGGCTGAATTTGAGACAGATGTTTGCTGTCTATCGACAAAACCGATGTGATGGAAGGCTGTATCTAGGGTCTACCACTTCACTGCCACAACTGAAGAGAACGTTAATGAAATATCGAGGTAAATAATACATCATAATGCAAAATGTCACACAAAATGAAGCTTCTGTTTACTAAAATTCTGTTTACTAAAACAAAAAAGTAAATTCGGGGAAGGAGTTCATTCAAGGAATGTACTGTTTTCACCAAGCTACCCGGTTAACTCCCTGGTGAATTTTGCTTTCGCATCAAACGCTTATGGTTGCAGGTTTTATATACCAGATTCATTTAAGTCTTGTGAGTTTTGTTTCAAGTTTGAACTTTAGCGAGTGGGAATTGACTCTATGTATCACTCTACATTTCAACTGAAGCAGACTGTGTCCAATATAGAATATAATTATAAGGAAATCTAGAGAATATATGTAGACAAACGGACTCAGTCTTAAAAACAAAATACTGGAAATTAATCGCAGTCTCTATAATTCACAGTGATTATTAGAATTTTTACCTTAATGACATTGAATCTTTGAGATAGATATTGAAATAGGGCCCCATTACTAAGAGTTAAACAATGAACAGTTGAAGAAGAAAATGTAAGGATCTATAAGTAACAAAAACAAAGACAGAGCATATTCACTCATCGGTGCTCTGTATAATATTGACATAAATTTTTATCCAAAAAGATGAAGAATCGATGACTTTTAAGAAGTGTGCCGCACAAATCCTGGAATTAAATGTAAAATTAAATAAATAAAAATGGTCTTTGTATAAGGCTCCTTTGGGCATTTTACACGTGGCAATTGTGACTCGATGCAACAGGTCATATGGGATTACTTCACAACAGAGAATCGCAGTCTCATTCACAGGAAACGCCCAGATAGATCAATAAAACGAGACTTTAAATACACACAAACAATACCGCACCCAGATATAACTGCAGTTGCAGGGAATAAATATAGTCTGTTTTATACTTAGACTGCCGTTCCTATCAGTATAACGGAACCAGCTCCTATCACATTATTTAGTTCATCTGGGGATTATATTCTAATGCCTCTGGTTGGCTAAAGTTGAATATTGTGACTTTGTCGATTCGTAGAATTAAAAGTCTGAGTTACAGATATTCCAAATGTTCTTTATTTCCGTAGAAATACACTGCTCAATTCTCACGTAACAACATTACGACACATACACACAGTCTACTAAGGTCAACGACCAAACAGCGTTCCGATTACATCACTTACATCAGCTCTCGTTACAACCCTCTACAGCTGTTTACTCCTCTCTGTTTACGACTGACCTCAGCTGTTTACTGCTTACGACCGACTCTTGGCGAGTCGTCGCTCCCTTAAATACCTCACTGATAATTTCTAGTCTGTTCTTCAACAAACCAGAGACCGATAATCTCTATCAATCATGAAGTCACTAAAAATTTCCATTTACCTCACTTATCTGGTCGGGAAGTCTTTTATCTCCGGCGCTATGTTTATCTGCTTATGCAAGCTCCGTGAAACACTATCCGTCTGTTGTCTATTTGCGCCGAACCTTGTATGCCCGTCGCCACGACAATATGAATCAATGCCAACTAGATGGAAGAGGGATAGCAACTAACTCTACTACAGTCGTTGACGGTATTGCAGATGTATGTATACTTGAGAAAAGTACAGACATTTTAAAATTTAAGGCAATAAAAAGAAACGTTTCCCAGTAGTTCCGTCGCTAGAGCACCTGCCTGCTCTGCAAGGAGCCCCAGATTCGGTTCCCGGCTGGGGGTGTGGATTTTTCTCCTATCAAAATGGTTCCCCATCTTCCCCAGAGTCTGAAAGTAAGAATGAGCGTGTGAGTATGTGCGTAATCTAATGATTAAAATACAATGTAGGAGCAACCCAGCGTATACGAGTTAGCACAATCGATATGTTCCAGAGGAGAACGGCCGCCGAAATGGCCACTGCAGTTAAAAAAAAAAGAAAAAAAAGGAAAAAGAAAAAAGAAAAGGAACGCTTTGACCCACTAAAAATTATTTCACATATACTATGTGATTTAAACGTATCTAAACTTCTTTGTTTGGCAAACTTTTGCCTCTCTCTTACAATTTACCAGTTATGTGAAAGTCCACCCGAATAAAGAAGACTTAAAAAATTAAATAAAGTTAAGGATAGGCATTTTATTGTTATGAAAATATCTAAAACATATAGTATTTTAGCCAAAATAATTAGAGCCACATTTTAGGATCTCTGAACTTTTTATAAATGTTCCATGTAAGGAGTGAGTGTTTTCCTCGCAAATCTTCTTCTTCGGAAGATGTTGAATTTAAAAAATGAAGTTTGGTTTTCAAATGGCTTATCGTTTTGACCTATGCTGTCTAAAGACAGACAGACAGACAGACACACACACACACACACACACACACACACACACACACACACACTCACACACACAAGGATACACACACTCACACACACAAAGATACACACACACACACACACACACACACACACACACACACAAAGATACACCTACACAAAGATACACACACACACAAAGATACACCTACACAAAGATACACACACACACAAAGATACACCCACACACATACACACACAAAGATACATCCACACAAAGATACACATACACACACACACACACACACACGCACACACAAAGATACACCCACACAAACATACACACACAAACAAAGATACACACACAAAGATACACACACAAGCACGCACACACATAAAGAAAACCCACAAATGTTCTTCTGAAAATGCTCCTTTGCTTTTCTTAAAGAGGCCTCAAAACTTATATTCCTTGTGAAATCTCGGCACGAAATGTATTGGAAAACAATATTTCTCTTAACATAGGAAGTAAAGGAGAATTTTTTTTTTGTTCCATTTATACCCAGCATTTAACTGCTATGGTCATATCGGCAGCCATTCTCCTTTGGAACATACTGAAGGTGTTAACTCGTTATCTTTAGTTTTTAATCATTAGATCACGCGCATATTCACACTCTCATTCATACTTCCAGACTCTGGGGAAGATGGGGAATTATCTTGGTCGGAGAAAAATCCCCACCCCCACCGCCGGGAATCGAACCCGGGACCCCTAGCACCGCAGGGAGGCGCTCTACCGACTAAGCTAAGTGGCCAGCCAAAGGAGAATTTTGTTCTGTAATTTTCAGTTCATACTATATGGGATTGTAGTACGGTGACCAGATGAAGGACTTGACTGGCAATTCCGGTTTGAACGTAATTGTTAGTCTTTTAAAATACAGTCAGTTCCCTTCATATGTTACCACAATGTTGTCCAAAATTCTTAAGTTAACGCAATAATTTAAATATACAGTTCTTTAAGTACCAAAGTTACATAGTTTAAGTGCGATTTCGGGGGCGTTAAGAGGATCTCGTTTAGAGCGTTTCCTGTAGGCTGCTTAATAACGCAAATGTTTTCACACAGAAATTAAGGTTTGAGTAATATACCCTAAGATGTATATCTGACGTCACTATGCCAAGGTTACACAAATAGTGTTCTCTGATGTAACAATTTGATAAGGACGGAAATGCGGCACACAATATTGTGTATTACGTAGCAGGAGCAGCCGGTTTCGAAAGCTAAGTCTGCCCACGGGTGTGGAAAAGAAAACCAACTTTCTACAAGCCGACTCTTCCCATGTTCCTCTGCAAGACTTGACTTTGCTAAGGTCACCGGAACATCTATTTCAAACCTGTGTCTAAATTAAAAGTGAAATCACAACATGCGTAATGATGACAGCTGTCCATAGCCTGGTATGGTTCATGCTTTCCGGCTGTTTCGGAATACTACTCTTTGTTCCTAACATCTCAACGCCATTATTTCCATGCTCAAATCCTTTCAAGCTACGTGGTTTCACGCATAATCCTTAAATATTGCACCATTTTAAAAACAACTTGAAGTGAATCCAGTTAAAAATACTACTTTTATAAACTGTAATCACTTCAAAAATCGTTAAAATTTTGAAGAAAATCTGGGACTTTAATTTTGAGCCCTTTTCTTGTGTTTCTTGGGTAATACTGAAAGCTATCGATTCGGTTCTAATACCTAACTTTACTTTTCCTTGGAAATTGTCGTTACCTTTTTGTAGATGAGGTTACATGTTACTGTCAATACATCTTAAATGGGAGGGTGAATTTCAGAAACATTGCATGAATTTCACCGTTGGTCCTTTCTTATGGATTTCCACATTCAAGCAATCAAATGGTTTCAAAGTCAAAAATATTCTTCCGGATTAACATTTATTTAAATGTGTTTCATTGATATAGAAACATAAAGGGTATATAGCCGGGTTTCTCCTCTCTTGAAATATATTGCATCAGTGGAATACTGTACTTCCATTTTTTTTATTAAATTCTACTATTGGTGGCTTGCCAAAATATTTTCAAATATAAACGTTTGCCAGCTATAACCTCCCAGAAATTGCCTTGTAGACACTATTTTGTTTACAGCCAAACACATTAGGTATTTATTCCTCAATAATTAATCTAAAAGTTATTTTTTCAGCAGTGTATTGCAATCGATTGATCATTTATCGCAATCTGTTCACTGTTATTCACATATTTACTATATATTTTCATGACAGCAGCAAATGTCTACGAAAAGGATAAAGTGTGAGTTATTCTATTCCACTATTTTTGCTGTTTGCGGCGAAAAAAGAAAGAAAAAAAAAAGAAACAAGAAGAGAGAGAAGTTCAGTTAAGTTCAATTGCTGATTTTGGCTTGACTAGTGAGTATCGGAGTTATGCGGAACGTTGTGTATGCGTCGAGAAGCGACAAGCAGCCCAAGGTAGCAAATGCAACAGATATAAAAAAAGACAGTGTCAGCCAGGCTGTTCCGGGTACCCCGCATGGCTTGCGGGCACCCGAGATAACCCAGGAGCTAATCCTAACAGCAGCTAAAGCTAAGATCCACATAATCTTCTAAGCTGTTTGGCATCAAAATTTGCCAACTAAATAACAAACTTTAAAATTAAAACACCAGGGTGCAACGTATTGCATCCTTTCACACAACCTGCAGGTACATAAAATTGTAACCTCAAAAAGAAACTCCAAACTCAAAACCCACAACACATCCTACAAAATCCCAAATGAAGAACCTTACCTGCGGTAAAACCCTTAAACGGTGGGCACGCAGCAAAGACCTTCTGGCTTTATACAGCCAGCCAGCACTACGGACGCATGAACGGTCGGGCAATGTCAGGGAAGGAAACGTCGTATCTGTATATGTGTAAAGAGGGAACGTGATGGTAAGTTTGCATTGGATTAAGTTTTTAGAGGCAAATAAAGTGAGTTTGGAGCAACTTCATGTTGTGATGTAGTCACTCTATTTTCTAAACAGTATAAAATCTTTGTAAGTAGAGAAATGGCAGAATTATTTCTCAGCATCTCAATTTTAGGAGGAATGCCATTCGTACATTGAAATAAATTAACACACAGTAGCCTGAGTAAACTTTTATGCAGTTTAATTTTTAAGAATAAAAGGAAGTTTCCAGAGTGTAAATCCTCTCATTTAATTATTTGCCCACTAAGTTTCATCTCCTGGAGTTTACATTCCCTATGTTCACCTTTTCCCGTTTCAAACCCTTGAAATGAGAGCAGGCATTTATATGCAAATATAAGTTAGAAATGACAACCAAGTGGTTAGAAAGAATGTACGAAGCACTGTTTGAATCCAAAATGTTGTGTGCAGTGGAGATATGAGGGGTGGGGGGAGCACAGAGGTAAACAAAACGGTGAACCAAAATTACAGAAGGTTTTGTAAAGAGCTACTAGGCTTACAACATCAGCACCTGGGGAAGTAGCTTTAGTAGAATTACGAAAGACAAGAAGAAATGGAATAATAATGGAAAGAATAATACAATGTTGGTGTAGGTGTTTGGCCAAAGAAGAAGGGGAAATTTGAAATTATGCATGAGACAGCAAAAAAGATTAGCGAACTCAAATAGTTGGTGGGCAGGGATAGGAGGAATTATGGACAAAATAGGAATGGGAGATATGTGGAACTTAGATGAAAGGAATATAAGCGATGTGGGTAAATTTGTAAAATGCAGAATAGAAGATATAGAAAGACAGGAAATATGGTGAAGTCTAGAAAATATGAAATCATGCGGGCTACATACGGAACCACCTGACCCATTCCGCT
>CM060948.1:66304114-66424114 GCA_030765055.1 Mantis religiosa
TTAAGTATTGGATACCTAATCTTGTTGGTACTACATCTTTTAATTTAATCTTCCATTTATATTGGGATATAAACTATAAGTTCTTCTTCCTTGAAGTGATGTATCCCATTCATGTTGGCACGCTCTTAAAAGCTTCATATTGATTTGTGCTTTATTCCTACAATATTCACCTATAACTTGTTCAATTTTTAAGAAATCTTTTCTTTTGAGCCAATAATTTGCTGCTCTCCGGTTTATTACTATGTCTATAGGCCAAACTGCCAAACATACTAAAAGAGCTAAAGTTAGTGTTGTTGTTACGACTGCTAAGCATCTTATTAAAGCTTGTCTTTGAACACTTCTAATTATTTTAATATATTTCTGATATTTTAATCTATTTTCCCATATTACAGCTCCATAGCCAATTATCCCTATTATAAAGCTCGTGTGATATATTTTTACAGTATACTGTATCCTATTACTGTATACATCTATGACAAAGTTTTAAAGAAACAAATTTGCAAAGACTTAAGCCAGGTTTGTTGATGATGAAATAAGACTCTTTTAGGGTCATGCCACTGAAATGGTTCGACGACAGCGTTCCACTTCCCGTACTACTTCAGCCGTCACACTGGAAAGCTGAATTTCCTGCCTTCAGTGTGCTGCTTACAAAATCTATGTTGTGTCGTTTGCTTATTTCACCTTACGAATGATATTACTTGATGTAACTTTTGATCATTTTGCTATTGAAACCATAGAACATAATCATATTCAATAGTCGATTTTAACTATTTAAATATTGCCTGAAAATCTGCTTACTTTGGAATTTTTAATGTTCAATTGCAATTTAATTCACGCAGCCCCGAATTATAGGCTGAAAATCATAGAAGCTTTTAAAGCTCAACAAACGTACATGGATAATCCATCGTCTGTTTGCCGCAAATGTTAACTTTTTTAAGGCTTCTGCTGGTAGCAATAAGTTCTACAAGTGTTAATAACAAATTTTATTTTGGGTGTTATTTCTGTTATTCATGTTATTCAAAAACTATGATGTAATGCCGTACGTTAAGTGCAATGGAGGATCTGAGAAATAGAAACTACTTTACTTTCATATTTTCAAATTCATCCTCGTTCTCCAGTCACAATCGGAGTGTCTTATACTATTTTATTTTATTTCACCTCAGCATATACAGTTACATCATATTTTGGTGATATCTCTATTCTTTCTTCTCGGTATAAAATTACTACAAAAAGATTAGGGGAGGGAGAGAGTGTGTGTGTCTGTGTTTGAGATACAAAGAGGGAGAGAGTGAGACAGAAAAGCATCAGAGGTAAATATATGTTATTATTCAGTTATAATTAAAATCCAATGTTAGCATTAATAATTTTTTATATTTACTTCATATTTACTCAAGCATATACAATAGCTTTGGTTTTACACTAGCGGTTTAAGTTAACATAAAATGTTTGAATATGTATACATTTGTGATAAATAAATTAAATACAAATTGAGAATTTATTGGAGACTTGTAGCAACGAAAATGCATTTAGCATACATTGTTTAAATCTAGGTTTACCAAAATTTGTCTTACCCTGTACTTCCTGCCTGATATCTTGTCGTTATTAACATGAGTAGATGTATCTAGACAGTGCATGAAAGTAAGAATCTCACTTAAGAATAAGAAGTCTTGGCATGGAATACACATAGTTGTATTTATAATGATAAAATGTCCAGCATATTTATAAAAAGTACATCCATTATTTGCTTAATTATGTATCTTGGTCAGTCAGAGGAGTTGCTAATTTTATCTAATGTAAAATCTGATCATCATATTCAGGTGACAATTGCACAACTGATAATATTATATGGAAAACTTGATTAAATTCCATATATTTTCACATATTTACTAGCCTCTTTATATAAACTATGTAAGAAAACTAATCTTTGTATTATTAGCAACAGATGAAAGTACTTTCCGGCTATTTTGTACATTGCTCATAACCAAGGAAAGCCCAGTCTTGAAAAACGATACAAATTTATCCAGTTTCTAAGGGCACAGCAGTGTCAAACCAGTGATACAAATATAGATTTATGTTTCGTAAGTTTTACATTAGCGTAGTAAAGCTGTAAAATAGCACCCAGAATTGCAAAATATTTAACATTTCGTGGTATAATGGTATAAAACGAAATGGTGATTCACATAAACCATAAAACTGAAATTCAGTATTTACAATCAATGTTCAACGTGACAAAACAAAAGTAAAAATTAATTGATAAGCATTTTATAAATGCATTGTATATGCACTGTAAAACAAGAGGGTTCTCAAGCTGAATATGTTTAAGAAATATCACATATCTATTAAATTAAACATTGTAATACAGAGTGCGTACAAAACTATAGGAACTAATGGTAATACAAAGGAGTAACTGCGTAGTGGGTATGAACAAGTGCGTACTGGCTCAACCGGTTGTGTCGGAGGAAGTCACTATTAAGATTTTTCCTATTAAAATTTCTTTAAATAACTGTTTATTATAATTAAAATATTCAACTTTTACTCCTGTATAAATAGTCTACATTAATTCATAAATTCCAAATAAGATGAATGTTCGTATAATATACATGTTATATGCTAATTTAAATTATATTGGATTGTGTGACATTATCTAAAAGATTGACCTTTAAGAGTATAATTACTCATAGAACCGTATTGATTAATGTGCATATAAAGTGATATATCACAGACATGTGAGAACAGGATGATCACAATCTTATGAATTCTTTATGCAAGTTGTATGTCTTAAGTTTGTTATGGTAAATGACAATTGTTCATTTAAAATAAAAAGGAAATAAATTGTAACACCTCTTTCTATAACTACATTGTGCATGCTTTTACTCCTAATTAAGAGTGAAGTTATTTACACAAACAGTTATATAATAAGAGGGCGAGAAAGCCTTGGATGTAAAAATTACTAAAGCAGATGTCTTTATTCAGAGAAAACATTTGCTTAACTTTTCGAATATACATTATTTTCTGGAGAAATAAGGGCACGTAGTAAGCTTCGTTGACAATTGTGTAAAACAAATGAAGTATACTGGATTAAAATGGATATATCTAGAAAATAGAAATCACTGGTTATATTTTCACAATATTTCACCTTTATCTTATTAATATATATTGCTATGTAGTAATGTACTATATATTGAACCTTAAATCTATGTAAATTATGTATGAAGTTATTGCCAAACACTAAATTAGAGTTATCTTACTCTCATTTAAATGAATACACAATTAGTGATCATGATGTACTATGGTGTAAGCTAGTGGTTATCTCAGGAGACATTTAGTTTCCATGGACGTAACACTATTTTCCTCTGAAGGCAGACTTAAATTATGGTGCTCCTGAGGAATGTTCAACAAGCACACACAACTTGAAGGCTGTCAGAAAGGAAGCAGAGTATCCCTAGTTAAGTAGATAACATCAGAAATATCTATAATGGTTTTCTTCTTCTTGTACTTTTACAAACATTGAATTATTATCATAAATAATTATTGCTTTATTAGTCAAAACTACTAGTTAGAATACACACACTTCATTGCTTCACTAGTGAATGAAATATTTTATTAGCCTGAGGATTAATGCGTAGTTGAACCATATTGATGGCGGGTGAATCGGATTCAGTTTTGGCAATGTTTTATAGCTTGCACAATAAGGCATTCTCTTATAATGTGAATTGTCTATTTAAAACGAGGAGTAAGCGATTACGTTTTACATTGTAGTGCAGTGAACCTAAACATCTTGCCTTTGTTTATTGCAGAAGATTTAGTTCTTGGTATTAAGTATGCTGGATTGCCATAATACAACGGGAAAGAAATAGAAATGTACCACTCTAAACTTTGTTCACGTGTTCTTTCAAATTATTTTGCCTGGAAATGTATATAGTAGTCACATAATGTTTATAAATGCAGAAAATTGAAGTTTCTTTGTCTGCTAGGATATGTTTAAGTTATTGAGACCACGTTTTATTATACAAAATCGAAAATATCCTGCAATGTCGTTGTGTTTTCCTATTAGGCACTTGCTCTGCTACGAGGACATTTTAGTACTTTATATAATTTCATATGAAGTTAAATAGTTATATTTCATGCTAAAGCATCCGGATTATGCTTTCTAGCATTGCCCTCCAATCCGATTCACTCGGCTTTACCCTAAAATTACAATTGATAACACAAAACTACTCTTACATAAAACTCCACTATTTCTGATAGCATAATCAACCAATGGCTACAAGCTGAGTAGTTGTGTTGAACTCTAAGTTATTGTAAAGTTTTTGTCTTTGACAACTTTTTAATCCTTTATTTATATACAAAGCATTCTATAAAACAAATTTAATTAGTCTTTTTATTTTGGCAAAACTGGATATCTACAGCTTATATGAAGTATGTAAAAATAATAATAAGAAAAAGAACAACAATGAAGTTCTGGATGTCTGGAAAACTTGCATAAAAGTTCACTAATTTTCTTGTAGCCCACTGATTAACTCGACAGTAACAGTCACTATAAAGCTAAGTATAAATATTATATTGATTTCAAGTTATCCCTTTGAAACTGCTGATTAGTGCAGTACTAATTTCTCCACAGCACACCACAAATTGATACCTACTAAAGTAGCTTGTCAGGAAGTTATATAAAGCTCTACATTTATAAGTATAATAACAAATATTCAACAGAATTGTCTACTTAGTGATTTAGCAACATAAATATTAACTCTGTGTGTAATGGGTAAGCTTTTACGGCCGACATCATTTTCAGTGCAGTAAGACTATAAGTAGAGAAGATGCCCGACACAGCTTCTGGCAAAATGGATTACAGCCCAAAAATATTGTGCTTATACAGATTTGTATGACGTTAACAGTTTTCCTTGCATTAGGTATGCATTTAAGCGTTTGCATACATACAGTGTTACATATGTACACGAGTGCATATGTACATAAATATAAATGGATATAAGGATACATAGGCAGCCGACGGACGGACAACTGGTTGGTTGGATGGATGGATAGATGGATGGATATATCACAAGTTACAAGACAAGTTAGGAGGTTATGGCTGTCTTAAACGAACAAGTAAGATTAGATTTTCAATAGTGTGCCGCTAAGTCCATTGCTGTATTTCTCAAAATGAAATTTTCCTCTGGGAATTATTGCTATACAACTTAACTCCTAGTTCTGCTGTTCCAATAAAGATAACAATAATACATTATTTATATACTCGACATATATAATACATAATCAACGTACAATTATAAATTATTATCATTATTATTGTGGGGATATTCTTAATAATTTTGGTGGTGCTAGTGGTGGGAGTAATGGCGGAAGCAGTATTGTTACTGGTGTTGTCGTGTTTCTAATTGCAGCGGTGGTGATAGTGGTGGTTGTAAGAAAAAACTGGTTAAGGGAAGAAACATCTATCCTTGTGATGTAAACCGTGGAGGGAACAGGCAGCTGCCCTAACAGCGAGTTTGAGACAATGACTAAACCTAGGGTACCTGAATAGGCAGTAAATAATATCCTTTGTGTTTATTAAACTAAGCTTCGTGTTCATCTGAAGCAAGCGTTTAACAATGCTAAGTGTTAGCGCGAAGTCCTCCTAATACTGAACACAAGTTTTCAATCCGTGAGATGTTAACGTTACGGTTTTACTTGAATGTTGTAAAGATCCATTTTATTCCACACATATATCTCGCCGGTGATATATTGCAGAAAATCCATAGTTCACCTCAAAACAATGTTATCACTAAGTAGTGGCAGACACACGTTAAACATAGAGTTAGATTATTATCACGTTTATATTTCTTTAAATTATATTAGCTTAGGCGTGTGTTTATTTCGTTATCCACAAATCTGTTTCCAAAGAATAAAACAAAGAATCACTTATAAATACAGCGGAAGATTACCCTGGAGTTGAGCTCAGCTTTGCGCTGGAAAACAAGTTTGAGAATTCAATAGCTCCATAAGTTAATCACTATAGTAATTTTAGAAACTGAACACAATTAAATAATGATATGAGCTAAACACTGATACCTATTTAGAAAGACTTGGCAAATGTTAACATCAGTTAGTAGCCCCATATGCTGAAGAAACAAGGGAGAAGTGTAACCAACCACATAGACGAATAGAACATCTGGAGCCATGATTCTGCAACGTGATGTACCCACCTCAACGTGTATTAAATAGGAAGTGCTGAATAGAGAGTTCACTTTTGCGTTACGTATAGACTTAACAATATTTGCTTTGTACGTAAGGAAGAGCTGGAGTTTTTGAAGACAGCTAGACACAAATGTGATGAAATTTCACACTACTTTCTTATAGTTCAGATTCAACTTTGAATATTTTTACTAGGGGTGCGTGGGGGTATTCTAGCAAGTGATTCAAGAACTACAGCTGCATCTATGCTGCAATGTATACTATTTTGGGCAAAGTAGAATCGGACTAAAATATTTAATGCTATAGCAGGCTTTAGAATAACCGTATTTCCGGTCTCCATTATGCCGCCCTAACCGCTGAGCTACTGTGGCAAGACGATATTAAATTTTTGAATGTTTGATTCTAATTTTACCTTTGTTAAACCTTGTCCTATAGATGATTATGTGTGGGAGAACCATTATTTCTATTTAGTGACGTAATGTAGGCGAGTGTATGAAAATATTATTTACAAGACATGGTGCCCGATTGAGGGCAGATGGTCAACAGTTCCAGCTTTTGCGTTAAGAAAGGACTTCATTACGCCTCTTGCGCCACAACTTTGCCTGCGACTGTCGGGTCTCTCGGGCGATGGAAAGAGTCCACAGAACAGATTTCCGTGTGCTTTAATAACCCTATAGCTAGTTGATTACATTATGAAGCTCAGGACTTAAGGTATATTTACAACATTGTAGCTCGTCATTTGGGTATGCCATCTTCCATAAATTTGAGATCTCATTGCGGTTTATGGGAAAAGTGCGAGTCAGTGGAAAATTAAAATCTTGTCGGCATGTCACCATGATAACTCAGCGGCTACTGCAACCGGGCGAAGACTGGAGGATCCGTGGTTCAAAGCTCGGTTATCGCATTGGCCTTTTCAATCTGATTCTATCTTTCCAAAATTTCAAGTATCACAAATGCTGCTATGATTCTTGAATCACTTGAAAGAATGCCTCCAAGCAGCATTTATCAGTAATAGTAAAAGTTGAATTTGAACTATAGAAAATGCAAATAAATGATATCAATATGCCAATCACATATAAATTATATATATTGCAGGTTGAAAAGTTTGCAGTATGCAGTCTGCAAGAGTTAGAAAGATTAAGGAGTGGGGTGAAGAAGCAGGCATTGCAGTCAAATTCCTTGCACAGAGTCTATCATAGCCACCGATGTTCAACATAAACATGGGTTTGGTTCTGAGCTCGCCACTGAAGATGCGGTCTGATTTTTATAATAAATAAAGTACGTCCTCCATCTTTAGCTACGGTATGGCCGCTATATGATGAAGGGCTTATGAGATGAAAACAAAACAGTAAGGCAAAATAGGTAGGTTGTCCACAAAGTGAGCTCAAAATCATCTATTAGGGCATTTGGCCACGAACAACAGGTATAAGCAACTTCGAGACACGACCCAATGTACGTAGAATATAAACTGAGGCTATAAAGGAAAACGGAAAAGATGGATAACATGTTAAGGCGAGTTGTCTTTTTGCCAACTTTAGTATAGGGTGCAATAACGAGATACTTGGTCTACCTATCATTTACCTTCTTGCAAGAATTCCATTTACTTTTTGTTTGCAATCCTGCAGGAAAGAGAGTTGGGAAAGGCACTTATCACATATATGTTAGTTTTAAAGTTCTTGGAACAAAAGCCGCTGGTGAGCTATAAACAGAGTTTGCTATTTATGGCATTCTTAACAAAATGTGCAAGGTGTCTATGAGTGGAATGAGTACAACGTATCCCGTGACAATTATCCTGGAGTAATACCGCGTGCTTCAATCACAACAAAGGCGTTCTGTAAAGAGAAAAGCTCGGTAGTTGTCTTTAATTTCCCAAATTTCGCCAACATTCACTGATGTGCGTGAGATCCAAGAGATAGTTTAATACGGTGTCTTGCGCTCATAAGTTTCGGTTAATGATCTTTGGATTGGTAATGCAAAGGAATGGGTTAGGTTGTTATGATTCTTTTTATTATTCCCATGGGTTATTTGAAGTTCAATTTAAGACTAGTACTGGTTCCTATGGGTTAGCTGGAATGATAAATTTATAGTCCACAGGTAGTTACATTTCTTAGGTAAAATGGAACTGCATTCAACAGAAATTTAATATAGTACAGCTGCGCCATTGCTGACAGTGTCAAAAAACATCATAACTTAGAGCCACTGTTAAAGAGGGCCATACTTCTATAGTACGTATACTTTGTTGATATTAACAATATATCCTCTATATTTAAAGTAAGTTGTGTTTCCACATATCTTTGTGAGAATAATTTCCCAAATAATGTTTATAATCTTGTTTTACATCTGCCATACAGCATATGTCTGGCATAATATTGTTTATATTATTAATTTCCGTACTGAAAGCAGCTTAATGGTGTACGTTTTGTGACACTGTCCTTTCCCGTGTACATTACATTCGTTAATCTCATCATCTGACTCAACAAGAACAAAGCATATCCGGTGGATGAGAAGTAAGCCGTGTGCGCTGCTGGATTTGGAATAACACAAGATGATAGAAATATGCTGCAGAAAGGAAAAACAAACGTATGATAGATAAATGTTTATCGGGAAGTGTCCCTTCTTCACGCTGTCTTCATAAGGTCTTCCATATCACTGTCCAGACTGTAAGAAATCGACTCCATGCTCCTGGGATTCAGCACAGCCAACCTGCAAAGAAAGCAGCAATGTTAGTTCTGCTTTACTTTAAGTCTCCAGCTTTTACACTATATACAGGGAGCTTCAGAAGGCATTTTCTTGAGATGAGGGCGATAAAGAAATACCAGATCACATTGAAATCATTTAAATTGCCAATATAAGCTTTGTACATTGGTAACGTATGACTCGAAGCATGGACGGAAACTAATTTGAGTTACACATTAAAATTTATAAAGAAAAAACACGCACACTCTGACCTACTTACAGAGATTTCTCATTTCCTAAAGAACTTGAATTGTACCGAGAGAAATTTCTCACTATTACTTTCTGCATCATAAAATTGGATTCCAATTTAAAAAGGGCATGTGATTTTTATCTCAAAATGCATGCATCTAAAAGTCTTACAGATCTCGATAATACAAGTCTTGAGATGGGAAGTTGTGTTTATAAACGTTTTGAGAAATCCTGAATATAATTTTATAAATGCTGAAATACTGTTTCTTTGTCCTATCCATGTTAAAGCCTTAAAATATTCCTTAGTTCACGAATCCAGGGGGAAATTTTCCCATAAAGATTTCTTTCCCTTAAATTGTTTAAAATAGAGGTAGCCTCGCGCTCTTTATTTGTAAAAAGCTAAGATATTTGAATCCCAAATTCTGAAAAATATCCATAAAGGAATTACAGCTGCAGTAAATAAATTTATGAAGGTTTCCAACGGTTGGAAGGAGATTGCAAGCGAAGTAGCATCCAGAAATGTATCTCAGTCAAATTCTGATTAAGGCTTAAATAAGTTTTTACAAAATACAACAGTCAACTGCTGAAGAGCACATTATTAATGGATATCTTATTAATTTTGAAGGCCAAATTCTTGCGAAAGTTTAAATTAATTTTATTTATTTGCGGAAATTGTTGTCTGACCTGATCATTTTACTGTTTTATTGCTCTTGCTTATAAGAAACTAAAATTCAAAACCACTTTGTGAATTTGAGGCTAAGCAAAACATCTATTAACCAAACTTCATCGAGTAAGAATTTGCCATAAATCAGATCTTTTTGTCCAAAAGCATTATTTCTACCCAGACGTGCACAGTCATTTCAGTAATGTGGAATAAATAGAACGTGTTGCAATTGTTCATGTAATTTTCGTTGTAACAAAGGAGGCTATGATAACGGACCGGAGCTGGTGGACGCCGATATGGGGCTACTGTTTATGGAAGTGAAGACAACGGACAAGTTCACCGGGATGCCATTTCGTCCATAAACAACGTCTGTAAGTGATACAGACTTTAATAGGACTGAGGTTCAACGATAGGATGCTGGCAAAAGTTTCGGAAGTCAACTGACGGTAAGAAAACCCCAAGGGAAGGATCGAAGTTTCCTTTTACCATGGTTAAGGAATTCCTGCAATAGCTTCACTTCAGATTTTTGGAAGGATGTGAAGGTTACAAAATTATTACAAAAAGCTGTTGTAATGATACCACTGACTTTGGCTAAGACCCGACCCGAGAGATACATTGGCAACTTGACACGAGTAGACCGCTTATTAAGAGCAAAACGTGCATATCTTTCTGGGACAGCCTTAGCTTCTTTCGTTGTTGATGCTTTGGCCGTGACTCACCAGGAAAATAAGTAGTAATCATTGTCTCTTTGCCAAATGGGCCACAAGCTTTAATGATGTAGACTACATCATAATGTAGGTTTTACCACATCGGGTTGCAGCTCAGTTTTCAGAACCAATTTTGAGTCATACCTGATGAGGAAAGTGTTGCAGGACTTTCAGGTTTACAATTACATTCTGAGTAACGATGGAGCATGCATTAAAAATCCTTAAGTAAATTTACGTAAAGCCAGCAATAGAACACAACTTTTCATACAGGTCGTCTACATGTGGCATCAATAAGCTGCACTCCTAAGTTTGTGTTTCGCAGAGAGTTAGATCTATCGTACCAACACTTGTTTGAAAGTACACCTGACACGTAATCAAGTATTTGAAGAGCCTCTTGAAGCCTTTTCATAACATGCAAGAGATAGCGTGACAGCAATGCAGATTGCGAGTGACTGCATGAAGAGTCTATGGGCTATCGATCGTGATCACTCCCACATTGAGTTCCTTTTAATGTTTCGTGCATGTTATCCTTTGTTCTTAAAATAAATCTGAAGTTCTGTATTACTCCAGAGGGCAAAAATGGAATAAAATATAAGTTATAGGCCTAATCCTTTATTTTTCCTCTAATATTACTCTATAATTTAAACTAAAATCTGCCATGGCTGACAATCCAATAGCCGAAGTGTAAGAGAGATAAATTTTTGCTATAAGAACCAATGAGTACCAGCAAATTCCCTGAGGGCTGATGCTCAAATACTTGATAATTGATCTATTCTTAGCTAAAATAGTTTACCTTTGTCACCGTGGTGTAACTCTATTAAGTCATTTAATTTTATTTGTATCATATAAATAAAGCGATCAAAGCAATTTTGCTTTTGCAAGTTTACAACTTACATTGAAGGGTTTTCCCTTGCTTATTATAGAACGAAATATTTGTGGTTAATTCTGATATCAGAATTTATTTGTAACTGTAGTAGTATTTTTCATCTGTTCCTTGATTCTATTTCTATTCCATATATCAACCAATATTATAGTCCGTAAGAAAGTTCACAAAAAGTTGATTTACTTCTCTAAAACGCTGTATTCCGTTTTATTAAAACCGTTAAAGAGCTACATGATTATGAAATGCAAAATTAGCAGCTTTAGTTGTCTGATAATGAAACACAATACGGTCGCTTGCTAGCACTGATATGCGCAATTGTGTTCAGATATCTAGATTTTAAGAGAATGTGATCCAATAATCAAAACTTCCCTATGTAATTTGTCTCAAAATTGATACCAGGCACTGTAAACCCGCTGATGCTGAGATACAGCACGCAATAAAAATACTAGTGTAAATTAAATGTTGGAATGAAAGGGGAATTGCCCAGATAACCTCTTTTTTTATTCACCAATAATGTAATAAATGAATTGGCTTTAGGCTCAGTAATTGGAGCTCATGTAACTTTGCGGACCTATCACTAATATTAAAATATATAATCAATGTGGCGCAAATATAACTATATCCGGTCATCCCCTCTAACAGAAAGTGATCTACAACCGCTATTAAATAGACTGTCCTTAATTTTACTTCACTAATTTTCGGTTAAGAGGACCGATCAGTGAATATTTCAGAATGCAAGGTCTGAGCATTTCAAATAACTTACATGTTATGTCTGCAAGGTTTGATGCATAAGTACTAACCAGGTTGTGAATTACTTAGTTTTAGGAACAAATTTAAGCTATTTTATAAAAGTGATACTTATTATGGACTATACTTAGTTTTAAAAGTATAACTGTTGTTAATTTTCAGTTTATGATATTTAAATAAAGGCTAATCAAACATTAGTGATCTTCGTGGCAGGAAAAGGTGTCTTAGAGAATTACCTGCGCAGATAATTCAATAATTGTAATCTTTATGGTTCATATTGTGAGTAAATGACGACGTGGTTGCACCAAAATCACTTTATTTGTGACTAAAATCTTTAGTCCAGTTCAAAGTTACAATAACTTCCACTTTTTACACAGATCAAGCACGTGAATCTGATGTTACGTTATGTCTCTGTTGCATACACCAACTTCCGCTGCTTGCGGGTTCTCGACACACATAAAAACATGTCGTTATTAATCACAGCACTACCTTCGATACTTACTAGTCAACTCATAACTAGCAACTGAATTCAGGCTGATTTTTGCAACGCCCCTTTACAGACTGCTAGTCACAGAGGAAACGTTCGAGAAATCAATTACCTTCGAATCGAAGGACGTTGAATCTTTCATAGCTGTAGAAACAGAATGATCTGGAACACTTCTGTAAGGTACAACAATGATGCTGCACTTCCAACTTCGTGATATCAGCTTGCGGCTATCCTTGGATATCTAGTTTTTTGCTCCTCGTGCCAAAAAACAAAAATGTTAGAATGGGGTGACTCACACTTAATCTTTTTGGGTTTGGCATTTGTTGCCACTGTGACTCTTCTCCCTCCTCAGAGCACGTAGTACTGCATCTTTACTCGCGGTAACCTCTGGACGTAGTGGAATTCATCAATGATATGCCTCTGCACGCAGTGCAGTCTTTGCTTCGCTGGTTGAAGTTTAGAGATGCGCCTCTCATTCCGATTAGGGTGACGAATGCTGTGCCACAGGAAACCTTTATTGGAAACTCGCTAGTCGTGCCTGTTCTTATTCCGTTAGCTAGTTATCTGGAGGTGACGTTGCTATCTTGGTGCGCCTCCACACTCATCACGATCTTGGTAGGTGCAATCCTAGCCTGTGCCAGGGTAACCCTGCAATCGCCAGGTTGTTCGTTGTTGCTTCGGAGCGCCACCTACTCTCTTCCGAGTCGAATTACCAACCTGCCGATGTCGAACCCACGTCATGGAATCTGGGGACGTCTAGTCTTTTTATCACCTCCAAAACCATCTTGGTGACGAACGCACATAGTTTCACAACGCTCCACCAGAAGATCAACTCAGAATTCTTTCTCTACAGGTAAGGTATCACCCGATGTCGTCACTATTTGGCAAGGCTGATCTGGTTTTCTTAATGGCAAGCTCTCCGCCACGTGGGACTTTATCACGGTCCTGCTGATCCCTCTCCACCATTTCGTATTGATTTCCCTGTATCCTGCAATCGGCGATGAGGTTAGCTTTCAAACTTCTGTCCAACACATACAGCGCCTTTCGACGGGACGGCTCCGACGTGGCACATACCATGACAGCCCTAGCTCGTTTTCCCATGAATCGTCAATTTGGCTGTTGAAGGTCCTTCGCAACGTCTCCTGGTCGACCACATCCCCAGCACACACTGTGTGATGTCCTTTCGTTTGGTGGCCCATAGTCCCTTAGCAGATGTTCCAGTTGGCCGCATTCCCAACGCACTCTACTCAGGGGTCTTTGCAGACGTTCCTGAGTAGGCTGTCCAACTCCGTAGCATCGAACACTCCCATTTTCCATGACGAGCTTAGCGCTTACCTCGGTCTCAACTACTCCCTCTTCAGTCTTGAGAGATTTCACTCGCTGACACGTTGAGTCTTTGACTTGGCGTGGTCAGCCCTTTGCTAGGTGTCTGGAAGTGGAAGACCTCAAAGGCTGATGACGCGTCATCCTTGGTTAGCTTGACGCACGTGGCGGTTGCTTCGCGGCCCTGTGTCTTGAACTTCAACCTTTTAATTCTTTCGGCAATCATCTCTTGCCAATGGCGTTCACTTTCATCGCACTGCAGTCAACTCTGCCTTCCAGCACGTTAAATCTTTGCTCAAAAACCTTCATTTTTCCATCAACTTCCTGTACGTCTTTCTTCACTGTCCTACGGTAAATATACCCGAGAGACCCGGGTTCTGGTCCTACGGGTCCAGGATTAATGGGAGTAGATCCTCGCATTTAACTTAATTGTACGTCTTTCTTCACCCGGTCTTGTTGCTCGTCGTTTTTCTTGACAGCTCTAGCATCTCTTCCTTCATAACATTCATTTTTTTCTTTACTTCTTCCTCCAAAGCTTCTATTTTGGATTCCACTCTGTCCATACCGGCTTCCACTTCACTTTTAATGTCTGTCTTCATTTCTTCTTTCATCTTCTACTTGCTGGTTTCCATTTTCGATTCCATTTTGCCAATGTTGAATTTCACTGTTGTTTTTTCATTATTCATTTTTGTCTTCAACTTCCTTCAGTACCGCTATATCGTTCCTAATCCTATCCATTTTAGCTACTAATTGTTTAAGCATTTTCCACAAGTTGCACCAAACTCACTTAATGTGACACTAGAATCGTTAGCGTAGTGTTAACATACAATCGCTTTCACTTTTTACAAATAAACAAGTAGGCGCATCAGTCTAATGTTACTTTATCTCTCCGTTGCACACATCAACTTGCGCTGCGTGTAGCTTCTCGATGCATAGAGAATTTCGCTCATACTTACTGCAACATGTCCTATACACATTGGTCAACTCAAACTAGCAACTGAAATCCGGCTGACTTTAGTGCTCTCTGTCCGTCACAGAGGAAAGTTGCGGAAAACCGAAACATTTTGAATCGAGGAAATGGAACACTGTCGAATTTGAATTTTCCAGATAAGTGGAAATCGATCGGTCTGGAAAATATCAGCTTGTTACAACAGTAAGGCTCACGTTTCCAGCTTCATGACATCAGCTAGGAATGTCCTAGAATATTCCATTTTTTCTGTATCTCCCGGAAAACAAAATCGGTGGAATTCGGTGACTTAATGTATTTTAGGTAGCATTCGCTGCCGCCGTGAAAATACAATGCACTCTTAATTGAGCTACAGGTGAAATGAGCTACAGCGACTGTTTCAAGAAATTATTTTCAGGCAATGGTAAGTATAAACAATATTCGAAGAGTTAAAGAATGAAAAATCAATATTCTGAGACAACAGCGCACTGAAACTTAAATGCAAAGTTCTAAGTTTCGGTGACAATACTAAAGTTGCTTTGTTAAATGAATGCTAAACTTGCTGTTACTTATTTAATTTCATGCTGAAAGAAGGAGGATTACAAATATTACTCTTGTAATAGCACGTTATGAATTACCTCGGTAAGAGAACATAAGGTGTCTTCCGTATTAATTGCATCCTCATTGTCTGTCAGCGAAGCAGGTACCTTGGCTTCTCCATCGCTACTTTGCTCCGCGCAGCTCCTGTGATGACAAAAAGGAAATGTTTCAGACCAACTTCTTGTAACTTGTAAAGTTGAATCAGACTTGAAAAATTCAATGCCACGGGCAAGACACGAACCAGGATCTTCGTCTGTCCGTGCAGACGCTTGAACTATAATGCGAGACACCCGTGCGAGCATTAAACTTTCTCATCTGATTCAGGCATCTTGGTAAACCTTCAAGGACGTCTCGAATATTTGAGATATTACCATAGCTCAAAGGAGAACATGAAATACACCTTGTAGTAGATATAATGGCATTCATTACAACTGAAAAATGAATTTCAAAAGTCGTCTGTTGATTTATGGTAGAGAGACTGCTAATTCAACTCTCGTATCTGGCAAGAATGTCTAAGTCCTTGTGGATATGTGTATAGGGTGAAAAAGAAAATTATTAAAAACTGAAAACAGCAGGAAAATCGAAACTACTAAACATTATAATAATGGTTTCTTAAACTCTTTTCGTGCCGAAAAACTATCGAAGAAAAAATTGGAGGAACTATAAATTCTTGTAGTGATTTGAAATCCGGGAATCTGCGTATGATTTTCTTCACAATATATCCGTGGAGTTTTCGTTTCAATTCAGACGCACAGGCCCAAGGAAAAAAAGATATTGTGAAGCCTTTACTTTAGGATATTTAGGTACTTTAAACAATTTTCCATTGTAGCATAGAAAAGTGAAAACATCAGATGTTATAAAGATGGCATGGTTTAATAGTACCCATAGCCTACTCTTAAACCCAAAAGATAACCGATAATAACGTTATACAACGCTACTTATAGAGAAAATTATAAAACGTTGAAATAATTCCCTTCGCCATTAATAGGTAAATAGAGAATCACATGGCATAGAAAACAAAAACAAGATTCTAAGCTGTGGTGCAACACAGCATCAACCACGAGATATATACTCGTTACTAGTTGCACTGGATACGTTTCTCTTTGTATGATTACTAAACTATACCGAGCCAAACCTAAACTGTACAATAAGCAAAACATATCATACATGTTTAGGCGTAACCAGTGGTTCTGTGGTTTCGTCGCGTCATTGCTATATGACATCAAACCTAAACTAAACAAACCCTATCTGCAATTTCAACAAACTATAACGAGCCTACTTTGGTGAATCCAATAATTTTGGATAAAAATAATCGTGTTATCATTGTTAAATCACATATAACCTGTCCTAACCTAGTCTAGTCTAACTTGAATAACAGAGATATAAGTAGAAGAACGCATATTCGCTTTACTTATTTGCCTTGGCTAATCATTGATGTGTCATATTTCTGTCGTCGTTGTACCTGAACTATACCTTATATTACCTTATCTTATATTAAATTACCTTACTTACACCGACCTAAGCTCAGTAACTGTATCATACGCATAATAATTCACATTGTCTTTGCCGCATGCTATGATGTAGGCAGTATGGTTAAATAACACCGTCTTTGTTATGTCATTACCAAATGATGGCACACCTAACCTGAATTACTTGAATATAAACTTGGAAATGCCATGCCACTTAGCTCGCATTATTCCAAACTATTTGAAATTCTTCGTTGCGGAAAGTACGTCTTAAGAGATTGACTCTCGTGACTTTGGTGTATAGTACACATTGTAATTGTTCTTTGGTGGAAGGGTATTTAGTTTTTCAACTGCAGATCACTAGCAACAACATCTATTTATGCTGCATGTATCTCTTATTTTTCTTCATACGATTCTGCAGTAATAGTGGCAATCTCAATAATTTCTTACGCTAATTTCTATTTTGCAAACTTTTCACTTGTTTATTGGAGAGGATTGCACACTGTACCCACAAGCAGGCCATTGTATGAGAAAAGAATGAGATGGGAACGTTCCATGGGCGTACCGGAACCCGGGATAGGGGCATGAGCTAGAGTGTGATTCCTAACGTAAACTGGGTTTCTCCATGCCGGCACCAGGTTTCATCATGCACCCTCCAGTAGAACAGGCAACTGCAACGCCGCCTAGGCCAAGAGGAGCGTTACCGTGCAAAACTTCCCCACACATCTGCATCATACTCAACCTTCGCCAACACTTAGAAAAGATCTGACTGAAATTAAGGTAACATGAAACGAACGGGCGGGAAGTCACGGAAAGAAAAGTATCCTAACCACTGATCACTTAATGACCAAAAAGAACGGGAACACTCCTTGTCAGATTTGTTGGTCACCGAGTACAAAAACGGAGACCTCCCAAATGTGAGTCCCAAACGCTATCATCTGAGCCACCTCACTCGTTTGTGTATCGGCACTCCTCCAGAAGAAATTTCCTCACTACCATCGCCTCAAATCCCACACCGTGTCCAATGCAGAAGCAAAGCAGATGAGGTAGGACGTAATACAGACATCGATATGTAACGCATGACATAGAAAATATCAGTGCATCACAATCGAATTTGGACAAAGGCGTGAATTTCAGGTAGACCATAATAAATACTCTGTTAATAAACCTAACCACTGTCGTGAAGTTTAGAAACTAGCAGTTCGGTAACTTTGGTGAATACAGAGAAGAGAATGCTCAGTTAGTTTACAAACTTATGGTAAAGAGACTGTCATTCGGCAAAATATCGAGGCAATTCTTTGGTATTTTCATATAGCGTTTAACTGCTTGATAACATTCAATTACAACTCTGTTTAGTTTCAAATTGTTCTAGGCGATACTAGTTCCATAATAGCCGCTATTTTAATGGGGAAATAGGTGATGAAATGAAACTTCATATATCGCCATAACGCTGCTAAGCTAAGGGTTACAGCTTGCGAAACTACAATGACCATTATGAAGGTTAAAGGTTTGAGAATAATCTCTGGAAATAGCTATTGAAGCCCGATTGCTAGATTGTGTCTCTAGTGTCTAGAAGGAAACGATTCACCGCTACCGAAATTCCGAATGGGTATTCCAGGAAAGAAATCTCCATATGAAGTTGTTTCTAGCACATTGTTCTATGCCTAGGAATCTGCTGACCAGAACAGCGATGAACATTATGAAAGACATCTATATATTCAGCAATCCAGGTTCTGATGTGCCATATTACAGTAATTAGAGGTGTCATCGAAAATGACTACTTTTCATTTGCTTTACGGTTTTGGCTTATGCTTGTTGCAATTTTACATCTCAATTGGCATCACTTGAGCCCTTTTAAAAGAAAACTAAACGCGACATATGTTTTGTATACTGGACTAGAAATATCTACCTACATGTTTCACAATAAACAATGCAGAATTAAGCTTATAAGTTTTTCGTAATTCTTCACGAATGTTTCCTCACAAGCTTCTTTATTTGGGTGATGCACACGAAAATTAGCATATTAAAATATTTCCAAAATGTAATTTGTAATTATATCTCCTAAATTTCATGAAGTGATGTATACCTAAATATTTCCTGCAACACATTTTAAATACTTAGACATCTCTGTGAGCGCGGATGCATAGCTGCTTCATTTGAGTGTTAAAGGAGGAAATCGCATATGGGGTGCAGATTTAAATGGTACTATATATAACATTAAATTTCTTTTGCATGTTATACCTTCAGCTTACCTTCTCCTGAATAATTCAAACAACATTCAGTTTTTTATCTAAAAACTGTCGGCTTTCTGCAAGTGGCATTTAAGAACTTCAGATCGAGAAAGGTCAGTAGCTCACCTTGTGAATGCCGGATTGAGTTCCTTAAGATAAACTGTGGAATTATAAAAAAGGCAGCAATTTGCTTGTTTGTTTGAAATGAGCCATCTGCTCCGTTTGAATGCTGAAATTTTATCGAGGAATGCACGGTGCCGTGTAACTAATACTATGGAAGCTAAGGGGCCCCCATACTGACAATAAAGGGGTAATCAGGTCCTCGATTTCCATTATGAAGCCTCAAAACTTAATGAAAAATTACATACCATTCTCAACTTGGTAAATAATTTTGGGGTGAAACTAACAATTTACTTTTACGCTATATTGAATTTTGCAAATGCGACCGAAATTGATGTATTAGGTGGTATGTCGGCATTCAAAACTATAGATGACTAGTTTCATGGATTTTATGAAACACTTTTTCAACCTGTATGGCTGCCAATATCAAATATGTACGATGAAAGATTATTTTCGCACTATAATTTAGGTTAGTGAGAAATGATTTTGAACGAAGCCTGAAAACAGGTGCCGTGCATTCCAAATTCGTGACATAGAATAAATAGCTTGGGAAAATAACATCTACGAGTTACGTCCAGAAAGTAAGTTCTGTTTGTTAATAAAATTAAATTTGTATAGATACAGAAAATTATTTACTGCTCAAAATTCTAAAACTCTTAAACCACTTTTCCACATAACTGAGGAAATTTTGCAGGCATTTGTTACAGCGAGGCATACGTTTTTGTATACCTTCTTCATAGAAGTTTGCTGCCTGTGTCTTCAACCAGTTGGAAACATTTTTTGTCAGCTCTTCGTCATTTTTGAAGTGTTGACCGCCAAGGAAATATCTGAGATGCAAAAACAGACGAAAGTCGCTAGGAGCGAGGTCAGGGCTGTACGAGGGGTGGTCAAACACGTCCCAGCCACGTCCCACACGTCCTTGTAGGATGTTTTTCGTCGAATATGCAGTGTTTGGTCATGCGTTGTCGTGAAGAAACACAACACCTTTTGACATCGCAAATTTGCCGAGAAATTTCGAATGGTTTCACTTTCCTAGCATTCAGAAAACGAATCACAGATCTGATTTCACAAGCAGCGGGATTTTCAATCAACACCGACAATGTCAACAAGTACAACAAAACGTACGTGGCTGACAGCCATCTCACAATGGTGCACGTTTCTTCTCCTTGATACGGAGCGTCTACCGCGCATGTGCGGAAGTGCGATCGCAGCGCTGCAGCAGAGGTAAATTGAAACATAGCTTACTTTCTGTACGCCCCTTGTATTTTAATGGTTTCCTATTTAAAGTAATAATACTGTTTCAAACATAGCTTTATCTTGTTAAACTTCGCACAAACAATTTGTACAACAAATAAGTAAATGGATACATTTATTTCCATATTAATATTCCTTTCTTTAGATTGCAAAATATTGCAAATTTTTGCATTATTAGCATGAAAATGCGAAGTTTTAAACAACATGAAATGTGAATTTGAAAAAGAGATTATTATTGATAAAACACGCCCTAGGATATATTATTACTGCCTTTGTGTGCCTTTCCGTCACTTTATACTTATAAAATGATTAGTTAGACTGTTACCTGCTAGCGCATTTATATAATCAACCCAATTTTGTGTAATATATAATTGGTTATTTACAACAGTTTAGAAGATTTCTGAATAATAGACATTTGCAACTTGTATCTCAGAATGAGCTTAGACACTGTTAATCGTTATATTAGAATAGGCAGGAAAGTTGAGCAGTTACGTATGAGGATACTATTCAGTAGGTATCTGCGGATTCAAACTGTGAGATGACCAATCAGTTTGACTAAAGAGCTTCCCCCGAGAATTTCTCTCACCACTAGAAGAAATCTGGGATGGAATTTTACGGCCCCGAACTTTCTCAACCCTTATTTCTCTACCGCCTTCATTTTTAGGGTCGGAGGGGAAGCTGCAATGGATGCTGGAACGATAGTATGTGGTGAAGTCTGCATTTTAAGGAGAGAAACGTTTACTCTGACTAGGAAACCTCCTTTCTGATCGTGTCTGTGAGGTCGGGGCACAGAGGGCGGGAGCGCTGAGTTACATCTATAAACTTTAACGATGCGTTGTATCTGTCGTCACCAGATCTGGCTATACTTTGTGTTCCCTTCTCATTCCTTCCCTTCCGAAGTCATATTAGTGTAACAGACCAATTACTGGCTGCTGTACTGAAATAATCCGATCCTAGCCTCCGAATGTGCTACATCTAGGTGGAAGTTAGCTTGTTGGTAAGAATAACTGTCGTTAGTTCTTGTCCAAAGGCCATAACATAACACCTGGAGCTAAACTGCAGTTACTTTATTACCAGATTCTACTTCTACTTCTACTTAAGTAGTGGATTATTTTATTATACACATTGGTACAGCTTAAAAATTTAAAAACTTCAATGTTATGTTTAATATAACAAATTGAAAGTGGGTCTTTCGTCATACATAATTTTCAGACTGCACAATCTCCAAGCTGGTAAATTTTACGCTTAAAAGACATTTTGTTGTGTTGTGAAGAGTTATGAATTTAAAAATAATGAAAACCATTTGTCAAGAAGAAAGGTATGTAGTACCCATCATGAATATTCAATTAGAAATATTTCATTGAATGAATTCCTAGAAAATTTTCAATTTTACAGTTTACAAATAAATATAAAAGATAAACACATCGCTTAGTGTCACAATAAAAAGACCAAGCATTTACTATTTAACAGAATCCATGTATAGCTTTGAACAACAGTTTTTGGTGATCGGAATTCAAAAGATGCAATATTTCAGCGACGACTTGCAAGTCCATTTTCATGATGCAAGAAGAACTTAGTTTGTGCATATTAATTACTATATCGTATTTCTCGGAAAGAAAGTCCTAACCCCTACATATATTCATAAATAAAATAGACTTTCTCATTTTGTTTAAGACATGTCTATGGAGTTTCATAAAATGTAGAGCCCACACCAAGATGCAGCTTTAAATATCTCCAGGAAATTTTTGAACATTGCAACCCATTAATATATTGTAAACAGTTTTCAAAATCGTACAAGTACTTCTCATGGCGGTTTTGGTTTGTTACAGATCTATGTTTTGTGGTATTTACATCAAGTTGATTACAAACACATAGTTAATGGCATTGGCATTACTTGGTGCGAAGCCTTTTACTTATTACTCATTTGAGAAATAGAAGGTCAATAATACAGGTAAACTGAAAAATGTATTCACCCAAATTAAAATATTCAGACCCATCGGTGTTTCCATAGTTAAAATATCACACATTATACAACACTTAGCCAGAACATTGCAATTAAAGAGTACTGGTTTCTTCATAAAGTTGGAATTATTCCTCTTATATGAACTGACAGCAGCAACCATTTGAGTTCTGAAGAACTTATCTTTGGCAAAGATGTTTATTTTAAAATATAATTCTTAGAATATAATCACAATAGTCGTTTTATTTGGTAGCTATTCTAAATTGCTATTTAAAGGGAGCAACATTAGCTTTCTGTTATAGCGTTTGCTATCAGCATTAAAGCAAATAGAGCTGTGCTGCCATTTGGTGCCCAATTTTGACAGCTTTTCTTTCATTATATAGATAATAATCAACCATTTTGACAACTGTATTATTTGTTTCTGAATGGTTAACCATTTTGGCCAGCACATCCCTAGAGATCAACTAAATTCCTGACATTTCATATCTAAATAGAAATGCATTCTAGCTTACGTATTTCGGCACAAACTTGCATGAAAATAAGAAAGCAAACATATTGGAAGTTATTAAATACCGCTTATATTTAATTCTACACTCACTCCTAAGTGCCAAACAATATTGCCTTCAGTAGTACATATAATTTGAATTTGCATTCATACAGCACTAGCCAATACATTTATGCAATTAAATGTTGCATTATTATGCTAAAAAAGCGAAGCTTGAAAGCAAATCAGATATAATACTTCAGGCAATGGTGGAAATTAGATTATAATAAATAAAAAAAAAATGATTCATATGAAACTCATTAATTCATTCTACACTGTGTGTGTACAAAACACTTAAATTTGCATTTATAGGGAACCTACTGACATGCAAGTAAAGAATAATATGTTGACTAGCGCCAAATATAAATATGAAAAACATTAATGAATGGCTTTACCTTCAATTAAGCCAAACATCATAATCCTCAGTAAAGTGTCTGCTGGATAGTGTAACACAGAGAAAACGAAGTCAGTCATGTATATATGTTTTCATATTTTGAGTATTCTTGCGTGTATTATACTGTTAACTTATTGAGTCAATTTATAAGGATTCAAAATTAAAGATGATCCCAGATACGTGTGTAAAAATATGCAACCAGTCAAGCTTATTTTATGGATGTACAATGTTTTAAAAATGAAAAGATAGGAGTTCCAAAAGTATGAAGGTACTTAGAACTGGTGATTCTTGACACCTGAACAGTTGTGAATTCATGCACAAAACATTTGAAGTACTTGTAAATAAAATTTGTTTTTACAAACTGCATACACAACATTAAGTAATAGAAAAATATATAAACGCTGAAATTTGTCTTAATATGTACACACAAACTAGATTGTATAATATCAATAAATCATGTATAACAGGCTGTAATGAAACAGTATAAATAAGCAAAACACATACACAGAAGCATTTATACAGATATACACATACACCCACATATATTCATACGTACAGACATACATATATGCATATACATATATACAGAGACATACTGCTCGTTTCAGAATTGAAGAGCTCTTGATTATATTTTGAAAGAGGATTTAAGGAATTGTATCAACGGCAAACTGGTTTGTCAAAGTCTTCTTTTCTGGTCTTCCTACAGAAGGAACATAGGAGCACGTGTTTCCTAGAATGTCAGCAAGGGCTTCAAATGATTTGCTAAACAAGGACCCCCTTTCGTGGCTAAATATGACACACCTGCCTTCGCCACTGTAGCCGAATGCTTATTGTGCATCAGACACCAGGGGGAAGGATGACATGAAAGTATACTACAGGCGACCAGAACCTAGAACAGCTACGGTGAGTCCCTAACAGGTGAGGGCAGTTTCTTCAGCCCAACGGAGTTCTATGGCCTGTCTGCCTGCAGTCTTGTGGTCTACTGAACTTTCATCATTCATCCCTTCTTTATGAGTGGTGTTAGCCACAAAATATTTGTTGTCGGTCGCAATATGGAAGTTGTCTCCCTTGGTTTCTTTCCTTTGACTCTATCTCATATGCTGAAGCTTCTCATTGACTTTCTTTCCCTATTTCTTTCGCTCTTTTCCCTTTTTTAAAACATGTGTGTTAAAATGAAATTTCTTAAATTAAATCCATTAATCACACCAGAAGACATATTGCAGTGCAGGGCGGAAAGAAAGATTATTTTGTACCTGTGGCAGCTCTAGAATTTAAATCACAGCAAAAATCTGCAGACGACTGTATAATATCAAACTCCACTATTTTTACAACTAGCCTCAGATAAAACTACCGCGATTGCCACAGGATAGTACTTTGCTGGTAAAAGGTCTCTTATTATGATACAAAATGGTTCTTCTATAAGGAAAAATAAAGAGGAATGATAAGGTTGTTTAACAATTATTCGTACTCATTAGGAACCATAAACCAGCTAACGTACCTCACGCTGATGTTTAATGGAATTCTATGACAATTCAGGTTTACTTTTCCTCTTATACCTTCAATTTAAATTCAAGAGTTCAGCGAATAGACACTAAATTCGCGTAATATTAAAAGAATTTGCAACTAATTACCAATTTTTGTCTAGGAGGTGTTTGAGTCAGTCAGAGTAATGGAATGGGCCTCACAATGGAAACAACGTGGTAAACACAGAAAAGAAGAAAAAATAGCAAGATTGATGGAAGCACCACTGCTACTGCAGAAACTTTACCTGTAGAGATAGTAGAATTTAACGGTAAACGAAACCACACTGCTGATTCTCGAACATAAAAGAACCTCACTTTCCAATTTTTAGAATTATTGCAGTTATTATATTTTCCCATATTGGTAAATATTACATAAAGCATGGCTTTAATGCAAATAAGTTGTCGTATTCTATATATTACAGTTCTTCTTCTACGTCTATCCCTTCCAGTTCTTGCTGGAGCTATTACTATACTTTTAATTGATCCAAATCTTAATACATCTTTCTTTGATCCTGGTGGAGGAAGGGTTCCAATTTTATATCAACTTTTATTCTGATATACATTGTGCAGAACTACTGCCCATTCATTTGCATACACGTCATACCATAAGGTAATATAATCTCTTTGTACTCTCAGTGTAAATAAGTATAAATATATTATATTACATATTACAGGGTTAAAATACCTACATTTTTATTTTTAGTATAAACATATAGCACTCCCTTATTATTTCATATTATATATATGATCTGTACCCCATTTATGACGCATGTGGTAGCTGGAGGTGGGGGATGCAGCGGTCGGACGATAGGCTTTAGCCCGAATATCCCCCCCCCCCCAAATGAGATATTTGTCCTTAAGCTCTAAGAGAACGTCAAGCAATGGGAGTCTTGCAAGGATGATATACGAGTATTGTGGCCATGTTAGTCAGAAATATCGAGTGTCAAGTGAATCATCTCTAATTTAGACTATTTCTGCTAGGCCCAAATATTCAAATTTCACAGTCATTAATCCACGTGGAGGGTATGGAGTAATGCTTGCAATAACCACGAAATCCACATATTTTTAGCTCAAGTAGTTTCCACTTTACCACAGCTCATCTATTTTGAAACCGACAATACACACAGACACACATACACACACACAAATACATTTAAGCAGAGAGCCATACATCTCACTCCCTCTGACACACACACTGGCATACACACACCGTACACACCATAGGCATGCACACACTCACACACTCACCCTCTTTCAGACTCTCTCATGCATAGAGAGACAGAGAGCGAGAGAGAGAGAGAGAGAGAGAGAGAGAGAAAGAAAGAAAGAAAGAGAGGGAGACAGATGCAGAAAAAGAAAAACAATTAATATATGATATTGGATTGGATTTTTTGGAAGGGATTTGGCACCACAACCAGGTTGGTCTTTTGTACCTATGCCCCCAAGTGGAGCACCCCCGGGAGGAAAGATGAGGTGAGAGGAGACAGAGGGCGACGGACCCAAGGAGTCACTACAGTACAAAGGGCGAGGTCCTTACACTTTACCAATATATTATATTAATAACATCTTAAAAATATTGTAGATGACAATCGCAAAGCTGTCAGAACCTTTTTAATCTGAAAGAAATTTATGCTATTGTTTCTGTAAAGTACGAAGTGATAATAATGAACATATTAAATGAGATTCACGGGAGCGGAAGCAAATTTTTATTTGTATAATTGTGTTTAACACATACACTTTAAAGGGAAATGCATCCAAAAAAAAAAAAAACATAATTGTTAAATGCAATAATACCAGGCAACTGGAGCGCAGTGCCTTCACAGAATCAACTGTTGTACCATTGGAATTTGATCAAATCAGTTATAAATAGCAGAAGATCATAGAATTTTGAAATTATACATGAATAGAACTAAGCTATTTTATGGTGACATTAAAATTTTAATTGGGAAAGAGTTCTAATAGCACTCCTGGAGCTGTAAAAGTAAACAGAGGAATAAAAATAATGTAAGGATATAAAACTGTGTTAAAAACTGAAAATCAACTGTAATGTATAATTGGGAACATTGTTTATTTCCTATCAAGGATAACTTTTCTCTTTGTTAGTTTTCTTTCGTAGTGTCTAATGTCCACTTTAACGGAAAAGGTCTGCATATATGGTGAGTGGGTTGAATGTGATGCTCAAATTAGCTTAGGACCCACTAAACTGAGTTACTCGATACCTATCTTAGGGGGATGGGGGAAGCTCTATCCAAGCTTCCAAAAGAAATGTTTGGACCGAAGTCATTCAGGCGTGCTAACCTCTCTAAAAAATGCGGCGAGACGATCGTATTATACAGGTTCAGGGAACGTGGAATCTATGTTGTTTAAGTTCACTTGTGTCTACTTTGTGTGACTTATTCCTATATTACTGAAAACGTATAGAGGAGAAAGCTAAAATATGTTCTCTTTATATGTAGATAAAAAAAGAAGTCATGTTATAAAGCATCCAAAGACGAATCTGGTGTTGCATTTCTCAAGCATTTTCAGAACATCTGTGGAAACACCCTAGTAACAATCGTTACAGTGAATGAGTGATTAATTCAAGTTTTATTCATTTAATGCCAGCATGCTATTTTAGTTTACCATTAATTATGAATGCAACGGGAAGTGAAAGCAGAAAATCGTGCATGAAACAAATGAAACGACCTTTAGCGATGCAGTGATCTCAACTACTTCCTACATTAACTAATTACTGATCTTCGCCTGAAGGCTTATAAGAACTTGGTATATCTGATGTGCAGTGTTCAATAAAGAATGATCGCATTTATTTTGACAAGGTACCTTTACCCATCCTCATAATTTTGACGGTACTTCTCAAAGTAGTAACCCCTGAATGCGATTAACTTGTCCCAGCGTTTCCGTCAGTCTTCAAAGACATGCTGGAAACCATTTTTTGAGAGATCCATCAAAATCGCCTCCGCAGCCTTCACCACTGCTTCTGATGATGGATAATGCCTCCAACGAAGACGTTTCTTCAAATTAGGGAATAGAAAAAAGTCACATGGCGCTAAATCAGGACTATTGGGAGGGTGAGGGATGCACTTCACGTTGATTTTTGCAAGATATTCAGCAACAACATTGGCAATATGCAGCCGCGCATTATCTTCGTGCAGCACCCAGCCTGCTTCATGGAAATATGGTGTTTTGCGCCTGATATGGACTTGCAATGTATTTAGGACATCCCTGTAGTATTGTCCAGTTACTGATGTGTGTGCAGGTACAACATGCTGATAAACCATTCCATGAATATCAAAGAATGAAATGACCATAACTTTCCTAGTAGAAGCAACCACTTTTGCTTTTTGGGGGGGGGGGGGGTTGGTGATGAAGGATATTTCCACACTGCGCCTTGCTGTTTGCTCTTAGGATCAAAATGATGTAGCCAAGTTTTATCAGCAGTTATTACGTTTGATAGAAGCTCCGGATCTTTCTCTAACATCAACTTTAACTGCATGTTACCTCCATTGCAGCGGTAGGCGATACTGAACTTGTCTGAACTTGCCTGGTTCTCACAGGCGGGAACCAGAATTACCAACAATGAAACTACTACGGCGTGTTTGTTTCACATTAAGCTAACAGAATATAATGAGTTTGAATGTTAGTGCGAAAAATATGACCGTAAAAAACTATGATCATTCTTTATTGAACACCCCTCTTATGTTTTACACAGCAAAACCTTTTGAATTTCTGACACATTAACAACAACTGTGGCGTTAACTAAATTAACGGATTGCGGAAATTATAAGCCTTGCTCCCTTCTGTCTTCTGGAGGCAACTGTATTTTACAGGAAATAGTTATAAATTGATTACTGTTTCAAAAGCTGCTACTTCTTGCACGATAAAAGTTCTGAAAGTTACTTCAGGGATCTTAAGAATGCACTAGGTGTTTTGTTTTTATTAAGTAGCACAGCAAGTCATTTACTTTTATTTTCAATACTGTTGCAGAAATTATTTATAAAGCATTTTGATTATTAAGTTGCTTTTTCACATTATGCCTCGATGTCAGAGTTAGAGCGCTTCAAATTGTAGTTGCACATTTAAGGTGTAATGAAAAATAGTTTAGTCCATACTTCTGTGTTTATTTTCTGAATATATATGTATTTGTGTCAATGTTCAAAAAATAAAAGGAAACAAAGGAATTTGACATTTTTTTCTATGTTGTCACTCTTCCGTTTGCAAATCCATGTGCTATGAACGAACACTTGATTAACAAAGCATAACCAGTTTATAGTCAAGCAAAGATTGCCCAGATCATTCTACAGGTACATATATCCCTACTTACTAAGAGAAACTGTGCGGTTATCTTCCAACATTTTAACCTGACAAAACTGCAATTTACATTGTTGTATTTGCAAGGTACGTCTGTTTACTTATATAGCACCCCATTTTCTCAGTATTTTGTCTTTGTTTCGCATTTATCACTCATGGTGTCATATACCTTGTCTTGTTTAGGCTATTCTATCTCAAATCGACCTCCATAGAAGAGTGGTCATATGTGGCATAACTGTATTTTTTCCTTAAGATTGGGATACCTAGTAAAGTGTGGGGATCGCACTATGTACCATGGATTTTCTATCCGTCATATATTTTCATACTTTTCAAGTTTGGACCAGCCGATGGCGGTTGGTATGTTGCGGCAGGACGGTGTCATTTGCTTTGGACAGATTCCTCAAAGACGTTCATTGTGACTGCTATGGCCCCTTGAGCTACTTCAATTGCAATAGAGCCCCAGGGTAATGCGAGGTTTAGGGAATGCATGCTGTGATAAAGAGCGAGCGCATACCTTCTTTTGCTCCAGTAGATTTCGGTAACTTCATTCTGATGCCAAGCGCATAGTTTTCTGATGACTCAGGTTATAAGTAATTCCGGTTTTATCAAATTAATGTTTGTCTCGTAAAACTTCCGTTGCTACCTTCCGTTGATTTAGTGCTTCGAATTTTGAATCTAATGCATTCGTAAAAATCAGCACTTAATTATTCTATAATTCCTAATGCTGTTCAGTTAATAATATATGTCAACTGTCTTGGGGCAGTACTTAGTTACCAAAGTAGCATGATCTTTGCGAAGAATTAGAAATAATTATTCCATGAACATTCTTACAACTTTCTATTTGGAAGTTTGCTTTTTAATTCTTGGTCACTTCTGAAATGTTTGAACCATCAAGTACTAGCATTATGGTTTTGATGTATCACATAGCACAATCAGTCAGTATATTGCAAGAGTCTACTAAACCACAGTACTGAGTACTCAGTTCAGCCAATTGGGAAAATCATATTTTTACAGGAGATGTCCGTCTTTAAAATCCCTGCATGCCGTCCCTACACATTGCAAAGTACCAGTTTATACGGCGTCTGCTGTTGTTGTAGGAGACAGTCATTTTCTCGATGTATTAAAAATATATTTTCTAAGAGGAAGGATTGTTCCTATTTACAGACGCCATTCTTTTTCTGTCCACTCCCAACTCAAACACTTTATTAAGCTTCTTTACGGTTTTATTGTGTGCATCATCTATAGGTTCACTCACTTAGGCTTATGGGAAACCTTTCCTTTTAGAGCCGTCTCATTGTTTTTCACTTTATAGATGATATATTTTTATTTAAAATGGTGTATTTATTGCACGAAACTGATCACTCCGCAGTTCAGTTGCGACGCTTGTATTCGAGAGGTTCTAAACTCGATTTTGGGGCCGGTCACTCCAAGGTTGTTTTTCGTGCGCTTTCCTAGTTGACAGGGTGATTACTGGGGTGGTTTCTCTTCCACCATAAATTCGTCTCCCTCGTTTTCTGTGAGTTTCACCCCTTTCTTTCATGTTTGAGGTAGACCTAGGGTTCTGCAGTGCCGGGCATATGGCACAAATGCTTGCTCATTGGAAAATTATCTCCATGCCAGACGATAGCCTTCTCTGAGCCGCCTGCGGTATGTTGAGCTCTAGCAATTCCGCCAGAGGGAAGTCTTCTCTGGGCAGCCGCCGTGTGACTGGGTCATTAAGCTTGTTATCATTAGGACATATTTGAGAATGTATATCGGGCGGCCTTTAGCCTTTTGTGACTTCTCCCTGGGGTGGTCAGCATAAGAGCAGTCGAGGTGCAAAGTGTCTCTCCGTGCTCTATCTTAGATCATAGTTCAAGAGTTTCGTTAAGGTATCTTTGTAAATACTAGCCTCAAGGGATTGCACTCGCTACTAATTTATTCTTTATTACTGTTTCTATCACTAACTTAGGATTAAAAACAAGAATTTAGTTGCACATTTTCTTCTCTTGATCTTGTACTGTATACTGAGCTACTGTATACATTTCTGCAATTAAGTCTGCATGAGGCACATACACTTCATTACAGCTCTGGAAGGCTCTTTTGCTCCATTTTTGTGCCGTTTCATCATAACTCATTTTTAAACTGGCACAATCCCTCAAACTCCAAAAGAGAAAATACTCACATTATCGGCGCATAGTGAACAAGCAATTTTCTCTAATATTATAGTAGGAGTATGGTCCGGTTTAAAAGGTAAAGAAAAGAAAAAAAGAACTGGTAAACTTCTTCTTACTACTACTACGAATCAATGCACTTTTGAGATTTCGATTCTGTTAAAATACCCATTTAGCCGATTCACATTTCTCTTCAGCATGATAAAATAATCACAACATTCCTCACCAGTAGAGATATTCTAAACCAAATCTGAAATGCCGTCTTGGAATTCTTCTACAGTTTCTCTGCACCACTTAATTCGTTGACGTTGCGAATCAGATTGTGTGGCATCTACGACATCACGTTGTGTCATGGTTAACTGTCGATGTAAGATGTTTTGAATTTTACTAATAGCAATGGCCAACGTAGCTCAAATAAACATGAGATGCTGCGGATCTTCTTAAAGCATTGGCTAATATTTTCAGCAGTAGAACAGTTCTTGGTGTGCTTTACGAAGCTCCTCGATGTGAAAAAAAGCTTATCTCTTTTGAATTCACTCTACGAATTATAAATTGTTCCTTTAGATAGTGCTTCTTCCCCATTTACACTTCTTTTCTGCTTTTGCGCATTTTTTGGGCGTTAATGACCATTTAAAATTGTTGAATATCATATGCCTGAAATATTTTGTAGACAAACTCATTTGTGTTTGAACACAAAGTCTTTAAATTATTATAACTAGCAAACTATTAGAGGACTTAGAACAAACAACACAGAAATCAAGTTACAAAATATTATAAACCATCTGTCAGATATAAACACATTTTTGTGTTTAGAAATACGATATTCTAAAATTTTACATGTCTCTTTCGTTTAAGGACACTTGGTAGTGGTTTTTGATAAAAATATGGATTTCTTTTGCCTAGTATGAATATACATAGTTTGGAGAACATGCCCATTATAAGGTTTTGTGTGCTTGTGGCAATTAAGTGTATTTATATTGAGTTTTAAATATGGCGGCCAGGCTATCACGTCCCCTTTCCACTCTGCATTTTCTCTTCTGCTTATAATAAGCAGAATTATTTAGGGGAGGGGGACTCCAAAGGTTTTATAAGGGTGCAAGTAGAAGGTGTATATGGACGAGGGGTGCAAGTGAAAAAGCTAGAGTGTGTTGGACACGTACAAAAAATGGGCAGAAGACTTAGAGAAAAGAGAAATAATATAAGAGGGCACATGGTCGTACCAAAACCCAAACGAGAGTGTCAATCATCTATCCTGGGAAAGAGTTCCAAAATCTATGTATGTTGACAGTAAAACTATTAAATTTGGTGTAATGGATGCTGTGATATATTTTAATGATGGTGACTGAAACCAGGTTTTAATTTTGACTGTGCCTTGGAAAACATTGATTCATCAAGAGAAAAAGAAACATAAAAGCAAGTGCAGAAAGTGTCTATGGAAGCAAGAATAAGGATGAGAGGTGAAAAGAGGAGGAGAGAGGATGCTGAGGCAACTGAGATGAAGTATATGGACTAGGGATATTTTGAATTTTTTTCATAGTTATATAAAAACACATTATCTTCTTTGCCATTTATCTATCTTGCTTTTTTAAATTTAATCTTAATGGTTCACCAGCTATGTTTAATAGAATGTTTTTAAAGTGATCACAAAGTTTTAAATATGTTACTTTAACTGTTTAGGAGAAAAGGACACCTAAAGGAGAAAATGCGTGAAAATTTTGTGCTTATTGGAATATCAATAGAGCATAAATTATTAAATTTACACATGATTTGATTATGATTTCTGAATTAGAACACACGAATATATAAGTGGTAAAACTTTCATTATGATAGATTGCATAGCTTTCAAAAAACACACATTGCATTGAAATTCTACATGAAAATTGCTAATCTTACACTACCAAGTGCCTTAAGTTTTTGTATTATGGGCAGTCTCATGCAATAGAAGAGTACACTCTTAAGTTTCATGCACGATTCTTGTTGGATATTGTTGACATAAGCAGCAACCATATGAGATCACTGAAAAAACTACAAAACTACAGAACTAAATAGGGAGTAACTTTAACTGCTGTCTGTGGAGAGTAAAGAACATGAGGAAAACAAAAATGCTTCATAAAGAAATATCTCTCAGAAACACAAGTGATTACACAGGTACATTAATAATTTGAAAGTGTTTCTATTGCACACCGTTAGAGGTTTATTGGAACCATCCTCTTGAAAGGCGAGGGAAGCATAACAGTACATTGTTGTCAACCACCATTCTTCAACTAAAGTGTAAAACCTCATTCGCAATTTTATGGAGCCTGATTCTACACAGAAGTAAATCACAAAGTTATGGCATCAGCATGAAAATACTTACCGTCGTTCTCTTCTTGATGGAGAGGATGAATCTGTTACAGAGGATGCAGAATGCGTTCTCCTTCCACTGCAACAAGAAATAACGGTGAGAAACTTTCACATGACTTTCTCCACCCACCACTATTTATTTTTATGTAAGAAAGTTTATTACACATATTACTTTCTCTAGAGGGTAGGGAGAGTACTTGATTGTAACCAAAATTAGATACAGAAAAATTATTGGAATTATACGCGTTGAGGCCCCTGATTTCAAACAATGTGTTTTTAGAAAAATGGTGATGTATGTACAGCATATATCAAAAAGGAAAAATAAGAAAGTTATTTTTCTTCTTCTATCTCTCCGTAACCGCCTCATATGTAAGACCTACATCTCCCCTCCCCCAGGACTTACAAGTGAAGGTCTGACTTCAGATGCCTATCGAGGGGTAGACAACCTCTGGATTAGCGAGAGAGTAGTCAGGATGGGTGATCAGCCAAAAAAACTCACGAGAGTTAGGAAGGAGATCATATGAAATGAGGCCAAAGTGAGTGAAAAGAATGGTGGTAATGTAAGTGATAGCGGGGAAAACCGGTGAACCCGTAGGAAAAACTTCTCAGATGCCACTTCCTCCACCACCAGTCCCACATACCCTAGGATCGAACCCATGAAAGAGATAAGCTGTCTAAGCACTTCGCCACGACCTTGCCTTTAAATGCCGAACTCAGCATTTTAATTCACTATTAAAAGATATGACACGCAAACTATCCAATAAAACATTTTAGGTATTTGTGTTCTTTCAGAAATGGCTCTAAAGAATTCATTGCTAATTAAGAATATTTACATGATAAAAGCCTTTTCGTGGCATTAAGAATTTCAGAGATATTCACTATAAAAATGCTTCAATACTTAACAATGTTTGAAAGTGCTGCCAACTTAGAGCTCTTCGTGGTGTTTTCATGGAAGCAGTATTGAAGTTCAATGTTAGGATATCGTGACCCGCTTTTTAACATCTGGCTTTCACCTCTGTTTTTATATTCTTTATATACAACGCAATGTGTATAATAACTATTAACTTGATTAACATGAAGTAGATAGAATTAGATTTTTTGTTGTAATTTACAACCTCCAACTTTAAGTCATATCGGACGATAAATGAAACTGGTGAAATGATGCTCAAATGAGTCCGGGGACCATGGAGCTTAGAGTTACCTGACATTCGTCTGTTAGGATAAGGGAAAACTCCGGAAAAACCTCATCCAGATAACTCGCACTAACCGAGATTCGAACTCGGGACCTCTTGAACGTGAGGCAGACACGCTACCATCTACGCTACCGAGGTGGGCAAATAAGCTTTCTTAAGAACAGTTTAAAGGAGCTGTACAAAGCAAACAATAATAATCATAGAAAATCGTGTGAATCTAGCATCAGATTGGAATCGAAAGTCAGTTGTTTAAAAGTGAATCACTTTATACTGTTGTCGTATCATCACACCCTATCATTAATAATAGGAGAAACAACTGAATAGCGACAGGACCTTTTAAAAAGAGAGGTATTGAATATTCAAGCCAATGCGAAGAAATATCTCAAAAACATTGGATAACAAAAAAGCAGCTTTAAATAAGTGATATTGTGTGTCTTAGAGAGGTGTACATTTTTGTACACTCTTTATGGTTTACCCTCTATGCAAAATAATACGTGGTCAGTTTCGATGAAGATTTTCGCGAAAATCTAGATTCGTTTATCTCTTTTATGTAAGAGCCATAAATATAATGTGGACACTTTAATCAATAACGTTACAGGTCTTTCTTGCAGAAATGAAAATTATTGAAAATTTTTTCAAGGAAAGGCTATTTCGTTGTTGGGGTATTATCTTTCTACTGTCAATTTCGTTTTGAATTATGCTGTTCTCTTTCTCTCACTACACACACACACGCACACACACGCGTGCACATAAACACATACTATGTTGTGCATATTTCACTTCCGCTTCAGTTGTTTGCCACTGTCAATTCAATAATGGGAACCAAATCAATTTACCCCGTCCATTTTCTTCGCAGCTGAAATAATGAACTAGGTTCTCTTTCTTTCTGTCTCTTGGGAGGCGAACACAAGCCCTCTCTAACCTCTCGCAATGGTACCACTCTACTACTCTCGTCGCAACCTTACCCTTAGAATTCATTACCTGTTCCATTAAGAACCAAAACTTCTCTGTCTCACTTACTAAGCAAATACGCTAGACTTTTAGAGGAGTGCGAAGAAAATACTAGTTTCCAGAACAATTCTATTAACACTTGGTAATGTTTTGTTGTTTACGCTGGGTGACAACATTATCCTCGGGTTTTGTCTTCACCCAGCCAGTTGGTCGGCAACGTCTGCAGCTGCGTCGCAGTTCACATATGCAATGATATATTTCAGAAATTGCCTTTTATTCGGGAGGCATCAACACATGTATTTTATATTTATTGAAGATAGCTCAACTATCCTTACATTCCGGAGGAAGTTTCCTATCGCAGGACCAACCAAACCAGGACCAACCACCGCAGGACCAAATATCCAGGATTTTGGATATTTGTAGTAAGCGTTATTTGAACCTGTTTGACTTAAAAATAGTAAATAAACCATTTCTGCGTCGGCAACAATAAAAGGTAATACGAAATGGAATGTAAAGAATCGGTTTAGGGTTGCATTATCCACTAATTATCATACTATAGTAATAAACCGCAAAATATTTTAAATAGTTCACCTTATGTTTCCAAAACATCAAGATCCTTCAAATAAAAGGAAACAAATCTTGTGGATAAGCTGCAGAAATAATTGTCTTTCAACATCATAGACACGTCTAATATTGGTGCATATTTTACAATCTGAGGAATCTCGTTAGTTCACATTAAGTATATAAAAATGTAATCAACAAATTTCTCATAATTATTAATGTAATTTGACTTATGTTCATGAATCCTTGAAATAATTTTAACTTATGCTGTATTCCTTTGTAACTAATGCATAGATTGACGTATTGGTAGAGGAAAAATAAGAGAATACAGTCGTTTCACAAGAACACAACGTTTCTTTATATTTTCTGATATTTAAGTTTTGAATTTGAATATACTTTTTCTAACTCAAAATATAAAAAAATGGGGCACCAATTCAGGAAATGACCACTACCATAGATCTGTTTTGGAACAATATCTTTCTCTTAATTCTCCCTCATTTATAATTTCTGAAACAGTAAAATACCTGGCAAGTGTTATATTTCAATAACTCTTAATAATGTTAAAGGTGTGTGAAATATAATACTTACCGTTTTACATGCTGTTGTTTCTTTACTTCATTCAAAAGGCTCATAGTTGATGTTGTCAGACGAGCTTGAAATGCTTGCTAAAAGAGAAAAAGAGAAAAAAAAAAAATGAAAACATAGTTCAATATGTTAAATCTCATAAAGTAATATATTTTGTTGGCATAACATGATCTATTGTGCAGAAACACTTTAAATTCAGTCAAAAAGTAAATATAAGTGTGAGGCATAGACACCTTTCTTTATATAACCAAAGCAAATTTTGTGAGGATATTGCACTTAACTAATGGCAAAGTTTGCGCTAGAAATGAGCGTATTACACATTTAAATATCAATTTCTGTATGTTGTGCCAGCACATTATGTTCTATGCTAACAAGGAAGATTGTTTAGTTTACTCGCCGCAGATTCCCTCAGTATGTTCATCTGAGTCAGTTGATCAAAAGCTACGCCACCCCTCACTGGTGAGATGTAGACATATTCTTCTCTTCTTCTTCTTCTTCTTCTTCTTCTTCTTCTCTTCTTCTTCTTCTTCTTCTTCTTCTTCTTCTTCTTCTTCTTCTTCTTCTTCTTCTTCTTCTTCTTCTTCTTCTTCTTTCTTCTTCTTCTTCTTCTTCTTCTTCTTCTTCTTCTTCTTCTTCTTCTTCTTCTTCTTCTTTCTTCTTCTTCTTCTTCTTCTTCTTCTTCTTCTTCTTCTTCTTCTTCTTCTTCTTCTTCTTCTTTCTTCTTCTTCTTCTTCTTCTTCTTCTTCTTCTTCTTCTTCTTCTTCTTCTTCTTCTTCTTCTTCTTCTTCTTCTTCTTCTTCTTCTTCTTCTTCTTCTTCTTCTTCTTCTTCTTCTTCTTCTTCTTCTTCTTCTTCTTCTTCTTCTTCTTCTTCTTCTTCTTCTTCTTCTTCTTCTTCTTCTTCTTCTTCTTCTTCTTCTTCTTCTTCTTCTTCTTCTTCTCTTCTTCTTCTTCTTCTTCTTCTTCTTCTTCTTCTTCTTCTTCTCTTCTTCTTCTTCTTCTTCTTCTTCTTCTTCTTCTTCTTCTTCTTCTTCTCTTCTTCTTCTTCTTCTTCTTCTTCTTCTTCTTCTTCTTCTTCTTCTTCTTCTTCTTCTTCTTCTTCACTCCATGGTTTGGGCATATCGCCCGTTCCGGCTTCATAGATCTCTCCAGCGTTTCCTGGGTCGCCATCTGTCTCTTCTTCCTTTTGGATTATAGTTAAATACTGCATTTGGATATCTTCCATCCTCCGTTCTTAATATATGCTCATGCCATTGTTGCCTTCATTCTGATATTTTTGTCATGGATTGGTTCGATTTCTAATTCCTTTCTAATATCCTCATTTCATATTTTGTCCAATATTGTACAACCTTTAACCCTTCTTAAAAATTTCATTTCTGCAGTTTATATTTTATTTAAATCCTTTTGTGTTGGCACCCAGATTTCGCTTCCATATAGTAAAGTTGGAATAGCCATTACCTTATACATTTTCATTCTTGTATTCTTTCTCACTCTGTCTTTCAAAGTTCTTTGGATTGTCCCATATATTTCTCGGATTTTTTTTTTACTTTTTCTTCGATATCAGCGTTGTTTCTAAAAGTTATGCTACATACTAAATATTTAAAACACGATATTTGTTTTAAAATCTTATTTCCTAAAACAATTTTTGATCTTATATTATAATTTCCTTTAAAAACCATAATTTTTGTTTTTTCTTCTGCTATTTTTAAAATTATACTTTTGTACTATATTATTTAGAATGTACATTGATTTTTGCAGTTGATTTTCATGCCGATGAATCAATATTTGGACATCTGCAAACAGCAGGGTATTAATATAGATATTTTATTTTTATTTTGCTTCCTGGGTCACTAAAGTCTTCCATTCATTTAGAATAACGTCCATATATATAATAAAAAAGAGTAGGTGATAAGCTAAACACTTGTCTTAGTCCAGTATTGGTAGACATTTGTTTCTGTTAACCTATCCCAGTATCAATTCTTATAGTAGAACAAGACATGAATCATTATACGATTATATATAGCGGCGTTGAACAGCAGGAAAGAGCTAAACGTGGAGTAGCTATACTAATTGGCAAAAAGTGGAAGAACAAATATTTTGTTACTAAATTAAAACATCGCTTCCGTCATATGAACACACTAAGCGACAGAATTAAACTGATGGGATCAACGGAGTAAATAAGGATTCAACTGCTGTTTAAGAGTTTTGGAATAAAAATTATAGTTTTATTGCAAAAATATACTATACTTTATGGAGTGTCGATGCCTTTAATTGCTGGTACATTCTGTGGAAAAATTCAACTACATAGGTTTAAAACTTTAAGCCTATTTTCAGAGAGTAAAATGGCAGATTCGCATAGCTGTATTCTACAGATAATAGTAAATTATCAAAACAAAAGCATGCAGTCAATGAGACGTGCAATCATCTAAGCGTGTTTGTTAAGTCAGTCAAGCAGTTACACTACGAAATTCCTCTGCTTGTACTTGAGCTTGGCTTAAATGTCTAGGGTACATCTCGAAACGTACTTTGAAAAAAATAAATTTTCGCATCTAAAAGTTAGTAAAAAGCAATTTCTCAAGAAAAATTGAACGTCCAACTATCTTATTCTCCAATGATTCCCACAGGCAGGTCAAATTTCCGACTTGATACGTAAAGAAACGCAGATTTTAGGATCTTTACAAGTACATTACTTCAAGAATTTGTTAATTGATCTATTTAATTTTGATAAAACTCTTAGATGTGTGTCTGGATGGCTTGCCTGGTTAGGTACTAGGATACGGATTTCTAGATCGCTGGTTTAACACCGGCCCAGAACCGTGGTTATCAGTTATGCTTAAAAGCGCCAGCATAGTGTCAGTAGATTTACTGGCAAATAAAAGAAATACTGCGGACTCAACTCATACATCTTCAGCGCTGTTATGTGATCTTGCCAACTAACAGCGGTGCCAAGAAACAAAATATGTATTTATATAAACTCTGAAGCTATCCATAATCAAACTTCTCTACACCTTATCTGATTCGTTTTAAAAGTAAATGAAAAAAAGAGGGCTTTCTAAGAAACTAAAAGGCATGTTTAAGCATTCAATACTTCGTAACACTAAATAGAGTGCTCACAAATTTAAATATAATAAATTAATGTTCATACCCATGCTGATATTTTATTATATCCTTTCAAATATTTCCTAAGATTGCCTAATTGGATTGCAAATTATGCAGTAAATTGCATGATACCTCATGCTCTACGTACCTACATTAGTCAAACTACAACTAAAGCAAAATGTTAGAATAATGAATTAAAGATAACTTACTGGGAGTGGTGTAGCTCTCATTTCCCGGAGATCTATATTCCGGAAAAAATCACACATTAACAGTTCTTCTACAGATGGATAACGACGATCAGAGTGTTGAAAGATGAACTGGAGGACATCCACTACCTGCGAAATATCAGTTAATCGTTTACTTCGTGTGAAACCAGGACGAGGGGAACATGAACTAGATAAGATATTACTTCATTCACCGTTTCATAATTAAATGGGAAATCTATTTCTCAGGCAAGGGGGAAATAAATTCTTGATATAGTTCCCACCATATTTTGCTTTCAATAATATAGTTTTATGTTGTTATTTTTTCTGTTTGTTGTAAAGTATTTACTGAAATTGTTTTACTTCTGTAGAGGTGGTATATAAGAAGCACAATTTTACACAAATATGGATATAAATTCCCAAGGCCAGACTCGAGCAACTGAAGATATATGCATAGATTTTCACAGATCCTACAAATAAAACGTCATTATTTCACATTTTTAAGGATATACCAATTTTAAATAAATGAATGGTGCTGATATAGTGATTAAGTTTATTGGCTGAACATATAGTTGCCGATATGACCAGTGAAAGATCATGCCTCAAATCAGTGTAACTCCATCCTCATTAAAAAAACTGAAGGGATGAAGCTTGTTCATTATTTCATTGGTGTAATAGAGCTGCAAACTGCAGTAGCTTGTTAGATAAATTGGAAACACTTGGCACTACCGAGAACTTGAACGACAACTTGATTGCATCAATTTGTGATGGAGCTGCTGTCATGTTTGGATCAAGAGGCGGAGGCTTCAAGTGCTTCATAGACAAATCTCTCTCAATTATTTTGTGGCAGTGTGCCAGTAATAGATAAGAGCTCTGTGGTTTTAATGTAATCACGAAACTGGAAAAGTGAAACAATTAAAAATCTTCATTGACAAACTGTTATAATCACTTGCCATTCGTTTCCGAAAATGAAGGGAACCTATTTTAGGTGCATCTTTACTTGAGGATAAATTACTGAAGATAGGAGGAACATTAATAATGTCTGGTTACAATTAGCTCGTACCAACATGCAAGGGCTCTGAAACATCTAAGTTTCACTTAATCCAAATTAGATAATTCATCAGAGCAAAAAAGTTTCTTTTTGTACGTATGAGGGGCTACACAAAGGAGATGATAGTGGTTGCACTTAAAGAATTATCTGAACACAGCTTGAATTACAAGGAATAAATACTAGGTTCTGCCCCAAAAGAAGTAGGTAGCGTCACTTAGTATCCGAGCAAGGGAAGCAAAACTTGATAAGTTCTGGAGGTTGTAAAATCCCTCTAAGTATACTATGGAATTGATCTCCATAACAGTAAAAGTAGTTATCCCACCAACTTATCAAAGGTGTTTCTGTGGCAAGTTGAAGAATTCCACCTCCTTCTATTCAGGCTTTAAGTTATCAAGATGCATCTCCACGGTTCAACCTAAGAATTGACTACAGAAAGGATGTTATTTACGAGTGGAAAAAAAGGTTATCAACTATGCCCGAGATTTCTGAAATTTTAAGCAGAAATTATTCGAGGTTTAATAGTGTGTGTGTGTGTTTTATATGTATTTGCCAAGAGAAATGATCAGATTTGAAGAATTCTTCAGTTTTTCTACACCTTCAATTGAATTTGTCAGGATTTTCTTATATGAATCTGAAAGTGATACCAAAAGAGGAAGCTCTGCATACAACAAGGTAAGCCATCAGCTATTCATTAGGAGTATTGGTGTTATTTACAAGCCTAAATCTCACAAATTTTGCCAAGGCATGTCTGCATCAAGCTCATCTTTTTATTTTGGTGGGTGTTTAAAATTGTACTTTAAGTAGTGAGGCTTAAGCTGTGGTAGTGCAAATAGTTTTAACTACGTACCTCCTTCTTTCACACACGTAATACTTATACATATTAAAAGTGTCAATAATCTATAACTTATTCGTTATCATGTGGCAAAATATCTAGGGTAGCTTGTGGATATAAATTTAATTGGAATTTCGCTGCATTTGGAGTTGGACAAATGTATCTATTCACATTTGTGATCTGTGATGCTTAAAATTTGTTGTATCTTTGACTAACTACTTTACTCTCTCTCTCCCTCCCTCTGTCTCACTCTCTCACTCCACTCTGTCTTTACAGAGAGTGAGATTTGTTTGTTTATAACACATAGGCTGTTTTCTAGTGAAAGTGGTCCTAACTCAGAAAAACAATATGTGTGTGATTCTAGTGCAGAGGTTTTAGAACCAATTAATGCATTATTTACTAAGCAATTTTAAAATTATAGAATTCTTATTCGTATTCTTATGCTTAAATAAAGAAAATGGTTGCATTTCAGCTGTTTATTCAGTTTTCCTAGCTCACTTCTACATTTTGTAGCTTTCCGTTAACATAATTAGAAAATGCCGATAAAGCACGTGACTCATGTTTAAAGAAGACACTTTGAAAATACTTTCATTCTTTCAGTCGTAGAGATATACAACGTGCTTTACATCACCTAACTGGAAGTAAAATGCAAATGGTGTTTAGACAGAATGTGGGCCAGATAAGAAACGAAACTCTGAAATCAAACGCCAAAACAAATCCTTTCTTTCAAGTCTGATATAAATAGTGGGTAATGACGAACTTAGTGTCATATAAGACAAAATTTTGAAGTTGTTGCAAACTAGCTATCAGGACAAACAAGGTGTAACTAAGTAACACGTAACGCACATGAAGATCTGAGGAGCATGGTGTGAGGAACTCTCACCAACGTAGATAACAGGAATGCCTTTGAGATGCGATCGGATACTTTTGGATACTTCGTTTTGCAAACATCCTGGAACGTGTTCGAGAGTTCGTTCTTGTTGTTGACGTGGTATAAAGTGTTATAGCTCAAGTTGTGGCCCACAATGAAAACTGCTACTGTGAGCGATTAGAGTAGCTGGACGTGATATTTCAGTGATTAAACTGAAAGAATGAAAAAATTCTTTGTAAGTGATTCATTTCACTGCTACACATAAAGGGAACTGAAGTGACATTGAAGATTAAACTGAGGTACACTAGTAAAATAACGTGACAGTGAAACTGAACTAAGTTACACAAGAAAACTGAAGTATCATTGACAACTGCTTGCAATAAATGCATTAGTAAAGCATTTATGACATGCAGTATGGTAAATCAAGTGTGAGAACATAATGTAAAGTGTACGTGATGCTAAAGGTAACCTTCAAGGTCCGTTTGAGCATTAATGCTTAACGGTTAATCATTCATTAGCTACGCTAACACTGCGATATCTGATAACACACTTTACCTATAGTCTACTTTAATATATGCTGAAATTAACATTCATTGATTACCTGAGGGTAATTCGTTAAGTCTTGAAGATGTCCTTGGCTGGGTTGTGGCGAACACAGCTCGTAACCAGCACACATTTCAAACAGCACATGCCCTGGAAAGCAGCAGAAATAAATGCTTCTTTACTTTCTATTCATTCAACAGATTTTTTTTAAAAAAAAAAAATAGCTTATACTGAAAACGTATAACCAGTTATCATTTGTACTAACGTCTGACTGCATGCTCTAGAACACAGTGGCGGCAAGTGAGCTTATCACTTGGAGGTAATACAGAGGAGTTAGTTGTATCAAAATTTTACACTGGAAATAATGCAATGTAGTACAGAAATGCATATGGAAATGTCACATTAAGTATTTAAGGAGAATTGCTCTAAATATATTATACAAGCACTTCTCTGTGCAGCGTTGATACCAAAGAAGCTACTAGGAAACAAAACTCCATTGCTGACATCCATTCAACTACAAATGCTTTCTATTGATTCTTGTATATGTACCGCTTTGGTTGACACAATTTCATTCGGGCGCACAGTTCAGGCAATGACTGTTCTTTTAATTTAATTTCGCTCTTTTCCTTAAAAGAAACAGAAGTAAAACTAGATTCTGAAATTTTCACACTCATATTGCATCAAGTTACTGTCACACCAAAGAATCGTGGGGATATACTAAATGAATAACTGATGTAAATATGCAAACCTCCTAAATGTATACAAAGTAAATTTGGATTTTAAATACCGTAATAAAGCAATTGAATTAGTAAAGTGATATTCAGCAAAAGAAATAAGTTATATATGAAAAAATATGTAATAAATTAGTTGTTCTTTCACACTTGCCGTGTGTAGGCTAAAGTATGGAAAGATAGAGCCAGACTGAAAAATTCAATGCCATACCTGGGATTTGAACCACGGATCTTCTGGTTTCCGTGCAGCCGTTCCAACGCTTGAGCTACTACGGTCAACGTTCGGACATGACATTGAATTCTCCAACTGACTCGTGTTTTTTTTTTTCGGTAAACCACTTAGGAGTTCTCATAAGCACATGAGACAACTACCTTAATGGCGACTTACAACGTGTAAGTACTTTAAGGCCCGGGCTTTATAGTTAACCACTATTAGGTCAATTAATGGAAATTAATTGTTCTTTCACACTGGCCGTGTGTAGGATAAAGTATGAAAACATAGAGCCAGACTGAAAAATTCAACGTCATAGCCGGGATTTGAACCACGGATCTTCTGGTTACCGTCCCGCCGCTCAAACTCTTGAGCTACTGTGGCCAACATGCCGATATGACATTAAATTCTCCAAATAACTCGTGTTTTTCCCGGTAAACCATTTAGGAGTTCTCATAAACACATGAGACAACTACCTTAATGGTGAATGCCTTAATGGCACGAGTCATTTGGAGAGTTAAATGTCATTATAGGCAGGTTGGCTATAGTAGCTCAAGTGTTTGAGCGGCTGGACGGCAACCAGAAGATCCGTGGTTCAAATCCCAGCTATAGCATTGAATTTTTCAGTCTGACTATCTTTCCATACTTTTGGTTAAGAAAAATCCCTATCTTTGCCGTTGTTAAATATCCAATTTTGAACAAATTTCTGTCATTTGAGTTTAAGAACCTAAGAATCTGTTTTCACATGCAGTGCAATAATTAAGCACCAAAGCGAGATCTGAAGGCAGAGGATGGAAATGACTTTTTATGGTAGGATCCGTAACATCTGTAGCTCCATGGGTTATTTAAACTTTTTCTTTTCTGTCATTATATCTATACTTTGCTCAAGTATTTTACGTACCTTACAGTCCATATCATGTTCAGCCCAGGAACAGCCAATTAAAAATGTTCAGCTTTATAACCATACGCACATATACTTCTGCAGGAGAGGGTCTCAAGTAATAAAATATAGTTTAATAATTTGGTTTGCTGCAACGCCCACTAGACCTTCCAGAGACCCATGGAGTACTTATGAGGGTACCTGGCTTATTCCTCGGGACAAAGCAATTCTCATAAGCAAGACGTAAGCACATCTTACGCTAAACCCAAATATGTGTCCGGTAGTCAGAAATAAATGCACTAATTGCAATAGTCGTAATGCCCGACTCGATATTGTAGATGGTAGCGTGTCTGCCTCACGTTCAAGAGGTCCCGAGTTCGAATCTCGGTCAAGGTGAGTTACCTGGATAAGGTTTTTACCGGGGTTTTCCCTTATCCTTAAAGTAGAATGTCAGGTAGCTCTAAGCTCCAAGGACTCCGGACTCATTTGAGCATCATTTCACCCATTTCATTCATCGTCCGATATGACTTAACGTTGGGGGACGTAAATTAAAACAAAATACTCGTGATATCTAATGAAATAGCAGTGGACTCCGATAACCTAAAAGCCATCAGATAGCTTCCCAGGTGGAAGAATAAACGCGAACTATGGTTCACTTGTTTCTGAAAGCACTACTGAAAATTTTCTGTGGAATATTCACACATTATCAAAATGTTTCCAGAACTACCAAGCTATGGCAATTCTTCCAGTGATTCGACCAACTTTAGGTAGCTTTCTGAGCCAGCCCTTAAGACTGTCCTATACACGACTGCATGTTTTAGACACATCTACCAAATATAGTTTATTGTGGTCAGGATGACAGTAAGTTGGTGTAAGGGTATCATGCTGCAAGTGTACACGAAGGATAGCATGAGCGTTCTTTAGTAGAACACCATCGAAACCAGTGTGTAACACGATGAGAGCTGCCGGTAGTTGGGGAGACACTGAAACCGTTCCACGAGTATCTTTAGGGACAAGAATTTCACCTGCGAATGACTCAACCCGACCTAACTTGGATATTAGGCTTTGGCAAACTTGAAGTAACGACTGAGTTATACGGCTACAAATGTCAATAGCTACCTAAATGCACAAAGCAGAAGGAGCTCATTAACATAACAACGCCCATTCTCGACGACCAGGCCAGGAGACCTGCTGCAGATTTGTGAAGGCGTAGATGAAATAGTGTGTTGCAGTTCGTCAGGTTTGAAACTACAGTCAGTTGGTGGTAATGAGTAGAAATTATGTTTTTATTCGTAGACGCTCTTTAACTGCTGAGTTCCCAATGTCTCATCCTATATTGGGTGTAAAAGACCGCTTAATTTTGCTTAGAAACCTATTTAACAGGTTTCAGATTCTTTAGCATGCTGAAACTGGAACGCTGACTTTACGTTCCTGCCGAAGGGAAAATACGTATTTTCACGTTTCTAAAATCCTTCGCCCTCCGGCAGGATTGAACGGAAGATGACAGTACTAATGTCGAAGGTATTACAAGAAGGATTGAGTCACACTTTCTTTCCTGACAGTATACATATCTGGCAATCCGATTAACTTGGATAAACATTTGATATAGTTCATTTAGTATCAAACTTAAGCTGATGGTGGACATCTTGATCGCACTATCCCACATCAGGGAGCAGTTCGGGAAGAGCGTCTCTCAGGAGGCAGTTATGTTGCGAACGTTCGGCTGGCTAACCCGGAGAGCTTGTTCTTTTCGTTTTTCTTACCGATTTTTAAATTAATGTCCTGCGACGTGACATCAGACGATGAATGAAATAGGTGAAACGACGTTAAAATAAGCCCAGGATCATAGAGCTTAGAGTTACCTAACATTCTCATTTCAGGATAAGAGAAAACCCCGAAAGGGAACCTTATCCAGATAAGTCACCCTGACCGAGATTGGAACTCGGACCTCTTGAATGTAAGGAGAACATGTCACCACCACATTACAGAGGTGGCCTCAGGGCATGTTGTCTTGGGTTAGCCAACGTATGGCCAGTTAGAGAAGGAAATTCTAACCGAATACTCTGTGACGTCACACAGAGCTTCCCCTCCCTCTCTGAAAAAAAGAGATCGGTGGTTCCTAGGCACTGCTAGTATCAACCTGGTACCAACAAATTACTTAATAGTTGGCGTGGTTAGCAAACTGCATTCCTGTGGGAAGGCACTTAATCCGAAAAATCTGCATCCCCATGGATGCATTATAATCAATGCCCACTTTTTGGTCATACATAGGGTCCTGCATTACGTAACAAGGCTAAGTATAAAAGCTAGATGTTTATATATTGAAGATAAACGATGCAAAATACGTTGGAATGTGCTGGTGCTAGTTGCACACATCTAGTGGCGAAGCTCCATCCAAGGCCAGCACTCTCCCTCTTCATCCAGGAAAGTCACAACCCGTGTGGCACTCCACTCCGTTGAAATTTCTCTTAGGATGGCACCTTGAAGCTAGAGAGCTCCATGGGTAAACAGGGACGGATGTGGTTATGCCGCTAAAGGGAAGACTACCAAATAACCTCGATTAAGCCACCAGCGTTCTATTCTTATTAGCGAGCTAAAAGCTCTTCAAGTTAGTGCCAGGAAACACTGAAGCGTCTTACAACACCATCTGGGCTTCACCTCTCACACATACCCAATCTCCCACAGGTATCGGCAACTACTGCCCTGCTGAGTTCAATGCTAACGAAACAGCTCCCCTAGGGAAGATCAGATACTCCGCAACAGTCGAAGAGATGAGAACCAATCACCTATGGAGTTTAAATATACACCATAATGGAAGCAGAACTGTAACTTTATGCTTGTATTTTGGAAGTAACAGTAGAATAGAACTGGAATTAAAGGGACCTGTTTAGCGCAGCACATTGTATAACTAGAATGCTCCTTATCAAAATAATAATATATAATTCTGTACACCGGGTGACAAAATAGTTACATTTTTCTTGCTAGGAATCTGCAATCCATTAGTCTGATATGGTATAATCGACCTCCAGTTAATTGTGCCAGGATAATTGAGTGAAGTGAAGCAGAGGTAGAAACGCCGTTTACTACATTGAAGTATGGTCAGCTGATATCCCTCAGCCTTCGTGATGTAGAAAATACGCTTACATTCGCAGACCTACAGATATTTTGAAGTGTTAGCGTTATATCTACAATTTTGAGGATTTCTTATGGCAATTTCTGGACATCCGCTAGAAATACGGCTAATTTCTTATAAAGAGTTATAGGAATTCTTAAGCAGTTTATACAAATTATCAAAATGTTAATCATTTTCATTCGAAGGAAAGCCAGCTAGCACTGGAACGCAGATAAAAGCTGATGTAAGTATCTCTGAAACCCCAGAAGATCGTGCATGGGTTGTGGTGGATGGTTGCCAGCATTAAGCCCATCTATGGTCTAATAACATATGAAAATTATTTTCCTCCCTACAGGTTTTAGTCCTTGGAAATTTCTATGCCTGCTTATTATGGCTCTATTGGTATTTATTCACCTAGACAGCAGACATCGTCCGAATGGGGTTTCTGTGTTATTCTTCCATTTTTGAAGTGGGCTATCACGAAAAAGCAGCACTATTGAAGTTATTACATTTTCTGAATAGATTGGAGCAATTAGAAGCAAATTTGTTCTTAAAATGCATTTGCTTGGCAAGCTTACATAGAGTAGTAATATTCTCGAAGTCGTTGTTTCTGTCATGAGGCAAGCCTTAGGTTGCAAAATGTTTCCAGTGCCTGAAGATATCACTTGAAGAGCTTCTCCCTGTTTCCTACTACAATGCTTCAAGATAATCTGTTTGTATTAATGTTAAGTAATTCTCATACTTCCTAATATCCACTGTCATGGGAGCTATGAAAGAAATAAGGCCTGCAAAATTTATTCCTTACAACTTACATACTGATGGATAATACAAATTCCAATATTAGTTTATTACTATTGGTATCTGGAAATTTCATCTGCTCTTGTACGCATATAATTTCTTGTTATGCCATTTCGTTACATACCCTGAAGCCTTGGTTAATGCCTATCCCCTGCCTTGATATCATTTTGTGTACACATTCGCCCCTTAAGGCTTCCTAAGGAGCTAGTAACATAAATATTAGACTGGTTTGTAAACAAACAAAACACAAGGGTATATATTATTTATATATATTTATACATATTATAAGAAATAGTCAAATTATATATATAATATTAATGTAATTTTAAAAGCACTTTAGACTCTTATAACATTACCAAAACAAATAGCGTCTACGGCAGGTGGTTCTGCTCTAGCTCGGCTCCATATCACAGGATGAATGCGAGAAGTATATCCTAGTAATGTGTTCTCAAGTCCAGTTAGCCTGTAAGAAACAGAGACATTAGTGAGATAGGTTTCCGTCTATATTGTTATAGTAAATAAATATTTATTAGTTAGTTGTATTTTATACGAATATTTTATACAAAATATGATTCTATATAAGGACAAAATTCTTAATAGAAAGCCTCCAAGATGAAACCACCCCATAAATTACATTACGCTAAGAACCAATGTCACTACAACAATGCAATTTGATTATATTTTACGTATCTTTAAAGAAATACTAATAAACCATTTTACGATTAAGAAGATTAACTGGTATAGAACGTTATTCGCTTATCTATAACTGTGAATGTATGGTGCACACATGAATACATAAAGGCAAAATTTGATAATCAAAATGCTACATTAGAATTGTTAAGTAATGCAGCACTTACTAAGGAATAGGTTATTAAATCTAGGAAAGTAGAAGGCCATAAAAAGAGAAAATGAAAAACATGTAACCAATTTATCTGTAGTAACAACCTCCATTAGAACTAGGATTAATTTGGCTAACGTATAAGCATATATTGTTCCATAACAGACTCTAATATATAATAAATAATATTGATTATGAAAAAATTATAATTTATTAACATTTGATATTAATTTGTGAATACTAGTTACTGCTAATTTCGTAGTTGAAACAAACATAACGTGTCACCTTTATTTTCAGTCACTTATAATTAAATAGCTTAATATTACACGGTGATCGTTAATATGAATTTACTTACAGGTAAGTTGCTGATATACACATTTAAAACGGATTATGTTTTACCTGGCATTCATATGCATGTCTGAACGCAGGCTTCCAGCACTCAAGTTCTAAATATTATGTTATATTTTAAATTTTATTGCAAATAGAGCATATGAAGGTAAAAATCTATCCTTTATTTTGTATATTAATGTAAATGATTATGAGCTTCCAAAATTAGTCAGGTATATTATTGCGTATAAGGTCTGAACAAGATTTGGGAAATATTTTAATTATTGGAGGTTCACATTTCATTTCGTGGTGAGCCCCAGGCTTTAGCAGGAATTAACAGGTTGAGACAGGTTGGATGACTTAGTGATCAGAGTAAGCAGTGGTATTGACCTGCCAGATCATGTTTTCTGTTAAATCGACAGAAAAATTAAGAAGAGTCATTCTTGGGTTGCACAAGATTTCACCAAGGGATGTAAACCCTCTTTGAGGAACCACTGAATCGTATGATAGCACACATTTTAGAAGTCAGTTCTATTTAAACGATCACATGCAGTAAGAAAGGGTTAGTCAGTCATTGGTTAGGCAGTCATCAGTTAATCAATCAGTTAGTTGGTTAGTTGGAGGGTTGGATGCTGCTGCTTTAGTCTCATCATAGAACTTGTTAATACTTCTACAAAACTTAACTCATCAAAGTGAACCAGCCCACCTCTTGTTCAGAACTCTACGCTACTCTACATAAAAGGTAACATTTATTTATTATGTATTAATTGATTCAATGTCTGTCTTCATTGCACCCTTTATCTCTTCAAGATAAAGGAGAGCTTTGTTTGATTTGACTTCCCCCAATATTTAAAATATATTTGTCAATGTTATGCAGAACCCATCACTTTAATTTAACCCTAATCATGTCCCACACTTTGACCTGTTTAGCTCTACCATCTGCTCCCTTACCCTTTCAGTAGCTACACCCCCATTTGTTGATTAGGTTTGTAAGTTCTTCACCCCACTTACAATCCTGATTTGCAACAATATAACGTTTTATCAGCACATCATCATCATCATCATCATCATCATCATCATCATCATCATCATCATCACAAACAGCAGAAGCAATGACAGAGGCTGAAGCTTTCAGTTCTCACCTCAGAGTATGTTGAATTGATTTATCCATCTCTTCGATAGACGTCCTAGAAGGCTCTTGTTTCAAAATTTGAATATTTCGGAGAGTCAGTGGTCTGCAATTTGTAAATATTCGGAAACATTCGGCCATATTCGACCAATGCGGAAGCAGACCAATGTACTTTGTACATTTATCTACGTGGTTGCCAGCACTTAATTGTAGTTTACCAATGTGGAAAGAATACCAATATACGAAATACCTGTGTATGTCATTGAGACAACTCAGGATTAGGTAGCGAATGTGGAGATTTACCAAAAGCAAGCAAGCAAAAGCAAGCAGTAAGTTGCAAGCAGCAACAACTTCAGTATACGTATGTATTTGTTTGCGAGCATTATCATCAGCGGTAACCGGTGGAAATTAAACAATTAGCGTTGGCATTTTTGTGTACCTAATTTTGCAAATACAACGGTGACCAGTTACTATTCACCCATATCAATATACCTAGTGCAGAAATGGACACGTATCCGTCTCTGTGATGCGGGATACCGTGATTACTACACATTCAAGACCTCCCGACATAATTGAAGCCTACTGATAATTTACTATTCGGGATACAATAGTTGACGAAACAGTTGCAATAATACCTCTTTTGTACATTCCACCAAAACATCAGCTGTAGACTGAATTGCGATTAATAGTTAAATTTGCAAATGTTTGAACATCATTGAAAGGATCGCATACAGTTTGGAGTGTTATTAGAAATATATGTGAATAGCCGCCATTAAAATGGATAAGATAAGCAAAAGTAAATAAACATATGCCACTTAAATGATTGTGAATTTGGTAATAAACGCATATACAGGCAGATATTATACTCAGCTGAACCAAATAAGAGATATGGAGCTTAGAAAAACTAATATTCCGTTTCTTCCAAAACATGACATTTCATAAAAAGGTAAATAATATATAAAGATTTTTAATTCACTAGTGAAACTTACATTTAAGGACAGTTTCATACGGTGTTCATAACTAAGTGGTGTATGAGTGATGTATTTATTTCGAACAATCTGATGATACAAAATTATTGGTACGAGTTCTCACAATAGAATCCCAACCAATTATTTTGATAAATTTCAGTGATTTATGCTCTGTTAGATTTACTAAGACCATATTTAATAGATGTTCCTTTAGGAGCCTGACGAAAGTGTTTTAAAAATCTTATTTCAGTCATTTCTCACGTTTGACATTGTCCTTCATTTACTACTCCAAGTAAAACCATTTTCACTTGTAAAGCTTAAAATCGACTTACTTATTAGTGAAACATCCAAGAACTTTCATTCAGTATAATTATTCATCAAAATATGTCCCGAAATAAATATAACTATTCTAAAGACTCTACATGTATCTAATGTTTGCTATTCGGAATATTTTCCCAGTAATGAGTAGAGTATAGTTATTCAGTGATTCAATATAAATTTGTCACTGTGTAAGAAAGAAAACAAATATCTTTTCAAAAACTATTCAACTGAAATGGTTCCCCTAGAATAGTGGGAAGCAAGTAAGGAAGTAACTGAGATTTATTTTCATACTGATTTGAAGAGACAATGAAAACATGACATCATATTTTGAGACTTGATCTCCTAGCTAATAGATAACATTTTCTTATATTCTCAACCCATGTCCTCTTAAAATTCAGAAAACAGCATTTTGGCAAATTTTACATTTAAACATGGAACAGAAGGCAACAATGAAGTCCAAATATAAACGATTATTTCAAATATGTATGAACTGGAATGCTGTTACAAAATTAGGGTTCCATATTTCATGTTATAAGTTATACCTATATTGTTTAACCTAAGTAGGAAATGTTTATATATAAAGCATAAACTAGCCATTTTATCTCAAAATATGTGTTAATTATAACGTACGATAAATTCCGTAAGTGTTGCGACAACAGGATGATTATTTTTCAAAGTGTCTAAACATTTTCCTTAACTACATTTTCAGCTGCAACAGGTTGATTTTTTGTGTAAATCTTCCAAATTATTTCATGTGAGGTACTCATTCACTGAAATATCAATAGCCAAACTAGTGTTCTTGTATTATAAACTGACTATTTGACTATTTTTATTCACTTATTACATCTGGGACCAAAAATGAAATCAAAATTCACAATTTCTCAGTAAACAAGAACAATAAAAACAGTAGTTTTATAGAAGTTTCAATGTACGCCTATAATACCAGTAAGCATTTATAACGTATTTATAATAAACTGCTCAAATTTAGTTTCAAAAAGTTGTTCGTGTTTCAAGCATCTTGCATTAAATGAGAGTAATGCAAAATAGGTGCTACATATTCATTTTAATGTATGTTTTAGTTGCTTGAATCAAAAATTTTGAGCTTTACTTTCATAGAAATGCTTATTACATAATAAATATAAATGCAATATACACAAAACTTACCTAGCAACACCATTTTGTAGTATGATGTTACCAGAGTGTAAGTGACTGCATGGAGGAAATCCTCTATCCTTCAGAAAAAGAAGGGCCTCGAGGATCTGGCGGCCTAATCGCTGCACTTGAGAAAGGGGAAGTCCAGTGCTTCGTTGTCCATATTTTTGGCTCCAGTCATCCTGCCAGCGGCTCTGAAAATAAAGTTTTAAATCACTGTTAACTTCCAAAGAAGACATGTAAGACTTTTGCACATCGATTTAGTTTTACGTGCAACACAAATGTTCATCCATTTCCAAGTTACTATTCGATTCATTTTGGTGCCTCTATTAAAGTAAATTTCATAGCCCGAAAGGGAAAATGCAGTGTAGTGACGCACGTTTCTTTATAACAGCTTATTATAATGTTAATGAAGCCTTATGCACTTAACTACTTCAAGAAATCTAATTAAATGTGACTCACCTAACGTGAGTACTCACGTGCTTACTTGACCAATTAGTAATTTGGGGAGGGAGAAAACATTTCTAGTCTTTTTCTGTTAGTTGCACATAATTACATATTTTCACAAAATATAAGCATTTAAGTTATTTTATGCTTTATAAGGGCAGATTGGCTTTATATGTGACTTACTGAAGAGATGAGCAGACTTAAGAGCTGGTATCAATGTTTCCATTAGAGTGAGGAAATGGAGCAGCATTACCTGAGATTACCTAGTTAATGAGTGGCCTACAACGAAACATTTCTACCAGTTCAGTACACAGAAAATACGTAAAAGTAACCGAAATAGACGCTACAGTATATTCCTCATGTAACGTAACTAATTCGTCTTACAAGGGATACCCCTGAGCTTGAACGCTCGGAACCGCACGAAAACATGCTTAGAATATCAATCGATCATAAATAAAAGAGTGTTCCGTGTCATTTTCATGCAAAACGTTGATATTCTGCTTCAGTGACTATAGCAAGAAAATAATTAACAAGATATTAATACCATAGGAGGAAAATTATACGTAATTCAACGATGTCCGGGATTAATTACATTTTCAGTCAACAGTGCTAAAATTCCTCTGCTTAATGTACTTGTAATATCTAAAGCAAGACATACATATACTACACACCTGAATAGTCATTACATTAGTCCTGAAAGTGTCGATGCAAGAATACGATGAAATGGTTAAAAGAAAGAGTAAAGGAACAATATTCAAATCTCGCTAAAGTCATGTTATCACATTTCAAATCACTTCCGCATTCACGCAGTCCAATATGAAAAGCCACACTATACTGCAACTGTCGTAAGAAACACACCTTTTGTGTTACTCCGCGCCCACGTGGACAAGCGTGACAGACGATAGTGACACTTTCGCCCATGTGATACGCCATATTATATTCAGACAAGATGTATGCACAAGAGTAGCTTACCAGTAGGTTTGGTTTTGTAGGTTTTGTTCGCGGAAACTCCTCAAAGGAAAGTGTGTTTCTTAGTACGTCAGGAGTATAATTATATTTGCAAATGATGATACGGGTATGTCGGTTATAACCTGCAATTCGCCAAGTGTATTGAAACATAGGCATATACTTTGAGGCAGTAAATTGATTGTAAATTACACAGTGAAGTTTGATGATGAAATAAGGATTATGTATCTTCGCTTGTCATTCAGTACATAGCAGTCTTACAAAATTAGCAACCCTTCTGATATACAGCTTATAATGTTGCCAGTAATGTGTAGTGTTTAACGCCCGCTTTTACTACATACGGTACCGCAGGCGGTGACACTGATGATACATTAAATGAAGATGGAGCACCGGTGGAATGAGATGGCGGGGGAAACCGGAGATCCCGGAGAAAACCCGCCCCAGCGCCGTGTTGTCCACCACAAATCTCACTTTTGCGGTCGCCTGGGATCGAACCCGGGCCGCCTTGGTGAGAGCCAAGCGGTCTAACCACTGAGCCACGGCGCGGCCAATGTTGCCAGTGGACAAGTGCAGAGCTTTGCATGGAAATGATACAGATCACTGTTGTTTTAATGTCCTTTGTTATTTTAAGCAAGTTTTCGTGCAGTTTCGAGAGTTCGAAGTCAAAGTGTCTCTGGTTAGGGGCATTAATCACGCAATCCCGCACTTTCCTCTCAATACAAAATCACTGTCAAGATGCTATCATTGTTCCTCCCTGACCGACACAACATAAATTGGGTTAAAACCTGACGTGAAGCCTTGGGCCCTTGCGCGTACTAAACCACCTGGAGAAAGGGATAAGGTCACACAGCTCAAAGCACAGACAGGGTAGATGGCTAAAACATAGCTACAGCTGGTTCCATAACATTACCGGATTGTGTGTCGCCCTTCAGTGCCCCGATCCTAAAATAAAACAGGTTTGGGCAGAAGATTTAATACTGTGATAGAAACAGTTCGTTCCAAAAAACACATCTACAACATGTCTCATGCCACCGTTCACCGCGCCTAACCTTCTTCAATGAATGGAAATGAAATGAAAGGAAATTAAGTGACAGGAAAATTCATAGTATTGCCAGTCCAACCGGCAAATGTCAACTGAGGCGGGAAAAACGCGGTAATACCGGTGTAACGAGAATGGAATGTACAAGCTCCCTAGTATGGGATCCAGTTACCACCCAGACCATCCCATGCGTTATGGGGGTTATAGGTAGTATTAAAAGGGAATTAGTACAAATAATGTTCATCTGTTTAGAAACAGATTTGCACCCACTTAACCTTCACAACTTTGTACCTCGAAAACAATAGCGGGAAAGTTCCAATATCAGAATTACTAATTCTTTATTAAAGGTAGCTGTGACAAGAAAATTTTTTGATGCTTCACGTTCATATGAATGTATCTACCAACTATAGCTTATTTTATATCTTCTAAACACGAATATCACGACAACTTGTTCCTCTATCTACGAGAACTTCATTTTAAAAGAGACAAACTCTCGCAGAAGAAATAGCGTTACATTTAGATATACAGAAAGTAGAGGAAGCCTAGTTTATAGAAGCGAGCCACTATATGATTATCTTTAAATTACATAATCCATCTTTGACATCACTAGAAACAACACAATAGCGAAACCCTAAAAAGGTTACAAAAGATATTGCAAATATCAAGCCAATAGTAACAGATATTACAGAAATGGCAGGTGCATCAAAACAGTTACGTGACATAAACAGTGAGTTCTAAGAAATTCTACAGTAGGGTAAAGGGTGGTATTTTTATGGCACAGGCAATTTCGTGATACTCTTTCGAAGGGATGTCACAGAGAAACCAGTTGGTGTTAACGCGCCTGCCGATAGTTCCTGAGCTCTAGGAACAAATGTGTCAACTACCAACAGTGTAAGACGAGTAAACACCAACTGGTTTCTCTGTGACATCCCTTCGAAAAAGTATCACGAAATTACCTATGTCACGAAAATACCTCCGTTACCCTACTTGTTTAGTACGTTTTTATCTTCCTTTAAAGTTACTTAAAACAAAATTATGCAAAAGTCCTGCTAAAAGAACAGAACTTTCCAGACTTTTCCCAGGAAGTTCATGATATTCACTTTGTTTTTTACGTAAGTATCTTAAACATATGGAATTTTAATCAATATAACTAAAAACATTTTGAGCACTTAACAACTATCTTCAAAATATTAGTGTAAGGCAGAACATCTGTAAAAATCCAAAGAACTATAGTATCCTTCCGATTTCATTGATTCCTTTACAATATACGATACTGAAAGTAAAGCGCTTAATGCACACAACATTTTAACCACCTATGTCAAACCGTTGTTCAAATATTAATTCTTATTGACAATTAATCACTTTGTATATGAAATGCTCCTTGGACCTTGCGGTTTATAGCATCACTCCCAAAGTTTTAATTTGAGGTTAGCCTGTTGTGCCCCCTCACCCAGGTTTCACAGTTGCTTAAAGACTAAGCTCAACGTTCACACGTTACTTAGTCACACTCTCTTCAGAAATGTGATCTAGTTCCACTGTTTACTGTCACTTTGTTTTTACACTCACTTCACTTTCTTTTGGACGTCTACACTCCTTGTAATAACAGCACTCACTGCAGGTCAAAGAAAATAGCGCTTTTCGATGCACTTGATAACTTGCTGGCTAGCTTACTCAGTACATATCGATTCTGTGAGGCTCACTAACTCCGTCAAACTGACCAACTTCACGAGAGCGCTCGCATGGAACTTCCCGGAACGTTCGAGATGGAGAAACTTCCAGAAGGGTCTACCTTGGCCCAAGAGTTCAAGGGGCGAGAGAGCTTATGGCATGTTTGTTGGACAAATGCGCCGATCTCACCATAACTTTGGCCGATAACCCCTGCGTCACAAAACAAATTTAAAGAAATCGTTGTGTGGACATTTCTCACTTTTAATCGGTTTAAAAGGAAGTGTTAATATGTAACTGAATTTTTAAACCTTATTAAAGTGAGTTGAGGAAAATAATAAATTTTAACTAAACTAATAGTATATAAGCATTATTAAATTTTCACAAATCTTAATTCTACTCTGAAAATCTCAAAACTAATCAGCTATAAACTGTCGTCCAACTGTCTGATTAAACAACTAATTTTGACTTTAAATTTGTTACTTTTAAAATTATCAATAGTATAATATGAAAGCACAAATTAAGTAGGTCCTAGGGTATTAACGCAAAAAAGAAAATGTGGAAAGCGTTCAAATTTTGGTGAATTTTACTAATGAATTGCCTATAAGGTGTAGTTTAGGATCAGCTCTTCACGAGGCATCTTTCAAATATACTGAATTTGAATAAAAAGTTTGATATTTATCCAACTTTTTATTTTTGAGTTATGGAGTTCATAGTTCATAGAGGGATGAAGACGCGTCGACACTCATCTAAAGCTTATTTTTATTCAATGAGCTTCAAAACATGTATTTCCCGATATAGAATGTTTTCTTGGAATACAATATTTTCTATGTATATAGTAGAGAAAATAAAAATGTAGTTTGTCCCATTGAAACCAGGAGGGCTGCCTCAACTTTAAGGTAAATGAAAAATAAACTGGAAGCACTAAAGTAACCGTAAATTGGTGTTCGCTTTGTGACAAACCCAAAGAAACACACGGACAAATGGGAAACACCGACGAAAAGCAATCTCTTATAAGTTTTTGTTTGCATGTACAATAAACCCGTCTCACAAAATCTGTTTTACCAAGAGGGAATATAACTTATGTTCTGCAGCAGTCAATAGAGAAACACATGGCGTATGACACTAGTTACCTTATATATGAGGTCCTTAAGACTGCCCTTGTTGTTGAAAGGCAACACAAGAATGATGTACGTCTGACCACTCACGTCACGAAAGTCCAGATCTAATACAGGGTAGATGTATGGATGCTGAAGTGCAAGGAATAGTTCGAGGATGGTGCCTCTGGTCCCAGGATTGCATTCTATTGGACAGTTAGGGCTAAGTGGCACCAAAGTCAGCAACCTCTCTGTTTTTACTGAACCATCCCGCACCACAAACCAATGTTTGTCCACTCTGGAACCTGAAACATTTCACAGACAAAATAAGGAACTGCTATTTCATACTGAAACTATATCATAATCCGAATAGTGACTTTAAATATCACAATTTTAATTCAGCTTATGGTGATTATATTCAAATATTGCCTCGTTTATTATCAGAATGCCCTACTGTTTCTGCTACATTTAAAACTTACTGAATATTAGTGTCCTTTGGTAAAAACGTAGTGAATGTGAACAAATGTGGATGTGGAAATCGATAATGTTTTCCTGACTGCTATACAATTACAAAAGGACATCCAAATTAAGTATAGTATGAAATAAAATACATTAAAATTTTAAATCCTATAAGGCAATTAAACAACAGGAGACTCTCTTTTAATGAGGTTAACAATGTGCTATATAAGCTTCAAAAGATTGTTTCATTGAGTGTAAAAAACAGGGTCACAATTGAGATAACTGTATACTTACATAGTAAAGTCTGACATAATGTGCAGGGGGATAATTAGTACCTCCACCTATAGGAGGTCTTTTGTGCCTACGTCCGTGAATGGCTGCCTTCGGAGTGGGACAGTGAGTTGAGAGGATACCAAAGGGGTCGGACTGAGGAGAGACGATAGCAAAGGGCAGGATTCCCAACAGCTATAGATTAAAAATCCCAGATTGCGCTTTATATACAAACGGTTCCTCTCATTTTTGAGCTAAGTGCACACTTACCAATATCGTTGAGGTGGTGGAGCAGAGTGTATCGGGGACAGGAGCGCAAGTAATGCAGGCACGCGTTTTGTGCGCGCTCTCTTGCCTTTCTTTCCAACTCCAAGCGCTCATGTGTGCTGGAGTCGGCTTCCAGTGCAGTGTACTCATACCGACCACCGTGCCTAGAAGAATCACAAGAGAAAGAAAAACACTTAAATGAGATACCACATCGATATTATTAAACGCTTCATTTGTGTTATCACTACAAAAATGTGAATGAAATTAATGTAATATTTTTATGACTGACGTGTGATCGTGCGTTCTTTCATGACTTAATTGGCATAAGAGCTTGGTATTGTCCAACAAAATAATGTTTTAATTTTAACATACAGTTTGCTGGTAGGATCATTTACATAGTTTCAATTGAATGGCCACCAAAAGCTGTCAGAAAAACTTACATTTAGATTTCAAGTCCGGTTTATCACTTTTATAATGGCGTTCTTAAATTTCATTTTCAAAGTCATAACCTATAAGAGAAAAATGTTCTACTCCACAGATTTATGTATAAATTTTCGTCCTCCAATGTTCAATCATAGAATGACGAATAAAATGTATAAAATGGATGAAATGATGTTCAAATAAACCCAGAGTCCATAGAGCTCAAGCTACTTGACGTTCTTCTTTCAGAACAAGAAGAATCCCGCAAAAACCTTATCTAGAAAACTCATCCTGGCCAAGATTTGAACTTGGGACCTCTTGAACGTGAGGCAGACTCGCTACAGAGGCGGATCCCTTGGATATTCTCAAGAAACGAAAATACATATATTTCCCACCGGCAGAGTTGGCGACACTCCTAAAGTTCTCGGTGACCACAAAACAACATTGAACAGTTCTGTTTGTTTACATGAATATTCTGCTGCAGCGAAGATAACGTTAATGATATAGCGAAATTGATGAAATTTGTATATCGACAACTGAACCGTATCTTCCAATTCCGCCAATTGTGGTTAAAACAATTAAGCTTAATTATGCTCTACAATTCGTTTACATAATGCAGTATACTAATTTGCAGCAATCAATAATTACTGTTTGTCATTATAATTAGCACGCAGTTGACAAAATAATATTTCTATTTCATGAAAGGATTATCTAAATTGCAGTAATTGTCATGGTAATGTAGTTAAACAATAGAAAGGTCTTTCTCTTGCATGATCATATTTTCGTTCATTTTCTCTCCAGAGATAAGCATTATGTGCTCTGTAAGTCTTTCTCCCAGTTAATGGTTATTCTCTTTATAAAAGTAAACTTCTTCGCTTTTTAACTGCTTCATCTCAGTTGTTTATTATGCATCTTTATTTTTCTTTATCACTTTCACTTAGAAGTGAGATGAAAAACGATGATGGATTTACTGAACAATGTGTTTAAAGTTTTCTAAAGAAGGAATTCATACTAGGAACTCTGGGCTATACCATAGTGCCAAAATTCATGTAGCGCCAATGTGTATTTATAGCTCTTGTAGAAGTGGTAAAAGCTGAGACAAAACAAAGAGTTAATCGAGGAGAATAAATCGTCACCTTTTACACTAATAAGTCGCGGAAAGGAAAATTTGAAAGTTTGGATGAAACAAATTTTAGAGAATATGGACTGAAAAACGCAAATGAGAGCAAAACGAATATTGGTAAGCTTCTGTCAAGGAACTTGATGATTCCTAAAAGTGCAATGTACCAACAAGACATAGAAGAAAATACACTAGGGCATGTTTACTGGAAGACTGGCGACTCAGTATAGACTATGGGACAGAACAGGAAATATATATTACTTAAATTATAATCGAACCCATTCGTGGCCTCCCCCTACTGCGCGAGACATCCGACAGTCGCCGGGGAACTTACACCTGCAGAGGCGGTCTAGAATCCTTATCTTATAATACTGTCACATGTATGGTTGAAGAAAACTTTGGAATACATAAAATTCTAGAATCTTATGACTCAATACTCATTTTTTTGTGTCTGGTCTCATTTGCACATTTTGGAGCTCTTAATTCTGCTGAGTAATGAGAACAGCACTTTGCCAGATTGCACGTGCCCTTGGCTTATGGCACAGTTTCCTGTTTTTCCATATCGATTACGTGCAGATGGTCGATAGGCAGTTCTAAGAATAAATCAGGTGAGTCACGTGGACGCTGGACCGCAAACATGATTTGGCTTAATTTAATTGAGTAAATATTTATGTAGCTTTCCTATCGTAAGAATTCTGAATCGGCATAGCAATGCCATTTTGGCAGGATCCATATTTAAATATTGCTTACGCCAGCACTGGAAGTCGTTCTAATCAGAGAGTCAGTCTAGTTTGGTTATTCCGGAGGTCACACTTATCTTAGATTAAGGCTCGTCATGACGCCCTCAAGTGATGGCTACTCTACACGACGCGTCCTCTAACCATACACGCTATACAGTTTCGAGGTCAACCCGCATGGGTCTTCAGCACAATAATGTAACTGTTAACATTAGGAGATTTACCCCATGTCTCTTAAAGACTTCGAGAGTGACTTATATTGAAGCCCAATAATTAGGTTATAGTAAATCGGCATTTTATAGAACTCTGTGTTGTCTCTATTTATCTATCTCTACTTATCTCTAATCTAGCTCCTACCTTACTTTACCACAAAACTCTACCGTCTGCTACTATATCCTTCCAGCTACGCTCCTAGTTACGGAGTAGATTGTAAACCCTTGTGTGGACGCACTTAAAATAGACACAATTGCATTTTGTAACAATATATGCGGGAAACGTTGAACTTCTGCTCTCAAACAGGCACCATATCTCGTGTAAATATTCTAGCTCACTCTCCGAAACTCAGCAGCAGGTGTTCTTATGATATCTTGCACAAAGTTTTTCCTAAATTCCTGTAATGTATGAGGATTGGAACGACTCACGTCTGTTGAAACTGAAGCCCTATAGCTACACATGTGTGCAAGCGCTAAAGCTAAAAGTGCGAATTAATGTAACTGGTTTTTAAAATCCGTAGAAAAAGAGTTTCTTTGATCCACAGCTTTTGTTTTTCACTGATGAATCTTGGCTTCATTTAACTGGACATATGAATACTTATAACAGTCGATATTGGGCTTCAGAAAAGCTTATGATACTGGATAATACACCTCGTTATGATCAGAAAATTAGAGAGTGATTTGCGATAATTGCTAGAATAATAATGCCTATATTCTTTGATGAAACAATAAATGCAGAGCGGTATGAATGGTTAATTCTGATGCCATTTTTCAAACACTTGACAGAAGAAGAGAAATCGCACTGTTGGTTCCAGCAAGATTCTGCAACAGCACATACGGCTGCCAAATCATTAAATGCAGTAAGAGAGGTGTTTGATGAGAGAATAATTAGTGTTGATTTATTGGTCCCCTCGTTCTCCTGACCTTAAGAGCTGTGACTTTTATTTATGGGCTTCTTTAAAAGACAAAGTGTATAGTTCCAATCCCCATACACTGCAGGAACTAAGGGAAACATTATGCAAGAAATCACAAGAATATCTGCTGCTGAGCTTCGGAAAGTAAGCGAGAACATTTACACGATATGCTGCCTGTTTGAGAGCAGAAGATCAACATTTCCAGCATCTATTATAAGGTAATGATTCTAGTCTGCTTCTGCCAACGCAAGTTCCACGGCGACTGCCAGCCGTCTCGCACAGTAGAGAGAGACCGCGAGTCGGTTCGATTATTGTTTAACTTTCCGGTATCACCTATATACCAGAAAAACGCCGGCACTTACGTTAGAAGAGCTTATCCCAGATTTTATAGGAGATTACCCTACTAAATGTAAACACAATGATGTAGACATGATTGTCTATAAACTGTACCAGCACATCTTAAACAGCACACGAGTAACTGGTAAGAAAAGGAAAGCAGAATATAAAACGTGAAAGGACTTTCGTGAGCTGACCAAGATCATCTAAGTTTAGGAGACTCCAACTGAGAACCTTTCCGTTCAAGATGGAGGTTACTTTCCGGGTTGGATCCTATAGCTATTCAAAATAGTCATATGAAGAATGTCTTACTAATTAGTGAATGAGCTTCTGCAGAAGATACATATAAAATCAGGGATGAAAGGCATACTTTGAAAGTATTAACGCAGAACGGGAATGCGTTGAAAAGCTGTCTTAAACAAAATGTGAAAGAACAGCAGGATAAAGAGAGAGTAGAATAGGGAAATCTGGATAATAGGCTCGAAAGTATGAGCAAGAAAAATGGAAAATCATATATACAGAAGAGGATAAAATAAGTTGAAGTAGTACAAATATCTAACTAAGGAAATGAATTGACAAAAGGAAAGGAGACAGGATGAAGTAAAACACGAAAAACAGAAGCTCAGGGACAAAATTTGGAAGATAATTTCTAATGGCTTGTTTGAGCTTCCCAATGAACCACTGAAATTCAACATGCCTAACAGAAGAGGAAATTTATAATTAGAATGCAAGGACAAGCAAGGAATACGAAAAATGTTATTAAATATGTAGAAGAGTTATATTTGATAAAAAACAGTTAGGTTGGAAAAGTAAAAGGAAGCAGAAGCACTAGGAAAGAAAGAGATTACAATTTTGAAGAAAGAAATAAGACTAATTCTCAGAAAATTTGGAGAACGGAAAGCAACACAAATTATGATTCCCAGTGGGCCTCAAATATTTAGATGGATAAAGAAGGAAAGTTTTTATGTTCAGTGACATATAAAAGATAGGTAAGTGGACTGAGAACTTCAGGAGGACAGGGATCCCAGCTATATGGAAAAAAGACACTGCCAAGAATACTATGGTATAATTTCCAATAGCCTGCTGCATTATTAAGCAAATATTCCGCTAAGAATATTTACGGATGTCTACTTTCTGAAATAGTAAGTGAATTAGTAAAACAATATTGCGTTAGTATGGGACAAGATGCAATTTCCCCGCTACTAACGATTTCCAAACGTTTATTCAAGGAAGAAAATTCTGTAGTTTATTTTATTTTATTTTATTTAGTTTATTTTATTTCTGAAGTTTATTCTGGGAACAAAATTTATTCGATGAAGTTTCCGAAGAGACTTGAGAGAATTATAAGGAGAGACGGTTTCCAAGAAACTATGTATGAAGTAACCAATGTCGGAAAAGCCATCATGTACAACTAGAGTAGAGAGAAGTGCATATTCAGTGTGTAATCAGAGACAGAGAAATGTTTCCGCAAAATAGGAGGAAGCTAGCAGATGGAGGAAGAATACAACAAATAAGATCTTTTAATATTTTATGGCACTGTTACCAGAGGATATAAAGGACAACGGATGAGGAATGAGTATAAAGATAAGCGTAAAAAAGAATAAAGAACCTTAGCTGTTCGAAGTAAAGCAATATAATTAAATTTTGTGAATTTGATATGAGATAGTGAAGTAAGTGTACGATTAAGTGAATGGGGTGTACCATAAATAATAACACGAGCTGGTGCAACAGGATGCCACACAGGGTAAGGCGGGGCTATTCCGCTCACGGGGCTATTCCGCCCGAAGTAAGTAATTTGGTTTACTGCCCAATAATCATGGGCAGCGATGACTTGCATGCCAGTTCATTGTCAAGCTTGGTGTTTGTGCTACGTTTCCGTGAATTTACTTGAGGTTTTGGGCTGCTGTTTTAATAGTATTAACAGAAGAAGATTACGGCCGCGCCATGGCTGAGTGGTTAGACCGCTTGGCTCTCACCCAGGCGGCCCGGATTCGATCCCAGCCGACCGCAAAGTGGGATTTGTGGTGGACAACATGGCGCTGGGGTGGGTTTCCTCCAGGTCCTCCGGTTCCCCCCACCATCATTCCACCAATTACTCCATCAGTCATTCATCTCAGACGTTAGGCCGACCCCTCAACCCTGATTTCATCTCAGGTCAGATGCTTCGGCTCCCTCACTCTGAGAGAACCCAAGCGCCTCCTAACGTCAGCATAGACGAGAAAGGGAGGAAAACAGAAGAAAATTACAAGGTAAGTAACTTATGTTGCTTTTTTGCCTCGAATAAGAAATACCGTTTGTAACTCTAGTATCTGCAGATACAGGGTGTTTTGATTGAAAATCAGTGTCAGTGTAGCTTATAGTTTGGTTTACGTTCATGCATAGCAGACGTCGCGTTTCTTTTATCATAGCTCTCACATGGCGCGCAATTTCAAAAGTTCAACATTTGGGTCTATTCCGCCCAAGCAAAGAGGGGCTATTCTCACCCAGTTATAATATAGTTTTTTGTACTCTTTTAACCTAATTATTTCTTATACAGCTATTACTGAATTTTATTTGATCGCTTCAGCTGGTGCACACATCTAAACAAAGGAAGCTGGAGCGAAACTGGACGGAGAACGACATTTCTCGTGCTGTTAGGAGCGTATTAAATGAGATGTAGGTATGAGAGGGGCAGCGGGCCTTTTTAGAGCGATTACTCCAGGAGGAGGAGCGTATAAGTCAGTTGGTCATCCTACAGTGTTCAGTTTGGAGGAGGAGAAAGATTTAGCTTCCTGGTTAAAATACTTGGCTGCAAGAGGCTTTGGATGTACACCGGATCAAAAAGAAAGAAAAGCGAGGACCTGTTGTAAAACTAAATTGTGGTAACAATGAGTTAAGTGATGACTTGGTTTCAGTCCAAATAGAAACAGTGTTGTGGTGATGCACCCTGTGGATTTTGTGGGTTAAAGTTTTATTCTCCGAAATCAGCAACCAAAGGAAACTGGATCAAATGCCAGAAATGTGGACTATGCTTTTCACGAAGTGTGCGTTGGTGCAGTTGGTAAGAAAAACTTTATTTGTGGCCAATGCATTTAATTAAAATGCAAAAGTACTGTGAGCGGTAATAGCCCCAGTGCCGGGCGGAATAGCCCCATTAATTCTGAGATTTCCTTTCTACGCAATATTCACTGTTTTATTTGATCAAAATTATATCAAGTAAAATATGTGTATTTATAACATCTGTACGATTTAAGGGATTAATAAAGACTGTTCTGCTCTATGTTAAACATAAAAAACTCATTTTTAATTGTTTTATAACGCCATAAATTTGAAATGAGCGGAATAGCCATGCTCTACCCTAATGGATAGCGATGGCTTTGGAAATGTACATAATAATCTATTAATGAAGTGCTTTGTGAGGAATGTGTAATGATGTAGTGATATATTGTGACCATAGGCGTCAGAATAACATTTTCGTGGGATAAGAAGCATAGTTTTGAAAAAAAGTGATCATTAGTATTAACTATAATATAAAAATAAATAAAAGCAGGGAAAATGATTTATGAAGGCACGTTTGCACAGTTAAAGTTCAGAATTCTTAATGAAGTCTTGTATTTTAATTAAAGTACTACGTTTTATAAAGTTTGTTAAACCGTTGTTCGGTTTGTATACCTTATTCTATATATTATTCTATATATATTACAGCACTTGCTAATGCGACTTGTGGTGCCTGGTGCTTAAATTTGTAAAATCTGGAGTTGTCATTTTCATTAGAAATTTGAGTTTGTTCAACAGTTGCAGTAGCAAAAGCACTTTAGTTGCGTCAGTATTATCTGATTTAATTTGATTTCAAGTTATATGTTTTAGTTTTATATCCAGTGTTCTTTTTTCCTTTAAAATTATATATTTTAAAGGTTAAGATAATTGCTCCTGTGTGCCCACTCTTGAGGACACCCTTGGTTGTAACGGATTTAGGGAAAAACGTACAGAAGTACCTGAAATGTGGAAATAAAGGCTATTAAATTACTGCACACAAATAAGTAATAAAGCTATTTCAAGAAGTATAAGTTAAGGAAAATTAGTACTGCATCTAGTTACAAACGGGAGGATAAGTTGGGTAGATGAGAAAAACTTAAGTGTTGGAAGAAACGGTAATGAGATAAAGGTTCCGACAATAAACTGTACCAGATGCTGGACAACATTAAGATACATGGCGAAAGAGGGGAAAGAACTGACGAGCCCGGACTTTTACTGATGGCATGATAGTAAACTATGATTGACAGGTTTGAATAAAAAATGGGCGCATTATTAATATTGAGAATATTTTCAGTTGAATACCAAATTTATGGTAGAAGAAAAGTGCCAACTCACTTTACATGTGGTTTACGAACCACTAGTTCAATGTAATTAAGTGCCAGGTGATCTTAAATCATCTATATCAAACTATATACCTTTATTTAATTAATTGTACTTGTTTATTTTAGCACCTACTACAGTATCTTACGTTTGTGCTATTTAAGCATGGGCATCACTAAATGTGTCACAAGAAGCATAGCCACTGGGCGGTGCATGAAGTTAGCTAATTCATTCCATATGTACTGAGAAGAGTACATTTTGATTATTAGAGCATTAGAAAGTATTGTTTCATTTCCAACAGCACAGAATGTAAATGCACACTAACAATCTCCAACAGCCAAAAGGATTTTGTCGTAATTTTGGTATGATGAAAACATTACAACTTAAAGTTTGATCTACACTTACCGCTGTTGATGCTGGGGAGAGCCTTGATGATTCGTCTTGTGCTTATCAGAACTTGACTGGTTTTGAGAAAGTGTAATGCAGGAGAAAAGCTTAGACAGTGAATGAGAAAGTAGAGGGGTTCGTTCTCCTGCGGAAACCATAGTCACAGGCCCAGAGCCGGTTTTGCTCGGCTTCGAAAACCCGAGATCTTCCTCATCATCGGTGCAAGCGGAACGTTGCTTCTTCAGTCGGACTTTAGCTGTACATATCGCCTTGGAGCTGAGTTCCGTAGCAGATTGCGCCCGTCGGGTGACCGGACGTTTCTTCCGACGATAACTGCCCCGGGGTAACGGATGCTCTCGATGCTGATAAAATCTGTCATGTCCCGTGGTTCCCGCATCTCCACGATCTTTGTTAATACTTTGATATATATTAAACATATCCTCTCGCTCAAACTTAGCACTTTGGTATTCAGAGCTTGACTGGAACTCGGCTACATGCCTCAGCGAGCAAAGCTTCTCGAAACTCGCCAATAGGAAGTCCTGGATGGAGTCGTCGCTTATCCTATTTGTCTTGCATTTGAAAGGCTTTGTTTCTCAGCCTAATGATGCAGAGGGAAACCAAGCTAATACTTTTACTTCCTCACATGTCCTCAGCTGTGTGTATGCGGCTTTTCTGGGATCGATGAAGGTAGCAGATATGTGGTAAAGAATTTTGATTTTCAATCGCATCCTCAAATTTAATATATTAAAATTGATTCCCCTTAGTACCTTAATGTCTGGCAATATCTTTATAATATTCACCAGCAGCCATTTATATTCTTGTATTATTCTGAATAGAGTTTAAATATCTATTACAGCTTAGCTGAAATCCCATAGGAAAACAATGGAACTTTACAAAACCGCTCATTCAGATAATATTGTTTAGTAAAGGAGAAAAGTTGTCTTTAGATTGCTGTATTAGAATATTTAAACTGCCACTACAGTATTACATATACGTTGTTTCAGGGTTACTGCAATTTCGGTTCATTAGTTCCCAGTGATATACTGGGTAAACAATCTTATCTGTGTAAAGAATGCTTTCTAAAAGTATACCAATGTTACGCTGAAGTGTCATTACGTATGATTTTAGAAAATTTAGATGCAGGTTCTGTAACTTCGAGTACTTAGTTTATATCTAGGATGACGAAAAGTGGGAACCATTTCCAATTTCCATTGAATCTGATGCACATTTGTTTTAGTGGCGGTATTCAACACGGCAGCTCATGACGCCTGCTTCATAACCGGGAGAAGAGTCATTTGTGTCGGTTTAGGGTACAAAATGAAACAACTCTATGTACTTCAATGAAATGTATATTAATTTATATTACAACTACAAATTTCTAGCACGTCCTATTATTCTTTCTCTGTTGGCCGTACTTACACTTTGCACCTCCCAGGACTTGTAAGTCAATACTTGGAATCAGATGCCTATACAGAAGCAGAGGGACTTTGGATCAGAGAGAATAGTCAGTACTGGTGATCAGCTTGTTGAATAGTATGAAAGTGGAAAAGTGTTTCCTATGAAATTATGTTGAAATGGTTGAAAGGAAAGGTGATTAAGGAGCGTGAGTGGTATTAATGAGCATGTGGTGGAATTAATGGCGGAGGAAACCGGAGAACCTGAAGACAACATATCCAGAATCAACTTTGTGCACCACAAACCCCACGTATGACCCGCTTGCGATGGAAACCGGACCGCCTTGGTGAGAGGCGAGAGGTGGCATGTCACTGTCTAATTGTTACATTTTGGATAACATTATATACTGAAAGAAGCTGATATACAAGTTATGTGTCAACCCACTAATGCACTGACTTTCAAGCAAAACAGCTACATTATGCTTTACCAACCAAATAACGACAAACGGTAAGTGAGGAAGAAACTTTCTCTGCTTATTGTTTTGACGTTCGTCATTCTTAAATAATATGTTATTAATGTCATTAAATATTTAAATAAAATTAACTAAATTATATGTCTAAATGAAAAATTACTAGCTGAGTACGCAGCACTGCAAAATAATTATTATATACCTATATGTTATCTAACTTGTAAAGCAATGAGCAAATCAGAACTTCGTTTCTAATGATAACTTGACAGAATAACCTAGCAAAATAACAATAAAATGTGTATTCATAATTCACTGTTATTATAATATAATAAAAGTAATTCTTTTACTTATACCTTAGAGCTATAAAAACAAATTGAAGAGGTGCTTGACCTTATAGTCTATTAAGAAAACGATCTTCTTTCCTGGCTTTTTTGTTGTTGTAATTTACGTCCTCCAACGTTAAGTCATATCGGACGATGAATGGAATGGGTGAAATGATGTTCAAATGAGCCCAGGGGCCATAGAGCTTAGTTACCCGACATTTGTCTTTCAGGATAAGGGAAACCTCCGGAATAAACCTTATCCATGTAACTCATCCTGACCGAGATTCGAACTCGGGACCTCTTGAACATGAGGCAGACACGCTACCACCACGCTACCAAGGCGGGCTCCTTGCTGGTTATATCCTGACTGGCTATCCTTAACAATTCATAAACATCAAAGAGCTTTAGATGTAAACAGTTTTAAGACTGTAACCCAAGCTACACTACACCTATCTCTTTTTAATACAACTTAATGTAATGGATAAATAGCCATACCTTGAAGCAAGCGTCAGCGATACAGTTGCTGCTCTTTTGCGGAACATATTACAACTGATTTAGTGACAACAATACGCGAGTATAGCGTGATCCACTGGTAGAGAGCAGTGACCGATTGAAGAGCACGCGGGGCTGTTTCAGTGTGTAGGCACTGAGGTATACATAAGTTATAAGCATGAGAACGCACGTGAATGAAGCAAGTGTGCATTCACTTGATCCTTGCCTCTACATGTTTTATTCACGTTCCTAGGTGAAAAGAATGTTGTATAACCAATCCACCTTCTTTGCTTTCGTGTAATAAGTAATTGTTTCGCTGGGATTGTTTGAGTTTATAACACGAAATATTTTCTGTTTAAAATTCAGTCATAGGATTTCTGATCTACAGATGCAAAAACTGACTATAGCAAGCCATTAGTACAACGTTTCATTTTGCAGTAAAGATTTTTAGAAGATATTTCTAAGTAAATTCACATGTTAGCGGTTACTGCAGGCCCAGCGTTTTGATTTTATTTTTGTATGGAAAATCCTGTTTTCTCCCAATATTCTTGCTGTGTTTAATACTTCCCTGGCAAGAGAATCAAGATTTTCACCGTCGTCTACATAAGCTTTGTTTTATATCTACTGCTAATTAACACTTTACAACCAGCACATTCAGTAAAAGCTCGGCATTTTAAGTTGATTTGCATTTTATATTGTGCGAAGTTGGTAACTTGTAGGTCGTGAAACAGACTTCTAAACAGATGACGTGTTTAAATTTAGTAATGATATCTTGAAGTGCTTTTATAATAATAGCGGGGTTTTTACTGTCACACAAGCGACACTTTTGATGATAGTGGTGGCCTGTGCCACGTCACGTGTGACGTCACCCTTTGGTGGAAATGTTAGTGAATGTGAGGATTACTCTTTGTTCGTTACGAATGGGCGTCTCGCCCAGGTCCTGAAAGAAAGGCGGTGAAGTGAGCCATGTTCTGTAATTATGTATTTTTAGTAAATCTCTTTTTGTATTAATTATGGGTTAATGCATTAGTGTATTCAATCCTTTATAGGGAAACACCTAAGAATTCCAATCTTTCCTGGCCAAGCATGTGGTTCCTGATTATCATCTGAGTATACGTTTTCCCCAGTTCATCCTGTTAGCAATCCTGAATCCATACGCATCCAAGGCCAGGACGTGACAGTACTACATGGCAAAGCGAGAAAGCGTATCGGGAAAAATTCGCAACACAGAGATGTTTACCTCAGCTTATCGCACATACACGGCGAGTTAGTGTATGTATAGTCTGTTAGGATATAATAAAATTTTCTGGACAGCAATGTGTCATACAACGGCAGATGCGAAAAAACATATCATATAGACACACGCAGCTTCCAATCGCTCTATTTGTGTTTCGTGACATACTGTACATCAACTTATTAATATTTCACTCTTCTAATCGACCAGATAAGACCCGATAAGCGACGATCACAGCGCTGGTCACCTGAAGGTCGATACGCCTCAACGCTCTGTCGAGTAATATTTAGAACGCAGTGGATTGTGTCTATAGTCTGGATTTAGCCCCACGTGACTCCATTCTGGACGCACATCCCGAAACCAGAAGCACTACCAGAGGTCAACCAGCTCCATCGTCCGACATCGACATTGATGCGCAGAGGATCTAACCAAAAGTTCCAAGACCCTGGCCTCCTTCTACCCGGGAGCGATGGATAACTCCGGGGCTCTTTCCATATGGCAATATCTGGTTTCCTATAAAGCTCCCCCCACCCCCATCGACAACAACCACGGGATAGAAGTGGATACGCCACTTACGCGCGTCAACCCCGCAGAAAAACCTCGGTGGGCCGCCTGGTGATCTGCACACCTTCTACTAGCTCTGCTGGCGAGTACCCGGGACTTATGAGGCAACTCTCTACCCCCTCCGGGCGGCCGTAGCCTGGCCGGAAGTACCCGATTCCCCACGGGTGTCGGGAACACACTGCCCCCTTGAGTCCAACCTAATCCGACTTGCGAATCCGACAAAATCTATAAGACCACACGGGTAAATCCGCTAACGGATAGGTACCGTGGCGCACTGCCCACCGCCCGGGAGCACCCGGATCATGGATCATGGCTCAGCCGACTCAGTTGTTAATTGAGTGTACAGCTGTGTGGACACTTGTGAGTGTACCGCAGTAACTTCTTTCGTTTGTTTACGTGTGGCAGACCACCTAGAGGACTGCGTTTGTGTATGTTACGTTATTCTGCTGCTGTCAGGGTTGTACAAAGTGTGTCTTTACTAGTAATAAAGAATATTTTAAATTTCTAAAAACAACAGGACCTTATTTTACGAACCCACAAATATTAATAATAATAATAATAATAATAATAATAATAATAATAATAATAATAATAATAATAATAATAATAATAATAATAATAATAATAATAATAATAATAATAATAATAATAATAATAATAATAATAATAATAATAATAATAATAATAATAATAATAATAATAATAATAATAATAATAATAATAATAATAATAATAATAATAATAATAATAATAATAATAATAATAATAATAATAATAATAATAATAATAATAATAATAATAATAATAATAATAATAATAATAATAATAATAATAATAATAATAATAATAATAATAATAATAATAATAATAATAATAATAATAATAATAATAATAATAATAATAATAATAATAATAATAATAATAATAATAATAATAATAATAATAATAATAATAATAATAATAATAATAATAATGATGATGACGATGACGATGACGATGACGATGACGACGATGACGACGATGACGACGATGACGACGATGATGACAATGACAATGACGACGATGATGACAATGACAATGACAATGACACTGACAACGACAATGACAATGACAATGACAATGATAATGATAATGATAATAATAATGATAATAATAATAATAATAATAATAATAATGATGATGATGATAATAATAATAATAATAATAATAATAATAATAATAATAATAATAATAATAATAATAATAATAATAATAATAATAATAATAATAATAATAATAATAATAATAATAATAATAATAATAATAATAATAATAATAATAATAATAATAATAATTATAATAATAATAATAATAATAATAATAATAATAATAATAATAATAATAATAATAATAATAATAATAATAATAATAATAATAATAATAATAATAATAATAATAATAATAATAATAATAATAATAATAATAATAATAATAATAATAATAATAATAATAATAATAATAATAATAATAATAATAATAATAATAATAATAATAATAATAATAATAATAATAATAATAATAATAATAATAATAATAATAATAATAATAATAATAATAATAATAATAATAATAATAATAATAATAATAATAATAATAATAATAATAATAATAATAATAATAATAATAATAATAATAATAATAATAATAATAATAATAATAATAATAATAATAATAATAATAATAATAATAATAATAATAATAATAATAATAATAATAATAATAATAATAATAATAATAATAATAATAATAATAATAATAATAATAATAATAATAATAATAATAATAATAATAATAATAATAATAATAATAATAATAATAATAATAATAATAATAATAATAATAATAATAATAATAATAATAATAATAATAATAATAATAATAATAATAATAATAATAATAATATACAAAATGAAGAAACACGCTCCTTATATTCGCCAGCACCTGTCATTATTCTATTCAAGAAAGAATGGCAAGTGGTAACAGATGTTTCTATGCCTTGCAGAATATGTTTAAATCAAGAAACGTCATTAGGAATACTAAAATTAAAATATATACAACTATACTGAGACCAATAGTAATGTATGGTTCAGAAAGTTGGGTGTTGGCAACCAGAGAAGAACAATGGTTATTATGGTCGGAAAGGAAGTTGAGAAATATATTTGGAGTGATAAGGGACTTGGACGGATGGAGAATGCGGACTAACTTGGAGTTACAGTGCCTATTCGGACTACCAATATAGTAGTGAAAATTAAACAAGTAAGAATAAGGTGGATTGGCCATGTGCAGAGAATGCCGGAAACCAGTGTAGTTAAGAAGATATTCATGGGAAAGCTGGATGGCAGAAGGAGTAGAGGAAGACCCAGGAAAAGATGGGTAGATGATGTTGGGGGTTAAAGGCTGGAGAAGAAAACCAGAGGACCGAGTAGAATGGAACAGGGTGGTTAGGGAGGCCAAGGGCTTATATTCTAATGAAGTAGTTACAATATTTTCTGCTACAAATTAATAGCAAACGACTAAATTGTATTAACAAAATTTACACCTTTTTTAACATTTATTTTGTGGATATACATTCCTTTTCTTGTAAAATATTTTACGTGTCTGACAAAGTTTAAAACGAAAAGCAAAATTTATATTTTAAAAGGTTAATCGTTATAAAAGGTTATAAAATATGTTGTTGTTGTTGTTGTTGTTGTTTTCAAATGCTAGGCCTGGCAATGAAGGCATTAGCTCTCTTGCTCTCCAATATTTCTGTATAGTGGGTCTGGCAGGTAGGGCTTCACAGGTTAAAATATGTTCTTCAGTCATTTCCTCTTCTTTGTTGCACAGAGGACATTTTGGACTTGTATAAATTCCTATTCTGTGTAAGTGTTTGGCCAAATAATCATGTTCCGTAAGTAATCTAAAATTTGCTACTGCAGCTTTACGTGGGATTTGTGGAATAATTTCTGGATTTTTAATTAAAATGTTCCATTTTTTATCTTTTGCTTTGTTAGATATTCATCGGTTTTGTTTATTTTATATTTGCTTTTGATTAATCTTTTTATGGATGTAAAGGGTAAGTTTTTACTTTTGTTCTGAATTAAATTTGCACCTTTGGGATATAAAGTATTGCAATTAAATATATATCCACAGTTTACCACGGAGTAGATATCTGCAAAAGTTAAATAGGTTTTAATGAAAGTGACAACACTTTTATTTTTATAAAAAGTAGCTGCTTTTAGGTATTCATTATGGGAAGCGATGTTTTACCGTCGACCTACCGTTTAGTTACTTGTGTTTATTTGAATAGCAGAGGTGTAGGGAAAGGAAGTGTACGAAAGGGAAACATTTGAACTATGTGAAATGTGTTGAGCCGAGTGAGGTATTCACTTCTATAGAGTTATCACTTATCAGTCATACACAGAAAGGAGATACGCTTGTGTATTGTAGGAAGACGCCAGGCTGTCGTGTCGCGTTACGTCCTTTAATAACTGACTGCAATGGGGGTGAGACACAAGCCACCAAACAATCGATATTTCTAACATGCACTCTACAAGCTTCAACCTTACGTAATACACGCTGCATAGATACTCGCTTTTGGGTGTATTTAACAGTTGTGGCTTTGGCTTTTCAACTGATTCTCATCAAGTGCAAAAGAATCAGTAGCGTGCTTTACGCTTATTTTAGAGAGAGAACTGAAGGAAAGAAAGGAAATTATTAAATTGTAATATAATTGGATTTTAAAGCACTGAAGCGGAAACTTTATTGCTTGAGTAGGAGATCTGAAGTGATTTCTTTGCCTTGATGGATTTGCAGTCTCTTCTCAGGCGGGAGTTTGTCTAAATACACAAATAATATATACAGGACATCTTTGAAGAACTGTGTTTAATTTCCTTCCTTTGTCATCCACCCGCAATGGTGCTTATGGAATTAAATCCCACATTTTAGATAATTTCAATAAAACACGCTATCTAGCACTATTTGATACTGGATAGTGGTACTCTTACAGCAAACTCGGCGCAACAGCCCTTTCCGGGCCGCTGCGTCTCCCACCTCTATCCACTACAGCCTTCATGATGGGAGTGCAGTATTGGAGGGTGGAACGTGTCCAGCGGCCCGGTCCATAACGTTCGGTATGTGAGGTCTTCACCGCCAGTGGACACTAGTTCTCTATTGGCCTCTGAGAGACCTAACGAGGCATCCCAGACCAAGTGTCCCAGAGAAATACAATCCCTGGGGATCGAAGCCCGGTAAGCAACATTGCTGGCACCTCACTAAGCGGACGACCTCAGAGCACAATTGCCTATGCCATATCTGGGACGTTTTACCCCACATCGTGCTCCGTAGTGGTGGTTTAAGACATCTTTTGCCTCGATAATGCCGAAGTACCCCTCGACCACGATTCCTTTAACCTGCAAATAGGGGTTGACACACGAAATACACGTATATTATTGACTACTGTTGCTTATTTAAAACAAAAACACGAGTAGACCTCTCCCCTAAGGAGGCATTGACCCTCAATGGCTGGAGAGGAGTCTGTCGTTGCAGCCTGTAAGGAGACACTTAGAAATTCCTCCTAGTGTATCTTAACTTGTCCCATGCATGCTTTTTATTCCAGTAGCCTGGCGTTGAAAGAAACGAGATTCCTCTATTTATAAAGGTATACTTCCCTGTGCTCTGTAGATTTACGCCACGCTAAAGAACTTCAAGCCCGAGAAAGCGGCCTCTGAGCAAAATTACACACCCCCAATATAAAACTAGATGATGAGAACAACAGAGGTGAAATAGCGTTCACAACTTAAAAAAAAAGTTAAAGCCCAGGAACTCCTTCCTGTGCTACTTCATTTTACCTCTGCAGATACAGTTACATCATAAATTCATTTCGCCCACTAACACACCTATGTAATAAAACACAGTTACATAGTTTTTTAAATACCAGAAATCCCATCAGTGCTTTCTAATCCAAAATACAATATTGAATCAGAACGTAACGGACTAGTCGCTCGCTTCGTATTCAATACGGGGAAGAAAATTTAACGCAACATCTGTCTGAATACTTCTGCTTCTTTGGATTTAATAATGTTAAAATACGAGGGATACCATATTTACAGTATCCCTCTTCTTTGTTTGATATATTTTCAATATGTGAGGAAGAATATCCAACTATACATATGCCCTGCACAATTTGTGAATTATTATTTTGTCAATATATGGGTAACATCATTCAAATATCATATACGCTGCATGCCTCCCCTCTTGATTGTAACGTGCCAATCAATAGAGAAAATAATCAAAAATATACTTAGTTCAAAACCATCCTTTTAGTTACATGTCAAAACATGAGAAACAGCACCAGACTCCCACATGTATGCCCCTGTAACTCTCTTTTATCTTCTTTTCTTTTCGCTTTTGGTAGGAGGTGGGCTGTAATGTTGTCAATATATTTGTCTTGGGATATTTACGAGGTAGGTCCAGAAAGTAAGTTCTGTTTGTTAATAAAATGAAATGTTGTACAGATACAGAAAAGTTATTTATTGCACAAAATTCTACAACTCTTAAACTACTTTTCCAAATAACTGCCGAAATGTTGCAGGCATTTGTTCATAGCAAGGCACAAGTTTTTGTATACCTTCTTCGTAGAAGTTTGCCGCCTGTGTCTTCAACCAGTTGGAAACATTTTCTTTCAGCTCTTCGTCATTGTTGAAGTGTTGACCGCCAAGGAAAAGTTTGAGATGCAAAAACAAATGAAAGTCGCTAGGAGCGGGGTCAGGGCTGTACCGGGGTTGGTCAAACACGTCCCAGCCAAATTCCTGTAGGATGTTATTCGTATCACTTGCAGTGTGTGGTCGTGCGTTGTCGTGAAGAAACACAACATCTTTTGACAGCATTCCTCGGCGCTTATTCTGTATTGCGCGGCGCCATCCTAGCATCCAGAAAACGAATCACAGATCTGATTTCATAAGTGGTGGGATTTTCAATCAACACCGACATTGTAAACAAGCACAACAAAGCGTTCGTGACTGACAGCGATCTCACAATGGCGCACGTTTCTTTTCCTTGATACAAAGCGTCTACCGCGCAAGTGCGGAACTGCGATCGCAGCGCTGAAGCGGAGATAAACTGAAACAGAACTTACTTTCTGGACGCTCCTTGTATATTTCTGTATCACACCTTTAAGGTAATGCTAATGTTTTTGAAGAGTACGCCTATTCAATTTCAAAGGAAGTAACAAATGAAATACTTTCATATTCCTAAGCAGCTAATTTTTCTGATAACCTATAATGGTTAAAAACTTGGTTGCTAATAGATTATCTATTTGCCTTAATTAAGGTGTGTTAATAGTTGAAGGAAACATTTAAGAGGTTTATCCATATTATAATTTAGCAACGAGCAGAGCTGTTCACTACGAATGTTTTTGTTTCTCATATCAAGTAATTAGAATGTAATTTGTAACAGTGACTCAGGTGCTGGTTCAATTCTGCTATCATAAATTTTACTATTATCCTAAATTCTTATATTTATCTTAAACATCTGGATAATAATTTTCGGATGACAGTTTTATATAAACACACAGATTTTGTGCTTTTAATGTAAGTTAAAATTAAGGATGTAAGCTTTTAGAATCTAGATGTGATGGCAATAAAGGGTTACCAGTGTAAGATAACGGAAAGTGCCTTTTTATGCTGTATTCAAAGTTCAATTATTATGTTCTTAATAAACAGCTACCCTATTTACGAGGGCTGTTAAATAAAGAATGATCACAATTTTTCTTGACAACGTACCTTTACTCATCCTCATAATTTTGATGGCCCTTCTCAAAATCGTCTCCCCTGAATGAGATGCACTTTTCCCGGGGTCTCTGCCAGTCTTCAAAGACATGCTGGGAACCACTTTTGAGAGATCCTTCAAAATCGCCTCCGCAGCCTACACCACTGCTTCTGATGATGGACAATGCCTCCCAAGAAGGCGTTTCTTCAAGTTAGGGAATAGAAAAATGTTACATGCGGATAAATCTGGACTATAGGGAGGGTTGATTTTTGCAAGACATTCAGCAACAACATTGGCAATATGCGGCCGCGCAGTAATCGTGGTGCAGCATCCAGCCTGCTTCACGGAAATGTGATCTTTTGCGCCTGATGTGGACTTGCAATGTTTTCAGGACATCCCTGTAGTATTATCCAGTCGCTGATGTATGTGCAGGTACAACATGCTGATAAACCATTCCATGAATATCAAAGGAAGAGATGACCATAACTTTCCCAGCAGAAGCAAAACGATGATATATATATATATATATATATATAACGTCCATGATAGCTCCATGATACACTTCTGCTTTTTTGGGGCTTGGTGATGAAGGAGATTTCCACGCTGGGCTTTGCTGTTAGCTCTCAGGAACAAAATGACCTAGCCAAGTTTCATCAGCAGTGATTACGTTTGAAAGAATCTCCGGATCTTCCTCTAACATCAACTTTAACTGCATGTTACCTTCATTGCAGCGGTAGGCGATACTGAACATCTCTGAACTTGCCTGGTTCTAACAAGCGGGAACCAAGAGTACCAGCAATGAAACTGTTGCGGCGTGTTTGCTTCACATTAAGCTAACAGAATATAATAAGATTGAATTTTAATGCGAAAAATTATGACCGTAAAAATTATGGTCATTCTTAATTGAACAGCCCTCATACATTGTGATAATAATAACGTTTATACCTTGAGTATTCTGTTAGGACTAAATAACAGTTAGATTTTGCTAACAATTTAATTTCTAGTAAGTTGAACATCGGCAGAGGATTATATACTGTTAAATGTATTCTTATTGAAGAGATTAACAGCTATTGGTTAGACAGCGATTATAAACACAGTCCTTTCTGATGAACTTACTTTAGTACGTATAAATGAATATGAGGTAAGTGGGGGGAAGTTGGAATTTGGGGGTAGAAGGAAGTTTCGTAATATTTTGTTCATCTGAGACTACCTAGCAGCACTTACCACAGACTAGCATAGTAGCATCCAGTTGGAAGTGTGCTGTTGTGTTCTTCCGTTTTGTATCTTGCTTCATCCAGTGATAAACAAAAAACTACTATCTGTAAACTTGGTAAGTACAAGCTATGTAATATTTCGTTGCCCATACGTAAGGTATAGCACTTGATGTACTGCATGGAGCTTCACCTAATCATGGTATTTTATCATGTGCGTCTTTGTGAGCCCATGATAGCTGGGACCAATATGGCTGAATGCGTACACCAAAGATAAGGCTCACTTGCATCTTCCCCCAGGCTTTGGGGAAACTGAGACTTCTTAAAGAATTCTGATAAATTACATACGACCGATCATGACGGCTTGACCGATGATTATTCAAACCATTGAAAACATTTTGGCAGCAAGCTTTGGATACTTGGATTCATTCAAACCCTGGCTGGAGATTTTCAAGACTGCAGTTTGGTTCTCTCCTTTCTTCATTGCATCATGTCTCTAACATGCACTAAATTTACATCTTATAAATTGTCTTACATGTTATAATACAAATGCTAAATTTATTTTATTTTTTTAATTTCAAACTTCGTGTTGTTGCATCTTCCTCCATGCTGTTCCATCTTCCCCTCTGTTAACTCCCATCCTCCCCTAATGATGGGGTAAGATGTAAGTTTTGTTACAATTAGTTTAATTGTACCTTTTTATCTCCTCACATTTAAGGACCTGATTAATGTTTCTCTCAGTAACAAATAAATATACAGGCAATATCTTGAGATACTTTTTATATTTTTCTCCATTCACATTTCCATGAAAAAAGACATAACCGTTAAGTGTGTCATCTTCCCCCGACTTACCTTATACAGAAATATATGTATAGAAATTTAAATTACCCTAATAAGAAAGTAAGCAAACATATTTAGCTACTTTCATAAGCTCAGTCATACAAAGTCACTAATGACCTCCGTCTAAGAAAATAAAATGCCAATTTATACATTCCTTTTGTCCAGTTCCAGTTATTACACAGAATATTACCTGAAGTTATAATATCAAATTGTTGTACAGATATTTAAAGTGCTGCAAGCGTTATTCATTGCTATTAATATGTTATGTTTTCTTTCCTGTTATTGCCGTTATTTTTCTGAGTCGCAAATTTTTATAAGAAACTTGCTGATATAATTATTGTGTTTTTAATGAATGCTAAGTCAATATTGCCTCAGTATTACACAGGAAATGAGCAACTACAATTTACTAAACTATACGTCGTCTTAAAATAAAGTTACATACGAATGCGCCATATCAGCGGGTAACATTAATACTGGTTTATTAATTACATTGTATGTTTGTTTTAATTTTCTTATAATTAGCTCATTAAGCCCGTTCTATGGACAGGTTTATGAGGAACAAATGAACAAACTAATATCGGATTGCATGGTATATAGGTATATATCTTACCTGCAACGGCGCAGCCAACACGCCAACACCGCGAGAATTCCGAGTCCGGTGAACAAAAGCACCAAACCAACCTGCAAATTTCAAAAGAATATAATTTTAATTTAATATCTGGGAAAAGCAATGCTGCAGTCACTAATCGAGTATTTAGAAGTGAATTACTACCTCCACGCCACCTTAAGAGAATTTTAGGTTGACTAAGTTTCATTTTGTTCATGGTTATGTTACTACGAGGGCTGTTCAATAAAGAATGATCACAATTTTTTGACAACGTACCTTTACTCATCCTCGGAATTTTGATGGTCCTTCTCAAAATAGTCTCCCCTGAATGCGATGCACTTTTCTCAGGGTTTCTGACAGTCTTCAAAGACATGCTGGAAACCATTTTTGAGAGATCCTTCAAAATCGCCTTCGCAGCCTTCACCACTGCTTCTGAAGATGGATAATGCCTCTCACGAAGGCGTTTTTTAAGTTAGGGAATATAAAAAGTCACATGGGGCTAAATCCGGACTTTAGGGAGGGTGAGGGATGCACTTCACTTTGATTTTTGCAAGACATTCAGTAACAACATTGGCAATATGCGGCCGCGCATTATCGTGGTGCAGCATCCAGGCCTGCTTCATGGAAATGTGGTCTTTTGCGCCTGATATGGACTTGCAATGTTTTCAGGACATCGCTGTCGTATTGTCCAGTTACTGATGTGTGTGCAGGTACAACAGGCTGATAAGCCATTCCATGAATATCAAAGAATGAGATGACCATAACTTTCCCATCAGAAGCAACCCCTTCTGCTCTTTTTGGGGTTGGCGATGAAGGATATTTCCACACTGAGCTTTGCTGTTGGCTCTCAGGATCAAAATGATGTAGCCAAGTTTCATCAACAGTGATTACGTTTGATAGAAACTCCGGATCTTCCTCTAGCATCAACTTTAACTGCATGTTACCTCCATTGCAGCGGTAGGCGATACTGAACATGTCTGAACTTACCTGGTTCTCACAGGCGGGAACCAGGAGTACCAACGATGAAACTACTGCGGCGTGTTTGTTTCACATTAAGCCAACAGGATATAATAAGATTGAATTTTAGTGCGAAAAATTATGTCCGTAAAAAAATTATGATCATTCTTTATTGAAAAGCCCTCGTAAATTCCTATTTGCTTCACTAAGTGCATAGTGTGTACATTTCTTCTTGTAATTTGAAATTTTTTAGCGATGCGTTTCCTGGAAAGTAACATAGTTTAAAGTTTATAGGTAATATTACAGTTAATTAAGAACAGCAGAATAACTGTCGGCCCAGCGTTTCAGTGAAAGACAAAGAAATATTCAAGGGTTTCTAGGTTTTGGCAAACCTATTCAAGGAATATTGAGCATAAACGCACAGCTTTGGAAATAATTCCATCATAAAATAAGTATTTGGAGGCTATAAAAATAACTTGTTGCATCTAAAAGATACCGCCTCATAAATTAAAATGCTTATAAAATAACTCTGAAATTGGGATTTGTACCTTTAGAACAGAGACCAACAAGCTTGACACAATAGATATCTGTCGTCATTAGCTTATCACTAATCCTATGGATGAGAGATTTATCAGGAGAGAACTGTCACACGTGTTGAAAAATGAATTTAATACCGCAATTCGGTCACCTCGAAACAATAGCTGGTTTGCCACCAAATCAGGACAGTAGTGATTCTATCTCAAAGTAAAGAAAGCTATGTGCGTGTTGATATTCCGAAGGTGGTTCACAAGAACCACAGATTACGTAGATCTTAGGATCTTTATTTTCAACATCTGACATGAGGAATTGAGAGGCATCAAACACCTACCACATCCCAAAATACAGTTCTAATCTTGCGGCTTTATATTATAATCTGTTTCTATTCATAATCCATTCTTTGCGTGGAATACATTTTGAAATTGAAGGCATGGGAAAGGATGCCCTTGAATTCTATAAAGAACTGGTACCGTCGCAGAATAACAAATCCCACTGAAAGGCGGCTCAATGCTATGAAATCACAATCCCCACACTTAGGAAGAACAGAATAATTTTTAGTCACGTGTGCACGTATCTGTGTGCATGTCTGGTTGATAATGGGCTCTAAAGTTGTTGTGGATCTATATTAAATTCTCTGTGAGTAACTTATAAAGTTCGCTTAATTTATCTTCATCTCTTAACTTAAAAGCAATAAAAATAGATAGAAGTTACTGGTAGGCAAAATTTAGTGCTCATTAAAATATGTCTCATCATTGAGTATTTGCTGTAGTATTAACCGTTCCCGAAATATTCGTATATGAGTCTTATATATCCCCAAGTTAGATTAGTGGGACGTCAGTGCAAATGCACGTTTCTTCATTTCTCCCCTGTGTGAACTCACCGGTAACAAAATCGACTCTTGAGTAAACAGTTCTCTTGGTTTTCCCTTTCTCCTCGTCTATGTAATCAATAATTGATTGCTGTCAAACATGAAAGCACTTCTTGGCAGCTTGTGCAGTTATGTAAAGTGGAGGATAAAGCTACTTTAGTGGCGTCGGTTTTCTAGAGTAGGTCACCCAAACGACAGCATACATTATAGCCAGAACCACCCTTGCTTGCGTTTCAGTTATTTTATTTGAAGCAGCATTGCCATCACTACCAAGGTGTGCGAGAGAAATGCACTCGTATAACGAAATCGACCGGATAAAAGTATGTTTATTACTGCTGATTCAGGTAACATAAACATTTAAATACTAATGCATATTCAATAACAACCATGCAACTGTTTATTGTGGGCCCAAAATTTTAAAACTACCTTTCAGTTAGCTTCCAAATTACGCGGCTATTGGTCGTGTATACGCATCGATATGGGCGGCGCTCTCTTTACAATTACTTTTCCCTCAGGTATATATATATATATATATATATATATATATATATATATTTAAAACTCTAATGACCATTTGCCATCAATACCCTTGAGAATAGATCAAGGAAGCCTTCTTATTTACCAGAAGTATTACGTTCCTATATTACTGGCTATACCTGGTTTCTTTACCCAGCAAGCGAGGTGGCACTCGCATTCCAATGCTCATTTGCACTACGAGGGGCGTTCTATATTGATTTATTCCCCCATCAATCATGGTGTGCCATTTGACACATTGTTACCGTTGCCAGTACGCTGCACTTTGTTCTAACAATGAGTGGCAGGACAATCAGCAGAAGTGTAGTCCCTGCACAGTAAATCCCTTTATCTCAACATAACAGGGCACATTTCGTTATTGAATTTGCAGTGGATATACGGTTCCTAACTCAGCCTGATTTTCAGACAGGATTTTTGGTTCTTCAAATACCAGTTTAGGCACGTTAATATAATTCTTTTCTGCATTTTTAGTGAGAATCGAAACTAGATGAATTGATTGTGATATGATTTTATTCCACTTTTGTCTTTCCCATGTTTTAATATTGATATGATAATATCTTTGATCCAGTCTGCTAGCAGTAATAAATTATTGCTCCAGAATATGTTATATATATATATTAAATAATGTACTCAGTGCACTAAAGTTTACTAAAGGTTTTGATAAATACTTGAAGATTTTGTTATCTTTAGGCTGTTTCTTGGTACAGAAATTTTGGTTTGATTCTTTCATTGGAACTAATAATTTCGTCCACACTAGCCGAAGCTCCGGGGCTCTTTCCATAGGGCAATATCTGGAGTCTAAAAAGCCCCCCTCCCCCCTCGACTCGAAAATCAAGACGGGCGGAAGTGGATACGCCACTTACGCGCGTCAGGAAAGACTACCGAAAACCTCAGTGGGGCCGCATAGTGATCTAGCACACCTTCTACTAGCTCTGCAGTCTAGTACCCGGGACTTATTAGGCAACCCTCTACCCCCTCCGGGCGGCCGTAGCCTAGCCGGAGGTACCCAATTTCCCGTGGTTGTCGGGAACACACTGCCCCCTCGAGTCCAACCCAATCCGAACAGCTCCCAATCAGGGAGGGGCTCGAATGTTCGGCCCAAGGTTCCTCTAATAACGTCAGAGGTACCACGAGTGCTAAGGGTCCGCAGCGCCTGGACCTTGGCAGCTGAAGGGGGCGGATCCCCTCCCCTACGGGAAGTAGAGTCAGACTGAAGAATTCAATGCCATAGCCGGGATTTGAACCACAAATCTCCCTCTCTCCGTGTGGTTGCTCTAACCAACTGAGCTACCATGGCCAACATGCCAACATGCCACTAAATTCTACAACTGACTCATATGTTTCCCCGGTAGATCACTAGGGGTTCTCATACGCTATGAGACGCGTACTTCTTGTGGCGATTTACTATTCTGTAAGTACTTAAGTCCCAGGCTTCATAGTTAAACCACTATGTTATTTAGGTAAATTGATGGAAATAATCATTTCTTCTACACTAGCCGTGTGCAGGCTAAGGTTTGAATGAGTAGAGCCAGACTGGAAAGTGACTGAAAAATTGTCATTAAATTTAAATTAAATGAAAATTAAATTTAAAAATTAAATTTAATGTCATGTCAGCATGTTGGTCATAGTAGCTGATTTGGTTAGAGCAACCGCGTGGGAGATCCGTGGTTCAAATCCCGGCTATGACATTGAATTTTTCAGTCTGGCTGTACTCATTCAGATTCTTTCATTTTTTCATTTGTAAATTTACTCGTGAAAAACTTCTCTATACGTGCGTTTCTTGCTACGTTTTTTCCTTAATTTCAGTTTTCATCTCTTGATTGGTTTTCTTCTTTTTGTTGGTTCAAGTGAAATGTGTTAATTTTGTTGGGCATTTTATTTTTATCTGTAATAACGTTTCCACTAAATATAAAAGGATTGTTTTGCTCTTCCGAATAGCTATTATTTTAGGTGCTAAAAGGCCCACGTGATTTGGTACCGTCTTTCTTCTAATCTATTGAACTGATAAATGTATCCCATGCTGTCTTCATTGCTTCTCTGGTTTATTGTTTTAAAATTGTACTTTCTCGCATTTCATTATATTCACATATTTGTATTACATTTCTATTATATTTGCACTTTTAATTTATTTGTAATGAGATATCAGTTACCTAATGGATTGAAGTCCAATAAAGCCATATGTAACAACAACATGGGGTGTGATCATCAAGAACTGAACAGGAAGGCGTGATTTTTATGGAACGAGGGATTAAACACTGCACATATGCAAGTTTTATGGAACTGTTGCGGCCACAGGGCTTGCCACGAACCCTCTCTACCGCTTAGCGCAGGAAATTTTAAGCTTGTGAAGGTCCTGAAATATTCTCATTGACCTGCTGGAAAATGACATCATTAACAGCAAGGCGTATATGGAGACTCTTCAGAGATTGCGCTGTGCAATTCTAAAGAAACGGCCAAGAAAACGGGCAGAAAGAGTGTTCTTACAACATATCGACTTTAGTCCCCGTAAGAGCCAGAAAACCACAGCTGCCATTACTGAAATGGGGTTCCAAATACTGCCATGCCCACCATATTATCTGGACTTGGCCCCTTCTGATTATCATCTCTTTTGAGTTATGAAAAAACCTCTGCAATGACATCATTTCGTAGAAATTTAGGTACTGCGAGCAGCTGTCCCGCGGTGTGTGTGTGACAAACTCCAAAAATGAGAAGGACTTACAAGAAGTTACCACATGGATGGCTTAATGCAAACTATGTTGAAAATGTGAATGTATTTTCCGAGGCGTAGAGATTCCTAGTGAGGGAAAAGTAAAACCTAAAGTTTAAATCGCTGTGGAACTCCTCGTATGTTACGGAATACAAAACTTAGATTCCGAAACAAATGAAATAATTGGAAAAACCATTAAGTACATTCGTGATCCTATTTCAGTAATTTTTCAGCGGTGTGACAGTAAGAGTGCCTTGTAAGAGTAACTAAGGTTGAGGATTACAGTTTATATGCTATTTAAAAGTTAAACTTGAATTATTACTATGCATACATGTTTCCAAATATATCGCAGCTCGCCACTGTAGCTTAGGTGGCAGCATGTCTGCCTCACGTTCAAGAGGTCCTGAGTTTGAATCTCGATTAAAGTGAGATATTTGGATAACTTTTTCTGGGGCTTTTCCTTATCCTGGAAGAGGAATGTTGAATGTTAGATAACTCTATGCTCTATGGACCCTGGACTCATTTGAGCATTATTCCATCTAATTCATTCATCGTCCAATATTACAACCTTGGAAGACGTAACTTGAATTGGATTACGATACGAAGAGGATTTGGGACTAAAACCATCCTTGATCTATTGTAACTATGCCCCAAGTAAGGTATCCACGGAAGGAAGGATGAAGCGAGAGGAGACAGAGAGCGGCCGGTAATCTACGTTTCCACAATTTAGCCTACACACGGCCAGTGTGAAAAACAATTAATTTCCATTAATTGACCTAATAGTGGTTAACTATAAAGCCCGGGCCTTAAGTACTTACAATATAGTAAGTCGCCATTAAGGTAGTTGTCTCATGTGTTTATGAGAACTCCTAAGTGGTTTACCGGAAAAAATACGAGTCAGTTGGAGAATCAAATGTCATATCGGCACGTTGGCCATAGTAGCTCAATGGTTAGAGCGGCTGGACGGAGACCAGAATATCCGTGGTTCAAATCCCGTCTATGACATTGAATTTTTCAGTCTGACTCTACGTTTCTACAATTTAGCCTACACACGGCCAGTGTGAAAAAACAATTAATTTCCATTTGCATACTTTTCTCTCTCCGAAATTAGCTCGCGCAGAGCAATGATCAGAAAACTTCTTACAGTACTGTACTTAAAGGAGGGGGTAGCAACAAGGTAACGACAAATAATGTAGCCAAAAGTTGTAAATTGTAAAATTTTGGAATATGCACAATAAATAGATCATATCATTTATCGTACGCATGCAAATAAAAGAAAACTCCCATTAACTTCGCTAAGTCAATCAATAGCCAATATCTCTGTCTCTGTCTCTCTTCCCACCCAGATGTTTACAGCAGGATTAGACTGGGAAGAGACAGATTATACTGCATTAGCACTTAACAAACTGATAGCTCGGGTTGCACCAAAACACCTCCTCTTTACAATTTACGGTCTCTTTCTCGAGGAGACTATATTGAATTTTTCCTATGATGGCAGCACCAAAAAACCAGTTCTTTTAATTCTGTTACATATTATGTTTCTGATTCCAACCAAATAAGCCAGTAAGCTTTACCGGCTTATAAAATGCGCAGCACTGGAGGAGGCCATTCTGTTTCAACAATGGCTTCCGCGATGCTACTTGCCTGTTCCTCATATATTTTTGTGCACTATTCTGCAACTGGTGCATTATTCCAACACAAGTTTAGAACAACAGTTTTCCTAACCTTCCCTATTGGTGCACTCTTCTGCAAACTAAATGTTGAAGTGGTTTTCTGGCTTTATTTCACAAAACTCACACGTGAGCATCAGACATGTCCCATCTATGAGGGGATGCAGTCGAATTAAGATTAATCAGGATTTTCAATCATTCGTCACTCAAAGAGAGAAGTGGCTTCCATTCAAATTTCAGTTGGTTTATACACAAATGACACTCAAAGCTGTCACAATGAGATGATGCGCTATTTCCAACACCAGGCGGATCTGCTTCTTTGTGCACATGAAATTACTTTCACAATAGTGCTGACGCAATCCGCCATGCTGAAAACAGATGGCAATTTTCGATGGTTACTGAGCATCAAACCCGGCCAGGGCTTTTTGTTTTCTCAAAGCATGAATACAGTTTCAGTTCACACACACATTAATACGATAAATCCAAAGCAGAGGAAGTTGTGTGACTGTTCAAACATGGGGTATTCTTTCCCTCGTGGCATGCCGCCTTTAATAACAAAATCTGATTGATATTACAGCAGAATTTTGTTTCCGTATGCTGTATGTACGTAACGTTTTCCGCTAAATTTGAAACTAACTCTCAAAACAAGTAAACATGTATCAATGTGAACAGGAGATTAACCTCTTGCAATAATGCAGTCATAACTGAGACGTGTAAATTTGTAACACCCGTGTGCCTAAATGTTTGTGAATGCGCGTATATATGTGAACGTAAACGTGTGTCTATGTATTTGGGTGTGACTATATCTCAGTGCGTGAGTGTCCTATCTTTGTGTGTAGTTATGTATTTGTATTCGTGTATTGATGTATGTGTTCGTGCACGTGTTTGAGAGTTCATGTATGTATGGGTGTGAATGTTTATGTTTGTGCGTGAGAGAGTGTGTGTATGCATGCTCATATATGTGCGTACATAAATATGTATACGTGCATGCGTACGTACGTATATGGATGTGCGAATGTGCAAATACTTGAGAATGTATATATGTATATGTGTGAATGTGTGTGCGCTTGCATATATAGGTTTTGTTGCGGAAAGCGCGACGGGCCCGTGCGAAAGAGACAGAGCTACGCGCGGGCAGGAAAGAAAGAGATAGAGTGACTAGCTCGTGGGCGCGGAGCGGGACGCTTGCCGAGAGAGGGAGAGCAACAGAGGGAGAAAAGACAGAGCTATTTACATGTGTTCTCGCTATGCCACGAAGAATCGTGTGACTTCGGTAGCTTTCGAGAAACTTCAGCAGCTTTTGAGAGACAGCGGCTCGGATATAAATGCCGCCTTGTGTACGTAGCAGCGAGTCAGTGAATGGAGTTGCAGCCGTACACTGTGTGGACATTTGAACTGTACTGCAGTTGCGAGTTGAGCTGTGAATTGTGTGCGTGCAGCTTTTTGAAGTGTGCTGCGTGTGAATTCTTTTGTTGGTTTATGTGTGGTGAAGCAACCGGAGGCTACTGTGTGTATGGCACGTCATTTTTAGAACCTGTAAGGGTTGACGAAAGTGTGTTTCTACTAAAGAGCATTTTGATTTTTTGCAAACTAGACTTTTAATTTTACGAGCCCAAAAAGACACAATCGGTGTCCTTTTAAGTACTGTGTCTTTGAAGAGCTAATAACAAAGGTTTTCATGACACTTTCCCAGACAAAAAATCTATACAGAGGATAAATATCTTTACTTGTCATGTTCTCAGAAATGACTAATCGCTTCAGGTAAAATTACGGTAGATTTTGATATTGGCCTTACACGTTACCAGGGTTTTCTGACAATAGTCTGTGAAGTCCTCTTCATTCTCATTGAATTGTTTATACCTCTAAAACCAGAAAATATAAACAAACTCTTACAAAGGTTGTGTGAAATAAGATATTTCGTGCTATCATTAACCGTTTCCGAAAGTACGTTGCTGGAATTTTAAGATAATACCAAGTTTACACCGGCATGTCATTAAATGGAATATGAAAGAGATTACATGATTCTTATTGCGACGTGTAAGCGAACTTGTGGTACAGTAGCTGAGTTTTTCCTTCTTGTGCACGTAACCTATTCTCTATTGGCTGTAACTTAAAACTTTACTGAGCCAAAGATTTATCGCGATCAAAATAAACAAAGATAACAGAAAACGTTTTATCTCAACAGCATAACCTACTAATATATAACTGATACCTGTGAAATCATAATGGGTAGAAAAAGTTATGTCAATCTTAGATGTCAGATGCTGTTTAATTTCTTCTCATTCACCTGTAAAATAAAATTAAAAAAGAACATAAAAACGTAAGGCTGCTTATTCATATACTCAGAAAGAATATTAATATATGGGTGTTTAAATTAAAGACTTCAATTCAGAGATTTCTTTTTGCCAAGCATTCCTCGTTGCAAATATTATTGTGCATCTAGATATAAAACTTTGTACTTAAATATTTACTAAATGCTAATATTAATTTCTGTTTAAAACAGAATAAAACGTAAGATAATAAGTAGCAATCTATTTTTTAAATGTGAGATGAGTAATTTGTGATTACATGCACGTTTAGATAATGGAACTTCAAATATTTCTTCACGAAAATGTTGTTCACTTATTTTAGCTAACTTTTGCTTATTCTTAGTATAGGGTAATGCTTCGAAGAATTTATTGTTTTTTTTATAAGAAGTGCATAAATAATTTAAATACTTAAAATTCCACACTTACATTTCGCTTCTCTTGTTTGCTTTGGTATAGGGTACATGTGGGTTAAGCACACCCTTATAAAAACTTAACTTAGATTAATGTTTTATTTCTTTTAGAAAAGTGAACTAATTCTTCCGATGCCGAATATATCTCAGTTTTCGGAGTCAATTTCTACTTGCGCTGTGTTCATACAGCTCTTTTTCTAACGACATTTTTATAATATAGCAGTGATTTTAATGCACTCTTTTTTACTAATCTCACAATTTCAGTTTTTCTCAGGCCCTACCAATGCTAACGGTAGTTGTTTTTCTTTTCTAACCATTGCAGTCAGGATTGGCATTATTTTTGGAAATGATAATAGTGCATGTACGTGTTACTATTACGCATCTACTATAACGTGCTTCCCTTCGTCGCGTCGTGTTCTGCAATAGTTTCAAAAAGGGACTGTCAAACAGAGCTGACTGATGCGATCTATTCAGCTCTTTAGTATTCTAAAAATACCACCAGGCAAATGTAACATATCCGGTGGATAAAAAGTATTTCTCATTCATCTTATTCTACCACTAAATGTGTAATTTTATGAAAGTAAGACGTATTTATATTTGTAATTATTGGTGTTACTTGATGTGGTATACCCAGAATATGTTTGCATGTTCCTTTAAATTAAACGATAGGGCTACTAAACCAATGTAGATTAGAAAACCTTCTCTCCCAAAAAGAAACTGAATGAATCTGCCATGTCTCGTATGAATTACAGCAATGTTTATGGTAATGGAAACCAAATATAATACTGAGATCAAAGCACAACAAACCTTAGACGTTATCCTCTTCTTAAACAGGCATAACGTTCATCGCTAATCATATATTATTATTATTTGTTGTAGATCTACTGCATTAGAAACGTTTGGTATTTCGACTGTTGCAGTTAAACTAAGAGAAATCTACTAATTTGAGGAACCATTTTATTACCTTCTCTATCGTTTAAACAAGAATTTTAGCTTCAGTGTTTACATTATTTTCTTCTGTGGTCTAATTTAAAAAGCGATTGGCTTACCATTTGACATTTTAATAAGGCTAATGCATATTTTTGACTTATTGTTTCGAAAAATGCATATTCCAAGTGTCCAGGTTGCTTACTTGCTGCGGGAAAATCGAGTTTAACTTTGAAGCTAAACAAGATTTCTTTGAAGTAATGGGATTCACTAGTCATAAATGAGGAAAATTGTTGGCTCATTTGAGAGACTTTCATGTTTCATCTGCATTTATTGTTCAAATTCGTGCTGGAATCTGATAATGAAATTTTATGGCAAAGTGTAATCTCCTGCAAGCAAAACCGCTCGGGAAAGTCGCGACAGACAAATTCTGTAAGCAAGAAGTTGTCTAAATGTAACAGAGCTAGTCACCTTACTCATGAATCACTCACCAAAGAAGTATAAAGATGGGTGGACATGAATAGGGTCACCTTACTAGTAAATCACTAACCGAAGTGGGAAGGACTGTAGATGCAATAGAAGCCAATTACATCAGTTTGTTGATGGCGTATTGCCACTAATGTACAGTGTATCTGGACCTGAATGAAATTATTTCATTGGAGGTTCATTAACTCATTTCTAGATGTAGTGGAACCAATGGGATCACTTTGTTGGTGGATCATTACTCTTGAGTAACAGCTAGTCTAGATGTATCGGAACCGAATGGAATTATTTAAATGGTGAATTTTTATCTCTGAATAAGCAGGGTACTGGATATATCGCAACTGAATGGGATCAGATTACTGGTTGGCCATTGCCTCTACGAGAATGTATACTAAAGATTAAATGCTAGTATGTCCGAAGTTAAATATATCAATTACCTAGGAATATAAAGCATATCACCAGAAATAGTCTGTAAGTTCAGACAAAACAAAAGAGTGCTTCTTATAAGATCAACATTTAAAGTAGTTTTTTATTCAAAGAGATAAAGCAAAGCCATTCCTCAGGAATATAGGGTGTTCATGTGCCTAAAGGCATAGTAGGTTAGTTTTGAAGCGCGTTTAATGATATGTTGCAGACAAGCATGCATTAATACAACTTGTGGAAGAATGGCTTTTGTTGTTTTACATACCCAATAATACTGAACAAATGTCCCCGAGCTCTGCTTGTCATGCTCAGCCTTCATCCCTCTTGACAAGCACGGTGTGCTTCATCACCTGAAAAAAGACTGATATCAGCATTAATTACAGCTATCTCCCTTCACTAAATAATTGAATATGTTTTATTTTGGAATTCTACATAAGCACTAAGAATAGAAAGGATTTCATCACACGTTTCCTAGAATGCTTCAGTGATGCATATTATTCGATGTAAGATTGTAAAAGAGTGTTTGGGTTTTCCTTATTTTCTTAGTTTTCTTCTTATTGAATTACGAGCAAGAACAACTACAATCAAGTAATAAATCTGACAAAAATAATTATGTTTTACATACACGAGTTTTGTATCGATTTGTAAGCCCCTCCTATTTACATGCATAGATAAATTCTTAATGGAGTAATTTTACAGAGCATGGTGCTTTAAACTTCAAGATATCCGCCTAAACTTTCAAGTCAAGCTTAAGCAGTATTTACTGGGATCTTTAATCTAGTCAAGTATAGTGTATCTCAACCATTTTGAATCTTTGGGAAGGAACTGTCACTAAATTGTTTCCCCCACAGGTGCCAATAGCTGCTCAGAAGACACTGTAAATGCCCAGTTGGTTTAATGGTCAGTGTTACTGCGGCTTTCATTCTTGAATGAGGTCAGCTGATGGATAAGGTTTATTAGGGTGATTTACAGAGCCCTTAATCGTTTTTGTAGGCATACGGTGTTAAAATGGAAGTTAAACTACCATTAAAATAAAAAGAGAAAGATCTATTTCATGCGACGTCATTAAAGATATTACACTGAACTTCATGTACAAAAATTCTTATCTAATTTACAGACGCATACAGAACTATCTTCTCTGTGGTTGATGCTGAAATGGGATCTGAGACAAAGCTCGGACTAGGCTAGGAACCTAGAACTACTGAACAGCCCTTATACCTATGCTCCTATCGGGACGCTCCCCTGGGAGGGAAGGGTGAGGTGACAGATGACAGAAGTGAAGTAAGAGGAAAAATGAGGGAGAAGAAGTTCTGAGGATGTAGTGAACCTTTTCAGTATTTGTCTACCTAACCAAGGAAAACCCTAAAAAAAACATTTTTTGGAATATCGACCACTGGGATCGAGCCTACGATCTCCAGAATGTGAGTCTCACACGGTACCACCTGCACCATCTCGCTCGATTTGATATTGAAATAGTTTTTCAATACAAACCGTTGGGAGGTAACGCAGCGAAACCTTCTCCGAGGAATTTTCGACCGCGCCACTGAAGATGTCCACCGCAGTATGGATGATTTTACGCCAGCAGATCACGGCAAAACAGTCCGGAAATAATTCTTAGTGATATAAATCATTATATCAATGAGCTAAAAATAAACAAATTAAATATCAATATTCGAATAATTGTACACTAAGCATTCATATCAAATTTCTACCATAGGCTTGCTGATACATAATTATTTTTCTTTTAATTTCTCAGATGATAATTATCGTCCTTTGTATTAAGGAATTCAATCTGTCATTAACTACGTACCAACGTTTCTATTTATTGGGATTATTGTCCAGGAAACGTTCCTTAAGAAAATCGTTACAACATTTGATTTAACTGTAAATTTTATCTAAAATCTAAAATTCCTCAGTAAGTCTCACTTTAACAGTGTTTTTGTACTTGTAAATCTGCCTGGAGTCACCTTCCCTCTACTTGTCCCTCTTCCTAATCGATAACGCTATTGACTTTTTGCACTTTGTTGAGGTTCTGCTCTGCATATTCACTTACTTTCCTTCTGTAATTAATTTTTCTTTACTGCCTTCAATTTATTTTTATGTTAGTCACCACAACAGGTTTTTGTTTACTTTTACCTTTTCCTGAATGCTTATGTCCAAATATATTTTATGACTTGCCGACTAGGAAAGAAACTTTTCAAGTACCACTGAAAAAAATAATCTAATGATCAGGCATAGGAATGTTTTGAGCCCTAAAGCTAGGACGGAAGGAAGGTTTAACTATCACTGGACTATATGCAAGGGTATGTCAGTAACAAAACAACCCCATCCCCATTGCATTCTACTCGGACCGGTTTTACGTGTCTTGTCACTGACCCTTGGTCTCCTTGTTTCCATTTTTTTTTTTTTTTTGTAATGCAAAGTTTAGAGATAGATAACCTGAAGGCAAGTGCTGTACAATTTCTGTGTATGGTTATGATTATTGACTTATTTAATGAAATAATTATGATAAAAAGCGTTTTAAGTAAAAAAATGCACCTCAATTGTTGACATTTAGAATTCATGGAATTAAGATATGATACCGTTTCACACATTTCTCAAAATAACTATTTGTATTATAATCCTACGAGGGCTGTTCAATAAAGAATGACCACAATTTTTTTGACAACGTACCTTTACTCATCCTCAAAATTTTGATGGCCCTTCTCAAAATAGTCTCCCCTGAAAGTGATGAACTTGTCCCAGCGTTTCTGCCAGTCTGAAAAGACATGCTGGAAACCATTTTTTCAGAGATCCTTCAAAATCGCCTCCGCAGCATTCACCACTGCTTCTGATGATGGATAATGCCTCCCACGAAGGCTTTTCTTCAAGTTAGGGAATGAAAAAAGTCACATGGGGCTAAATCCGGACTATAGGGAGGGTGAGGGATGCACTTCACGTTGATTTTTGCAAGATATTCGGCAACAACATTGGCAATAAGCGGGCGCGCATTATCGTGGTGCAGCATCCAGTCTGCTTCATGGAAATGCGGTCTTTTATGTCTAAGATGGACTTGCAATGTTTTCGGACATTCCTGTAGTATTATCCAGTTACTGATGTGTGTGCAGGTACAACATGCTGATAAACCATTCCATAAATATCAAAGAATGAGATGACCATAACTTTCCCAGCAGAAGCAACCACTTTTGCTTTTTTGTGGGTTGGTGATGGAGGAAATTTCCACACTGAGCTTTGCTGTTTTCTCCCAGGATCAAAATGATGTAGCCAAGTTTCATCAGCAGTTGATTACGTTTGAAAGAAACTCCGGAGCTTCCTCTAACGTCAACTTTAACTACATGTTACCTCCATTGCAGCGGTAGGCGATACTGAACATGTCTGAACTTGCCTAGTTCTCACAGGTGGGAACCATGAAACTACTTCGGCGTATTTGCTTCACATTAAGCTAACAGAATACAATAAGATTGAATTTTAGTGCGAAAAATTATGACCGTAAAATAATTATGACCATTCTTTATTGAACAGCCCTCGTGTATCTCTTACTCTCTTCAATATTTTAACAAGTCATTTATTAGATGCCATGGAGTTTCATTAACGAGTTAACAAGGTATTTAACAGTTTAGTGAGATAATGTGTTGGACTTACTTAATATTTGTATGTAGTAAGCCGTAAATTTTATGCTTGCTTTGCTGGTAATGTGGATTTCGTGGTTGCCATATTGTTCTTCCACGTGAAATAAACTGAATGAAGTATTCCATTGTTTGGAAAGGCAGCTCGGATGTTGCCATGATACCTCAGTGGTTAGACGGAGGCTGGCAGATCCGTGTTTCAAATCCCGGCTATATTACTGAATTTTTCAGTCTAACTTCACCTTTCCAAACCTGGTCCTACATATGGCTAGAGTGAAAGAACAATTACTTTCCAATTCCACTGTTGTTGATATAATTATCACAGATTTTGCTATTTTAAGTAATTCATGAAGAAAATGTGAAGAGATGCTATTTGTGAGCACTATATTGTTTAAATGTGTTATTTTAGAACTAACTTGTTGCTTAGTGTTAAATGAAAAACAATTAAGCATATCAACAAAAACGGTGCAGTTGACATTAATACTTAAATAAAAAGTGACCTGGCTTTCAAGAGTTTGCTAGTGTCCTTTGCAAAACGTTGTTAGTTCCCTGGAAAGCCGATTTGTTTACATTCTGTGGCACGTACTCTCCAGTACAAATTACAACTTTAAGTTTCTGTTTCAAGAACCAGTTATATTCATTTGCATCTTTTAATCATATACTATATAGAACTGCCATTTAACATTTTAGAAGAGATATTTCAACACATTTTCACTGCAAATTAAAATATATGACAAACAGGATTTTATTTAATTGTTGTGACCTCCAGACTTCTGAATATAGTTTTTCTTAATGAGTAGGTAATGGAGTGAAGCTTGCTCATATAAAGTCTCATAACAATACACTTATAATGAGTAGAGTCAAACTGAAAAATGCAATGCCATAGCCGGGATTTGAACCACGGATCTCCCGCTCTCCGTGCGGTTGCTCTAAACCACTGATCTACCAGGCCAACATGTAGACCACTAGGGGTTCTCATAACTATGAGCCACGCACCTTTTGTGGCTATTTACTATGCTGTAAGTACTCAAGTCCCAGGATTCTTAGTTAAACCACTATTTTTAATTTAGTTAAATTGATGGAAATAATCATTTCTTCCACACTAGCCGTGTGTAGACTAACATTTGGATGAGTAGAATCAGACTGAAAAATTCAATGCCATAGCTGGGATTTGAACCACGGATCTCCCGCTCTCCATGCGATTACTCTAAACCTGAGCTACTATGGCCAATACACTTTTATCCTACAAAGACGTACTAATTTTCTCTCAATAATATATAGAAGATATTCGTGCCTCTAATTTACTTATGTAGTCATTCAGTACTTTTAAATGTTTTATATTTTATTCCGAAGTAGTTAAGGAAAATGAAGATTTGAATCAATACACCCTGAAGTTCAGAAATCTATTTGTGTGGTTTTCTTAGCCAGTTTTTCATATAATTATATTAATAACTGTTTAAGTAAAGCATGTTTAAGTGTGTAATATTGGTCAAAGTTGCGTGCAATGGGAGCAATAGACAAACCAGTTGAATTTTGTAGATAGTAACAGTTAATACGGCTTCTTTAATGCCCATTTAGCATTGTTCTTACGAGGACCGTATTTTATTTATTTTAATTGTGTCATTCATTTTGAAAAATAAGCAAAATTCAAATGATAAAATCAATGAATCACACTTATCAGTCAATTAAACCAAAGCATTTGACTGTAAAGAAAACTGAACTATCTGCCGATTTAGGTATAATACAGGCAATGCTGCCCGCCTCGATAGCGTGGTGGCAGCGTGTCTGCCTCACGTTCAAGAGGTCCCGAGTTCGAATCTCGGTCAGGTGAGTTACCTGGATAAGGTTTTCTTCCGGTGTTTCCCCTTATCCTGAAAGACCAATGTCGGGTAACTCTAAGCTCTATGGATCTTGTGCTCATTTGAGCATCATTTCACCCATTCCATTCATCGTCCGATATGACTTAACGTTGAAGGACGTAAACTACAAAAAAGGCAATGCATCAGATAATAATGGCAGCTGAAGAAAACACATTTTAATTTGCATAGTATTCTCAAATCTCTATCAATGTCTGTACAAGAATTGATTTATTTATATGTTTATTTACTGTTATATATGAATACTGTACGTACACATGTACAGATGTGTTTCAAGTATGTATATGTGTGTGTGTGTGTGTGTGTGTGTGTGTGATTGTATATGACTGAGAATGGTGTATGCGTGTAATGTGAAACAGAGAGAGAGGGAGGGAGGGAGGGAGGGAGGGAGGGAGGGAGGGAGGGAGGGAGGGAGAGAGTGTGTGATGGTAAGTTATTATGGTATGTATATGGCAATGGTTGCGTTTCTGTGTGCGATTTGGTATGTCGGTATGCAAGTGTACGTATGGGTATATGCCACAAAAGAGAGAGACAGGCAGAGAGAGAGAGGACGTGTGTGTTGGTACGTAAGTATGCGTGAGTATATAACTCAGAGTGGGTGTGTGTCTATGTAAAGATGAGAAAGGCAGAGTGTGTTGGTATATAGCTGTGAGTGTATATATGTCTAAAATCAGTGTTGTCTGTGTGTACGAATGTGTAAGACAGAGAGAGAATGAGAAAGGCAGAATATTAGCATGTAACTGCTAATGTGTGTGTGCGTGTGTGTACTACATGTTTTGAGTGTATATTTGGGAGAGTGAACGAGTTTCTGTGTGTGTTAAGTGTTACAGAGTACATACGTTTTCGGGTATGTATGTAAGTGTACTGGTGAGTGCGTTTATCTGTTGTTTGCATAACTGTGTTCCATTGTGAATGTGTATATATATTTAAGCAAATATATATGTGTGTATGTGTACATGCGCGCGCGCGTGTGTGTTTGCGGTATGCATTTGTCATTCCTTCTTATCCCTTTATCTCTCTCCAAAGCCTCATTTCAGAAGATACACAAAGCTTGGCAAATACCCTCTCTTTGCATATTTAGCGTTGTAACTGCACAACGTTTGTTTTCAGAGTAAATGAGATGATACAGTTTCGCTTCTGAAATGAAAATACATGTATGTACATGCATGTGTACGTAGCACCACGTGTCATTGACATTGCAAATGATTTGTTTTGTGAACTGGATGGTATTGTGTAAAATTACTCCTACAATTACGTAAAACACTGCTACCAAAAATAACGTTTATCTACCACTTGCGCTTACAAAAAACTTTTGAAGAGAAGCCATGGAAGCTACAAGAGTGTCAATGGAAGTATTAGGCACTCAATATTGGTTATTGCGTGCGATAATACTCACACACTGATAACAATGATTGTTAATCAATACTTGTTATGCCCCTTGTTTACCTGTGTTGGCAAACTTCCCTCGGCGTCGATGTCCCTTCATAACCATTGTTCTGGAAATAAGTGGAGATCCTGATGTGAAAGCGGCCACTCCAGTTGCTCGGGAACCGGGAAGTGCAGGACAGCAGGGTGAGGCAAGCAGCGACGCCATGCAAGGCTGCGCAGTCGCATACTGTTTCTGTGTGCCTCTCTCAACTAATGTATACGCCAAAGTTACACTGCAAAGAATGGCTTTAATTAATATACTTTTATAAGAGCGTGTAGACGTGAAGAACAGTTGGAGAAACATAAAACTACTAGCAAAAATTCGTAATGTACTTAAAACTATTCGAGTTACGTAACATTACCGCGCGATTGCCTATTGTAGTAATGTTCACTGGCTAATTTTATGAATATTTTAAAGTATTTATTTTCATCCGTTTATAACACAATACATGTTTGTTGGGTACGTCAGTTAAATTTATATTACATATTAAAAACATACAATATTACACAATTATATAACATTTCACACAAATAATAATAATAATAATAATAATAATAATAATAATAATAATAATAATAATAATAATAATAATAATAATAATAATAATAATAATAATAATAATAATAATAATAATAATAATAATAATAATAATAATAATAATAATAATAATAATAATAATAATAATAATAATAATAATAATAATAATAATAATAATAATAATAATAATAATAATAATAATAATAATAATAATAATAATAATAATAATAATAATAATAATAATAATAATAATAATAATAATAATAATAATAATAATAATAATAATAATAATAATAATAATAATAATAATAATAATAATAATAATAATAATAATAATAATAATAATAATAATAATAATAATAATAATAATAATAATAATAATAATAATAATAATAATAATAATAATAATAATAATAATAATAATAATAATAATAATAATAATAATAATAATAATAATAATAATAATAATAATAATAATAATAATAATAATAATAATAATAATAATAATAATAATAATAATAATAATAATAATAATAATAATAATAATAATAATAATAATAATAATAATAATAATAATAATAATAATAATAATAATAATAATAATAATAATAATAATAATAATAATAATAATAATAATAATAATAATAATAATAATAATAATAATAATAATAATAATAATAATAATAATAATAATAATAATAATAATAATAATAATAATAATAATAATAATAATAATAATAATAATAATAATAATAATAATAATAATAATAATAATAATAATAATAATAATAATAATAATAATAATAATAATAATAATAATAATAATAATAATAATAATAATAATAATAATAATAATAATAATAATAATAATAATAATAATAATAATAATAATAATAATAATAATAATAATAATAATAATAATAATAATAATAATAATAATAATAATAATAATAATAATAATAATAATAATAATAATAATAATAATAATAATAATAATAATAATAATAATAATAATAATAATAATAATAATAATAATAATAATAATAATAATACATTTCTTTGTAGTTACTTTACATATGACAGTTACATAGTACTATAGTTACATAGTTTCTATCTATTTAGATATTCCTCAAGCGAATACAAAGAAGATGTTATGCAGAACTCTTTTTGTTCCCTTTTAAATCGGTTTATTTCTTTTGTATTTTTAATATATTCAGGTAATTTATTGTAATGCTCGGTTGCCGCTGCTTTAGGTTTCATATTGTATAGTTGTAACCCATGTGCCTGTATATGGTAATTATTTTTTCCTCGCGTGTTATGGTCATGAATTTGTTGATTTGTTTCTGTGGTGGAATTTTTATTTCTTAGGTATATTATTGTTTCGTATATGTACAGGGAGTATAGCGTGAGTATATTTAATGCTTAAAAACTTTCTTTGCATGATTCCCTGTATTTTAGATCTAAAACCATTTATATGAATTTCAGCACTTTAGTTACTAAAATATCATGTGTGCACGCACGCGACTTTAACTTACTGTTATGAAAAATATTTTTAAACGTTTATTCTATATATTTCATTTTATATAAGTATTCAACATTATAGAAATGCTATTATATATATATATATATATAATTTTCAAGAGGTTTGCAAATTTTGTGTAGTAACATTTTGTCTATCCCTTACGGTTTATCAGTTACGCAAAAACTATTCAGAATAAAGAGAATTCTGAAGATATCTGCCAAGAAATTCAAGATTCCTTGCATTTGACATGAAAATATCTTGGATATATGGTATTTTAATTAATATAAGCACAGCCATTTTTGAGAATATGAGAACTTTTTTAAAATGTTCCAATAAAGATCATTCTATTTGGGGAGATCCTCTTGAATATCTTCAAGTTGCACTTTTGAAAATTTTTGAACTTAAATATCAAGTTTGGGATGGATAGAGTCAACATGAAAAATTCAATGTCATGGCCGGGATTTGAACCACGGATCTCCTGGTTTCCGTCCAGTCGCTCTTAACCTTTGAGCTACCATGGTCAACGTGCCGTCCTGACATTAAATTCTCCAGTTGACTCACATGTTTCCGCGGTAGACCACTAGGGGCTCTCGCATCCGAGATACACCGTTTGTGGCGACTTACTATTGTAAGTACTTAAGTCCCAGGCTTCATCATTTAACTCTTATTATTTTAGTTAATCGATGGAAATTAATCATTTCTCCACACTAGCCATATATAGGCTAAGGTATTTGATGGATAGAGTCAACATGAAAAATTCAATGCCATGGCCGGGATTTGAACCACGGATCTCCTGGAGATCCGTGGTTCAAATCCCGGCCATGGCATTGAATTTTTCATGTTGACTCTATCCATCAAATACCTTAGCCTATATATGGCTAGTGTGGAGAAATGATTAATTTCCATCGATTAACTAAAATCAAGTTTGGGGTTTAATCGACCTAAAGTAATAAATCATAACAGCCTGAACCAAACAGAGAAGAGTTAAAAGCTATCAGTGTCAAATAGTACGTCAGTATACTACTACAAGGGAAAATGAAAACATGTAAGCAACCTGCTCCAGAGAAACAAATATACAGTAAAGTCTCGATTATCTGACCTAAACTGGCCCTGGACAAAGTCGGGTAACCGAAAATGTCTGATAATACAAATAAATTGGATAATGGAGTAAAACATTGCAGATGTACTGTATTATTAAAGCTATTGTTGGTTTTGCGGTATTTACTGAAAAATCAAACCAATTCTACATGCAATATTGAACAAAAATAAGTTCCAAATGTCTTGGGAAAAGAAGCTCATCATTTTTTTTTAATTTACGTCCTCCAACGTTAAGTCATATCGGACTATGAATGGAATGGGTGAAATGGTGCTCAAATGAGTCCAGGGTCCATGGAGCTTAGAGTTACCCGACATTCGTCTTGAAGGATAAGGGAAAATCCATTGGAAAACCGTATCCAGGTAGCTCACCCTGACCGGGATTCGAAATCGGGACCTCTTGAACGTGAGTCAGACATGCTACCATCTACGCTATCGAGGCGGACAAGCTTATCAATGAAGTCTGCTTGCCTGCAGAATGACATTTTGTTGCTGCGAGATTTCACCATCGACGAAACATCAATACCTCAGTTGCACTTGCTTTCGGCTGATACTCCAAGTATCTTAATGTCATCTCTAAAGCACTTAAACCTTCAGCATGACTCATTTTCTTCTCGTTTTGTTCTTCAATTTCCCGTTCTGCTTCATCATTACCATTATCATTCACGAAGTCAACAATATCAAAGTCTGTGAGTTCAAACTGTTAATCTTCTGCACCCCAGCTCCTCGCAACTTGAGTGGTAGCGTCCTCACAGCCAGGAATACGGTTCAATAAGAGAACCATGTCACCTGTGTCTTCTTGCACTATCTCTTCTTTGTTTTCGTCATCACCTAACAGTATGTTCCAACACTTTGCTAATGGCATCGTTTCGATTTCTTTCCAAACCTGAGCCACCCAGTATGCAACCCCTTTCACGTGTATAGATCTCATCTTTTCCTTCATGTCCATGCCATTGTCCATTTCCTGTATCAGGGACAAAAGGAGTTGTCAATGATATTTTCTTTTCAATATTTCCCCCATGGAAACAACCACGTTCTTCCTTTTATTTGCCAGATTGCACTCACAGGAAATGAAAACAATATCGTCCGCACCCAAGCTATACCTGCACATCCTGCTGACCAGGAACTGGCGAATGTCGGATAATACGGAATATCGGTTTACCGAATGTCGGATAACCGAGACTCTACAGTACTTTAAAGGTGTGCATAGACTTACACTTAAACTGTAAGCGGCATTATTGCAATAACTTTGTGAATATTTATTATTATTAATTGCATATTTATTTAGAGAAATATCATATGAGAGAAGTCTGTCATTATAAACCCTTTTAATTGTGTAGTATTTAAGCAAAGTTTGAAATTCTTAGGCATATGTATAAATTTATTTGAAAAATATGTGCTTTAAGGAAGTACTGGTATCTCGTTTGATGTAAATAGAGTTTTATCTCAATAATAATAAAAGTAATGAATGTTTATACTGTGACATTAGTAGCGCATTATTTGTCTATGTTGGTACCTATAAAAATTGGAGAATTTTCTTTGCTAAACTTAGGACAGAATGGGGAGGGGAACGCTAGGGGAGAGAAAGAGTGAGCATCTGCAACTAGAGAACACTGGCCAGCACTACTGTAATGTATTGTATTGATTAACGCTCATTAAAGGAGTAACACGACTTCAGTTGTAGCAGGTGTTCATTTCACCCAAGAGCTGTGGAGGTAAAATATAGAGTCGAATATCTTGAGACTCACATTCTGGAGGTTCGGGTTCGATTCCTGTTGAACCCCCACTCTTACCTTCAATTTTCTGTTCTCAGGGGTAGAATTCTGGGGTGGTTTTCCATCTACTACGACTTGCTTTCCACATTTCCGTTTCACACCGTTTTCTTCTCATTTTTCAGGCATGTTTCTAGGTTTCGTGACGCAGGGTGTGCTGGACATGTGGCCTGGTGGCTTGCTCAAAGAAAATAGTATCCGTGTGCATACTAGAGGACTGATTGATCGACGGGTGGTTAATCCCTACTCTGGACAGCTCTAGCAGTGGGACGGGTCTTCGAGCCTGGAACAGTTAGTACAGGAGAAAGCAGGTAGTGGCGCTGTGACGTCAGCTCCGCCAGCTCTAACCGCCTAGTATGTCCCCGAACGAATGGCAGGTTGGCGTATGACGTCACCGCGATGATTTCTGCTGCCCAAGAGGAAGGAAATATTTTGATGTATTGGGGTTCCGACAGCGTAGGAAAGACAGGGAACGTATCGGGTATTAACAATATGTACAACTTACATCTTGGGTGTTGTAATATTAATGCTGAGTGCTTTAATTACACAATTTTTCACAGTTTATAAACAATTACATTTGGCTCTGTGCTATGAGAAAATATAAAACTTTAATTCGTAGTTTATCTGAAGGTCAGGCATGTTATAAAGAAATAAAATAAAATATAAAGTAATTTTCTCTGCAAATTAGAGAAGATCCATTCAGAACAAAATTACGTGGACATTTTCCGACACTTTCTATTTCGTTTCCATTAACTAGTTTATCAATTTCAGGATGTAATATCTGGGAAATTTGTAATCGAAGGCTGCATGTTAGATTGTGATCCGATGAGGTACTTCGGGGTTTGGACTTAGCTAATTTCATAACAGAAAAGAAATTGTTCGCACACATACGTCGAGCCAAACATACACAATATCCATGCTGCAAGTGCATACAACCTCGGAAATCTGGTTTGGGGGACATTCTTGTAAAAATGTGTGTATGTTTGTCCTTCACTAAATCGTCATATTGTAAATTTAATTGTTTCATTGGTACGTGGCAGCTACATTGTTGTCATCGAGTGCGCTACGCCTCACTAAACCCTCAGACTTCGTACTCACAGACCATTTATATAGGCAACTTGGTACTACACGGCTATTGCCTGACGTCACACGCACTGCAGGTCTCGCTCCCGGCTGAAATACGTCACAACTCTCGAAGCTGTCTTCCTCTGAGTTAGGAATTGTCTCGGCGGATTGTAGCCACCTATAGTTTCTTCATTTCATCCTTTCCTCATGGAGGGTGCTAGCCACAATAGTTCCAGTAGTTCGCAGTGTGCGAGGTGTCCCCTTCGTAGCATAACATATAAACTTATAGACCATAGAGGAAACAGAACACGACTGGCGGATATCACCCTACGTGACATATGTTTGTGCTGGCTTGTACAAGTAGGTATAAATCATTTCCTTCAAGGTGCATTTTAATTACTTTAATCAGAGGAAAAGAAAGGAAAACAACTCTATTTCGCTTGATATAAACCTTTAAGGTAATACACATACTAAGTATGACAAAAAAATTGATCATTTTCAAAGCTTTTTATGTGTTTTGCTTTCATAATAAATTAAATAAATCCTAAAGTTCAAGAAAACATTTTCCCCGCTTGGCTCATTTAAACCACCAATTAAATTAGGCTGTAAATGGACAGCAGCAGGAATACCCAAATTAAAGCCTTGTTTTCTTACAAACCCTTTATCAGCATCTTTCTAGCTCAAAATGCTGCACACGATCCAGCTTTTTGCTTACTTATTTTAAATTTTATACTGTCTCTTAAAAATATATAAAACAAAATTACCTTAAACTTTATTTAAATATTAAGCTTTGAAAAATCAAGAACTTTTAAAGGAACCAAAGCTAACGCTTTTTACAGTTATTAAGTGTTAATATAAAAATCTAAAGTCACAGATAACTCATGTACCATAAAATTGAATTTTAAATGTGATTTTTTTAAAAAAAAATTCTTCAGATGAAGGGTTATATTAAAAGATGAACATACACGCTAAAACTAATATTTAAACACTATGCAACCTAGGATTTTTAAAGTAACATAAATATCACTGTTATTATGTGTAATACTGAAATAAATCACAACACAATACCTTATACATTTATAGATATATGACAACTAAACTAAGTGGCCAGTTCGCAGATTAACAGGTTTTTCTTAAACTAAGACCTGAAGCTTTCCTGGCGACGAATATGCTCAGTCTTCTCGGGCAACAAGCCTGGTGTAAAGACGATTAGATATCGACGTTTCCGGAGTGTGCATCACTCCCATCATCGGGATATTTATAAAATGTTACAACCACAAACGAATCACTGAATATAACACCAATATAAACAAAGACAAAAGACTCTCAAAATTCGCATTACTGAACAAAAGAATGTTTTCAGTAAATTAAATGCCAGCTCAGGAGATGGTGTGAGTATAGAAAATTGTGTCAGAGAAACGTAACTACCTAACTTGATTATCAAGTTGTATTGATCTTTGCTTCTTAAATCAACGGATTTCCACTTTTAAGGCCGGTTTCCAAGAGGAGCTGAACTGAAATCCAGCATCACGATTAAGTGTGCTCAATTGCTCAATAGAGCCAATTTTCGGGTGACTACCATCTTGGCAATATGCAACAGTTACTGGGAGCGGAGAATTAAGGAGGCTTTGGCCATTTCCTCCGAGAGGAGCACACTTAATCGCGATGCTGGATTTCAGTTCCGCTCCTCTTGGAAACCGGCCTTAAAAGTGGAAATCCGTCGATTTAAGAAGCAAAGATCAATACAGCTTGATAATCAAGTTAAGTAGTTACGTTTCTTTGACACAATTTTCTATACTCACGCCATCTCCTGAGCTGGCATTTAATTTACTGAAAACAGTCTTTTGTTCAGTAATGCGAATTTTGATAGTGTTCTGTGTTTGTTTATATTGGTGTTTCATTTGTGGTTATAACATTTTATAAATATCCTGATGATGGGAGCGATGCACACTCCCGAAACGTCGATATCTAATCGTCTTTTCACCAGGCTTGTTGCCCGAGAAGAAAGTGGGCAGTTTTTTTTTTTAAATAAACGACTTTAAAATTCATGGTAACATTTTCCCTAGATACATAAATATTGTGTTTGTCAGTGCATGGCAACAGCTGCGAAACCAAGCAGTTCAAAGTAAGTATTTTGTTGCTTTTGTTTTTGAATTACGTCCTTCAACGTTAGTGAAAAGATGCTCAAATGAACCCAGGGGCCATAGAGCTTGGAGTTATCCGACATTAGACTTTCAGGATAAGGGAGAACTCCGAAAAAAAAACTTTATCTAGATAACTTAATATCACCAAGATTAGGACTCGGGACCTCTTGAAGGTAAGACAGACACGCTACCATCTATGCCACGAACGAACGCACATATATAATCTTTCCAATATTTGTCAGCTGCATTGCATTTTGAAATTGTCTCAATTGATTAGGAATTGAAGTTTTCTGCATCTGTTTGCGTTACGATTCTAAAATGCTATTTTACAGTTGTGACTACGCTTTTGAAATATTTAAGCTCTAAAGGCTATTAGCTAGGCTTAAACTTAAAGTTCCTTAGTTATATGCAGCACAGACATTAACTGTGCGTGTATGGAATTTAAAGCCTAATGGATTACTGCTTTTTCATTTGGAAATGGCCATAAACCAACTGCACAAGTATTCTACGTAACGAAATAGTTGATACTAATACGTTTGAATATAAAATTCCCGTATTATGTACTGTAATGAAATATTTAGGATTGCGATTTAAAGAAAAGCGCATGTTTTTGAATTTGAAATGTAATAAATAAAATGTGCTTGGTATTTGGTAATAAAGGAATATGGTAAATATAGAAGTTTGTGCAAAACAGAAGAAATTGCTAAATTACAGCTGATTTTCTTTAGAACAGTTATAAAAAATAAAATTACACATTGAAGAATGTGCCATTAAATGTGGCTGGAGTAAGGTTTAGGAGACCATAAACCTGCTTGGTGACTCAACCCTTAGCATTTCTTTGAGGCTTTAGGCTAAGCTTCTTTATTTGAACGCTACTGTAAGCGCTCAGGTGACAAATAAAGTGTGTTTACCAGCACGCGCTGTTCTCATTTGTTACATTATTCTATGCTTTAAAACATTACACTGATTTAGTCTCTATTTATGCATGCAATATCGTGTCGTGCTGTAAGTGCGAACTCGATCTGAGGGTACACTGTGTTAAATGGAATCATTTATTCCATGCAACGAGACAATTACCCATTATTCTGTGTCATACGAAACAAAAGGGCATAGCGTGTCTTTCAGTTTGCACGAAACATGTGACAGTCGCTTAGTTTAGTGTAGTTAAGAGTCTGTAACAATAGTGCAGCATACAGGTATCTATGACTCGATCTATGTATATGACAAGATTAGAAGGGACATTTGGCATCTTAAATTAAGTAAGATCTTTTGTGTCTAAGTCCCTAGAAGGAAAGGGTGAGATGAGAGGATACAAGGGTGGCCGTGCCTGATGAGAGACGTCAACAGAGGACAGGGGCTCTAACACCTATTGATTGAAACTCCCTGGTGCCGTCTCGTGTAACGAAATCTTTGCCCCGTGACCTTACACATCTCTTGGAGGATTCGGGAATCGGGAACGTCCCTCAACCCAGAGGAGAGCAAACTTTCTGCCACGAAAGCCGAATCTCACAACCCTGAAACAGCTAAAGAATATTGAAGTGAATTAAGAAATAAGGTGAAATGGAGAAACAGGAAACTCGGAAGATCCTAGAATCCCGGGGAAATCCCCAGAAAATCTCGCAAGTCAAGAAGGTCGGCCAGGGAAATCGAACTGCTGCCCTCCCGAATGCGGACCACAAACGCTACCGCCGAACCATCCCGCTTAGCCGAAGCAATCAATACCAGCCTTCGACACAAATTTGAAAGCAGCTAGCAGATCTGCTTTCACAACAACTCAGATTACACCTCTCAATCATAAATAAACTGCTATAAATTATTCTGCGTCCTTGTCGTGCGACACGAAATCACATGCTTAAATGAGTCTTAAGCCTCATTTCCCTTCTCTGTTCAAAACACTGGCAATCAAGGCCCAAGCGAAAGATTTAAACAGATCACTATAATGCGCAACATTGAACCACCCTAATAAAAGGGAGAGTATAAAGAGTTCCAGATGAGCAAGCAAATTATTTATGAAACTGCGAAAGGAATACAGAGTGGAAAACAAGATTGAATAGTGTGCTGCGAATAATTATTTCCCTTTATCTCAAACACAATCGACACTTGCCAAAGAGATCTGTCGAAAGTGTACACTTCTCAGTTAACCCTGTAAAAGATGGATGTTCTATCATGCTCGTCAGTTCACTACGTTTTCTAATCTGCCAAAGGGGTGCGTATCTGCAATTACATTAACTCATTAATTATGTATTACCTACGAAGCTCAGGTTCATTAATGTAACATCATTGCTTGCAGAAAAGCACCTTTAGCGACAATATATCTTTCTTTCTTCCATTCCCTCTTTCTGATATATAAGTATTGGGGTTTTTGTTCCTTCATAGGTTATCTCAGAAGTTTACTATTAAAATTCGCTTAACAAAGATGCACTGAACGCGGGAATTTATTGAGGTAAACCTTGGTTGCTTCATATAGTGCTTAACTTTTGTTTGTAAAAGCATTCAGGCTTTTTCTAGTAACTTAGGATATTCGACTATTTTGATGTTAGCGTATAGGTCAAATGGACAAATCTTACGAAAAGATTTATGTGTGTATGTGGGCAGGCAGGCAGGTAGGAAGATGGGTGACTGAGCGGGTGACTGCGGAGATTCTGGCAAAGCAGTCGAGGGATTATTATGCATTAGTCTCCAGGAGGAAGAATGAGATAAAAATACCCTACAGGGGGCACTAAAGCCGCGATAAGTTCCTAACAGATATAGGCGGTTTCTTCAGCCCGACGGAGTCCCAGTAGTTCATAGAGAGCCTGCCACCAGCCAGGTCAGCTAGGGCGGCCGGCGGCCACAGTGCCTCCCCTGAGCCGAATAGCGCATTTCCAGAGCGCAAACAACACAGTAGTTCATCCCATTGGCATCTTCGCTGACTCTTGTTACCTGGAGAGAGTGGATAGAGAGAATGATATGATAGGAGGTGATAGGGCAAATTTGAGGTAAATGTGATTCCCAGCATTTCCGTAGTGACACGGGAAAACCCCCGAAAATACCTAAGGTCATAAAGGTCGGTCGAAAGAATCGAAACCGTAGTGTCCAAAATCCGGACCACAGATGCTATCATCTGAGCCATGTCACTCGGTAGGGGTAGGTAGTAAAGCAAGTAAGTATGTGGGTAGGTATGTTGGTATGAATGTATGGTATATATAGGTAAATATTTATGTATGTTTTATATGCGTACTTATGTATGTGTTTATGTAAGTAGTGTGCATGGTTTTAGTAACATCGTTAATGACACGTTCCATTATGGCAATGTTAAACGTTATTTAATACATATAGCATCCATTTAAAATATATTAACGTTAAGAGTTAATAACAATAATTAATATTTGATAGCTTATATTTTGAAAAAGCTACTACCATATTAACTATTATTACATTTTCATTATAGTTTATCGAAGTTTATTCCCTTAAATAGTTTGATAAGTTACTTCATACATGCTGTAAAGTTATTTTCCACGTATAGTTTTCTTTTATTTGCATTCGAGGCTCTAAGTCTGTTTCATTATTTTATCAAAAAGCTGTATAATTACGAAAGGTGTTCAAATGTCGTTCTTCCTGTCCTTATACTCCACCTCCTGTATTTTAAATCGGTGATAGTACTTCCTGGATTTTACATGTCCAATGACATATGGATTCAGTGTGTTAAGGGCAATCACAATTATGAATAATATTTGTATTGATTGCCTTTCACAGATATCTATCACTCGCTCTTCCATTTCATTGTGCTCACTTCTTATTACCTCACCTTAGGATGATTTCATATTGCTTACTTCTAGTTTTTGTGCCTGTGCTGTTTCTGTTGTTACAGTTTTGTCCATTTCGTCTCCACAATATACGTCTTGTGCTTTGATACAGATAGTTTTTATTATTCAGTCGTCTTCATGAGGATATCTGAGCATTCTCATTGTATGTTGCAGAAGCTTTTTTTTTATTACTTCAGTTCCACAGAGACTCCAGGGCAATTGGAATATATGTAGACGTTGTAGCTGTTCGTTTTTTCTGTCTTTTAACTAGATCCTTGATTATGGCTAGTTGTTCATGTTGATTTTTGGTGCATTTTATACTTAAGTTGACGTTTTAGATATTTCTAATAGAATATGGCTACTCCACAGGCTGCTGTTGAATATCCCTGTTATATGTTTGGTGTTCTCGTTATTTGACGGATGGTTATACTGTCACAAAGATGAAGCCAGCGTAGTATCGATTAGTGAACATCCCAGAGGTAACGCTGTGGTTCCCTCTCAGTGTATATGTAGCATGTGTATAGCTACAATTTTATTTGTACTACTTATTATAGGAGTTAATTTTGTTATTTTGCTTAAAGCTTCATGGGGTACGGTGCGGAAGGCTTCGTGTATATTCATTAATCTCTTGGGGTATTGACTTATCAGCACTTGTATCAGAATTGGGGATGCGTATAACATCAACGTGAATAGTTGGTTTGCGCACAACCCCTGCCGCTTCATGCTTCAGATCGCAACTGATTTTGGTGATCTGCTGGGTATATGAGTTACTTTAGTTTAATCGATGTGTGGGTTGAGCATTTATAAAATAAATTTTATCTATAAATGTTATCTAAAATGTATCTAAGCAATTTTATTTCTATAATTTTTCCACCTTATTATTGTCCAGTTCACAATAGCCTACTTCCTCTATGCATTTATTTTATCATTGTTTTCATATTTTCCTTGTTGCAACTCTATTCTTTGCTGTTTTTGCTTAATTCAATATGAGCACCATTTCCCTTTTACGTCTTTATGAGTGAAATTACTGCCAAAGTAATTATTGCTCTATATTTAGTGTAAAACAACTTAACTAGTGTCGATCTGGGTGGTCCAGATGATTAGGTCCTGGTCCACTGATCCCAGGTCGCGGGTTCAAATCTGACACAGACTGATGCTTTATAAGTGCGTGTTAAGAGTGATAGTTACATGTTAGTAGATTTATTGGCGTGTAATACAACTCTTGTGGGATGAAATTCCAGCATGTTAAACTTCTTTTTGATACCTTTCTTTCAGACCTAAGATCATTTAGAGAGAATTTTTGGCCTTTCCTTTTGTACATTTGTCATAGCTGGTATAAATTCTTCGCAATGAATTCTTCTTAACTCAGGTTGATATCTCGCCGACAGACAACTTCCTTGGGCTTCCAGGATACCAAGGGCGGGTCATTGTTTCTGCCTTTAACTTGCCTTCTATGAAGCCTTCAACAACTGAGATCTGGAAATGGACTAAAAATAAAATCGGCGTGCTGGTTGGAAGCAGGGTGACAGTGTCAGTAATTCTCTCCTGGAATATTAAGAAAGGCAACACTGCACGAACTCAATTGTGCTTGATAATGACTTTACACCATTATTGCCTGAGTGCCGCTTATCCTAATATATTTGCATTCGGAAAGTGGCTCAGAGTAGAGCCATACAAATCGCGTCAATTTCATTATGTGTGGACCGAGTTAAATGATCAGCTGGATCTCACTTGCTAACTTTCGCGCGGGTTTGCTCGCAGTGTTACAACAAAATGTAACTAAACATGAATACATAAAGTAAGACCAGAAAAAAAGCTAGGAGGTGGTTGGTGTATTTGTGGGTGGCTGCTCCTTCCTTTCGTTTTCTCCACATTTGTCTGTCCTTAGCTTTTCTCGTCCATAGTGTTCCTGCTGTCCTCCTAAAGTCGTCTGCCCATCGTGTCTTCAGTTTCCCTATCCATCTTGATCCTTTGACGCCTACAGAAAATCTAAAAAAGGTGGCGCAGAGCATAAGGATGCAGCGCAAAATGCTTCTACCGCGTGCATGTATGCATGGAAAATATAAAATATGAAATAGACTTTGTTATAGAAAATCCTAAAAAGACATCTATAGCTACCGCACGGTATGGTTCAAGCTGCCCACATTAGGTAGGTTTGATTCCCGTGACTAACCTTCCTAACCCTTGTTTATTTTGAGGATTTCCCAGGGACGCTAGTCGAATTTTGGAAAGGATAATCACATCCCCTGAATTTTCTTTGCCTCAATTTCACCCCACTTCTTATTTTACTTTACGTTTTTTTTCGGTTGGGTGCCTCAAGATGCAAAGTTTTGACGATAGCTGTGGCATGCTGGAATTGGCCCTCTATAAGTTCTGGTCTTCTGGATCCGGGAAGGCTTCCTGATCCCGGGCCCCCAGGAGAGGATGCAAGGATGCACGCAAGGATGGAACCGGCTTGTAGGCACCGAGACTGAGGAGTCTCAGTTTCTAGTGTTAGGGATGCTGCCCTCTGTTTTGGTCTCTCCTCAAATCCATGCACACTTAATATGATTTCACGTCAACCCTCCCTCTCTGGAGGCATCCTTTCGTAGGCATGGGCACCAAAGATGTTCTATAGGCCAAGGTGCTCACTCCTCCCTCTAAAATTATACATTCAACCATCATAGCAACGTCTAGAATAATCCATTGGGATACGAAATAAAATTGAAGTTGATTTAAAAGAATTTTTGATTACACATTATGGAGAGTAGATTCTTGCAGAAACTTCCCTCTGATGTATGTTTATGTGTCTGTGTGTACGTGTGCCTTTATGTCTGTGTACATATATGAATGTACCAGGTAGCCCATCAATGCTGCAATTTCTATTTTTGAAAATCTCACCTGCAGTGAGAGTGAATGAGATGGTTTTCAAAGGGCTATTGCCATTTGCCGGCAGGTTACAAAGAGATAACACACAAAGGCCGCAGAGCACAAGGGCAGAAGATCCACAAACACATACACACACGACGTTTTGTACTCCAACAATTGGTTTGATGAGATATCAACTGGAATGGCGTTTGGGTTTGAGATAATCAGACCTAATACACTTTAGTAGCCTTGTGTACTATACCTACCTGAATTTGATACCTTTTGTTTAGAAACAAAATCAAACATCTTTGCACATTTTTTGGTATTTCTTAAAAAGAAATTTAATTATACAAAATGATACACTTAGAGAAATTCAACGTTTTCAAAGAATTACTTGCCATAGGGAACAAAAACTAATACATATTATAGCTTCAAAACGTGAAAAATAGAAATAGGAAAAACCAGAACATTTCAGTTTAGTCTATCAATAACAAATATGTTCGAAAATATGTCCCTGTGCCACATCCCCCTCGCAGTGTCTATAAGGATCATTATGTCTTAAACGTTACATCTGTCACTGTAATACAGACCTCACAAATAGTTACTGTAATTTCGTACAACCCTTTTTCCTCGGTGTACACTTCGGATTTGCTATACCTCTATAGCACAAAGTCCAGTGCACGGTGGCCATGAAAGGCTTCACGACCTATCTGCGTTTGGGGCATCTCGTCAAAATATTGTTAGCTCTAAAGTAGTGAGGTGGCGCATCATTATGCTAGGAGCACTGAATAAATGCTAGCCGAGCAGGATTGTCTTCCAATATGTTCCCTAGAGACAAATTGGTCCCTAGAAATTCCAAGTAACACCGATATTCAGTTCCGGGATCTATAAAAGTAACTCCAAAGACGTGGGCTCTCAGAATGCTACAGGATAGTTCCTCATTGGATTTGCATGGGAAATCTGAAATCCAATGGGGTTTTGCAACAGTCCCATCGATGCAGATCGTAAGTCTTATTTCGGAGTTATTTGCAAAGCAACATTTATTCCTCCGAAGAATTTACCTGGTGAAGTGTTCTCGTATTACTTTGCGATCGAAGTCGTGTCTATGACTTTATTAATGTACCTACATTCTATATGGCTGCCATTTTGTCTCCTTCACGAATCTTTATGTTTAAGTACGGGGAACCTTAGCACCATTGCAGATTTCTCCCAAATTTCAATTCCTCCCAAATAACATTGGAAGCCCGTGCATATAAACTGAGTGGGATAGCTCAGGCAGTTTCGTCTGTGGCCCGCATTCGGGAGGTCCCTGTTCGATTTCCGTGGCCCACCTACCTGATCCATGGGTATTTTCGGGGGTTTTCCTGGGTAACCAAGAAACACTGGGTAGATTAGTTACTTCCCCCGAAATTCTTATCCCTCCATTTCATCTCTATTATCATTTTCACATCATCTCTCATCTGGTGGCCTCGTTAAGGGCAGAAGTATCGACGAGTGTCTTGGCGGTGCATGGCAGGATGATATGCTCTGAGTGAACCACTTCCTCCTCCAGCAGGTCCGTTGCCGGTCTCCGAACTGGCTGCTGGGACCGCTTTCGAACCACAGTAGGGGAGCGTCTGTTGTCCTGGACTACCGGGGAAAGTTTCCATCTAAGTAAAATGTAGGGGCCCTACCTTTGCATTGTCGTGGTTCCTTAGAACGGTCGCCCTCACGCCCCATCCTTCTTTCCAGTGGCGTTCCACTTGGGGACATCGGTGCAAAAAATCAAGACTGGTCGCAGTGCCGAATCTCCTCCGTAGTAATCCTAATCCGTGCAAATAACATTGGTAACTTTGGGATCTATTATTATTATTATTATTATTATTATTATTATTATTATTATTATTATTATTATTATTATTATTATTATTATTATTATTATTATTATTATTATTATTATTATTATTATTATTATTATTATTATTATTATTATTATTATTATTATTATTATTATTATTATTATTATTATTATTATTATTATTATTATTATTATTATTATTATTATTATTATTATTATTATTATTATTATTATTATTATTATTATTATTATTATTATTATTATTATTATTATTATTATTATTATTATTATTATTATTATTATTATTATTATTATTATTATTATTATTATTATTATTATTATTATTATTATTATTATTATTATTATTATTATTATTATTATTATTATTATTATTATTATTATTATTATTATTATTATTATTATTATTATTATTATTATTATTATTATTATTATTATTATTATTATTATTATTATTATTATTATTATTATTATTATTATTATTATTATTATTATTATTATTATTATTATTATTATTATTATTATTATTATTATTATTATTATTATTATTATTATTATTATTATTATTATTATTATTATTATTATTATTATTATTATTATTATTATTATTATTATTATTATTATTATTATTATTATTATTATTATTATTATTATTATTATTATTATTATTATTATTATTATTATTATTATTATTATTATTATTATTATTATTATTATTATTATTATTATTATTATTATTATTATTATTATTATTATTATTATTATTATTATTATTATTATTATTATTATTATTATTATTATTATTATTATTATTATTATTATTATTATTATTATTATTATTATTATTATTATTATTATTATTATTATTATTATTATTATTATTATTATTATTATTATTATTATTATTATTATTATTATTATTATTATTATTATTATTATTATTATTATTATTATTATTATTATTATTATTATTATTATTATTATTATTATTATTATCATTATTATCATTATTATCATTATTATCATTATTATCATTATTATCATTATTATCATTATTATCATTATTATCATCATTATTATCATTATTATCATCATTATTATCATTATTATCATCATTATTATCATTATTATCATCATTATTATCATCATTATTATCATTATTATCATTATTATTATCATTATTATCATTATTATTATTATTATTATTATTATTATTATTATTATTATTATCATTATTATTATCATTATTATCATCATTATTATCATTATTATCATCATTATTATCATTATTATCATCATTATTATCATTATTATCATCATTATTATCATTATTATCATCATTATTATCATTATTATCATCATTATTATCATTATTATCATCATTATTATCATTATTATCATCATTATTATCATTATTATCATCATTATTATCATTATTATCATCATTATTATCATTATTATCATCATTATTATCATTATTATCATCATTATTATCATTATTATCATCATTATTATCATTATTATTATCATTATTATCATTATTATTATCATTATTATCATTATTATTATCATTATTATCATTATTATTATCATTATTATCATTATTATTATCATTATTATCATTATTATTATCATTATTATCATTATTATTATCATTATTATCATTATTATTATCATTATTATCATTATTATTATCATTATTATCATTATTATTATCATTATTATCATCATTATTATCATTATTATCATCATTATTATCATTATTATCATCATTATTATCATTATTATCATCATTATTATCATTATTATCATCATTATTATCATTATTATCATCATTATTATCATTATTATCATCATTATTATCATTATTATCATCATTATTATCATTATTATTATTATTATTATTAT
>CM060948.1:66429114-66501614 GCA_030765055.1 Mantis religiosa
GGAGATTCCGATGGTGCAATGAAATTGCGAAATTCAAGGTTAGCAGAAGGGAACTGCTTTGTTGGTTTCTTATGAAATTTGTGAATTTATAATGAATGTTAAGGGCACCAGCGACAAGGAAAAATTATAAAATTAAAACCTTAAAAAGGAATAGCGTATTATTTAAGAAAAACACAGGTAGTTTAATGATGAAATGTGGTGTTCTAATTAAATAGTCCACTGTGTTTTGAACAATACTGTTGTTTATTTGGCTTTCTCTTTGTGGAGGTACGAAACGTTGAACTTCCAGGTGGGGGTGTTGGAATAGGAGAGAACCGGAAGGAGGTAATTCACCATGTTTGGAAGAATTAGACTTATTTTTGAGTGTAAACAAATACATTCGTGCTAAGGAAAACCTTCATTCTAGAAACTCTTTCTTGTGTTCCCAAAGGCAAATTGGACATTTCCTGACGTTGCAACGCTGAGTTCATGAAGTATTTCATACGAGTATGAAGTTGTGGCAAGTGGACAGATGTCTTTGAAGTGGAGTCTAGGCCGATAGAGTTTTCAAAACAAAACCACATGGTGCCATATAAATAGTCTCATGACTGTCATAAAGCGAAGAACAATATTTTACGTCAACACCTTCCACAAAACTGAGGTATACATTTTCCACTTCGCTAGTAAACTACTGTGGTGAAAGTTCAAGCCGTTGTTTGTGTTTGGCCTCAAAGCACATATATTTTTTTTTTATAAATTTTAGTAGCGTTGTTGCTTATTTAATAAGAAGGTAAAATATTAAACAAATCTGTTAAGCCCACTTCGGTGGATCCTCGTGGATGATAGCGTATGTGCCTCACGTTCAAGTGGTCCCGAGTTCCTGTTAAAATGTTTCTATTGTATGCGGAAGTGAAATTGTGAATAAGAGACACACAAGGGATATATTGGCGGCTTTGAGCGTGGATTGCATTAAAAACAACGGTTGATAAAGGAGACAGAATCAACATCCCAGAGACGCTTGGAGAGAAGACTATTAGTAGTTGAGGAAGTGAACGTGTTAAAGAAATATTGTATAAAATTGTGTTGTCTTAGTTTGCATTTAATGTTCGAAAAGTAAATAATTATCAACAAAGAAGCTACAGAACCATTATTTTAATAAATTGAAATTAAAATGTTGCACCAATCCGAGATCGCGATTCTGTGATGAGATTTCTCGTGCACCGACTGGAGGAAAACTGAGTGAAGTAAAATGATTTTTATAAATCCATTAAAAAAACTAAACCCGTGGCACTACGATCCATATCGAACCAGGGCCTGCCAACCCGACTGCCAGCCTCACGCCCACATACGCAAGGTAGAGGTGGGCGATCATCCAACCAATAAGGGGAGGAGATGTGGTCAGCATCTCGGCACCCCCAGCCGGAAAGTTGTCTTTCATGACCAGGGTCACTTACTTATCGTAAGCTCCTCAATTTCCTCTCGATGCTGATTGGGCACCAGTCCTATACCCGGGACTTAAAATCCGCACCCCCAGGGATGGGATCCAACCAGGGCCGCAGTCTGTGACAGGTAACCAAAGAATGATGCCTTGGCCTACTATGCCACGGTACAGGGCTTTAAATCCATTACATCTTCAAAATTTTCAAATCTAATCATACTGCAATACAAACAAGAGCAAAATTACAAAACTACATTAAAATACAAAATTATTTATTACAAATTGACAGAATATCAGCATCAAAGAAAAACGTTAACACCCAACACTTAATTTTATTACAAAGTTCGTCATCTGAGGATCAAACAGTATCATATCCTCAACAGAGACCACTGCAGACGTTGTTTGTATTTGTGTATGTGCATATGTTGAATCAAGAATGGACTGCGATGTTATTTACCATCAAAGTTACTTTCTCTACTTAGATCTATTTGAACATAAAATTAAATATACAAATAACTGAGTTACTGCTGAGCTCTTGAAAAGTGGAACAAAACAAAATGCTATAAAAACAACATGTTTTATTACTTACAAAAAGTTTATAGAAGATGCACAAATATTTGTGTTACTTTCAGGTAAGAAAACCAGTTACCACGATACTCAGCATGTACTTGGCGTACTCTGCTTAGTGCACCTTTTACGTGCAGTTCTAGTAGTGCTATCCAAAATATCTTACACAGGTACGTTCCACAGAGATAGAATGGAAAACCACGATCGAGGGAGATTGTGGAATGAGAGTTGAAATAGAGAAAGGGGCGGAGAAAGAAAATTTGAGAGGGAGAAAGAGGAATAGAGATTAAGAGACGGGATGGAAGGAGAGGCAGAAAGGTATAGAGAGAGATGGGATAGAAGGAGATACTACGTGGATAGAACGAGAGAGGTCGGAGTTGGAAAAAGGGTGGTTGGAAATTGATCGATAGGAGGAGATATATTAGGGGAGAGGGATAGAAGCGGATGAATCTCCGCAGATAATTCAATAACATAGGCAGATTCTACAGCTTCATGATGAAGCCAAGTATATGAAATTACCTCGCTTTTGCTTGAGTCGTATTCTAGAAAGCAGTTCATTTCAAACATGATTTTAAGGCAGTTCAAATTAATAATAGATGTTGTGCTTACTAGATGGCTATCACATCCCAAATCATGGATAAGCGGCTAACTACAACATGCATAAAATCATTGTTAAAGAATAGCTTCATCTCTGCCTTTTTTGCACAATTTCATTCAATTTACTTGTAAAATCCTTAGTCGTTTTCATAAATATGACAAAATTAAAATAGAAGAATTACGGTACTTTATTAAAAGAAGCAAAGCATAGCCCATCATTCTAAGGGTATAAAATCCAAAATATTTCTCTGTTTTATACACTTAATAAACCAATGTAGGCCTTAGCCAAACAAGTTATATGGCCATGGAAATCAAATGCACAATTCTATACCTTTGACAATGCTATCGACGTTTAGAGAGATGACTCCGAGGAAAAGTGAAGTTCAACTAGGAATGTTCCGAGTTTGATTAAATTCGGTAGACGAATGCTGGTGCACATTCTAATCTATCACGATTTACTTTACACCACTTCTCTTTCATTTCGTATCCTTCTCATTTTCCAGGTGTGCTTCTAGGTTTCGTGGTGTACGGCATTGTCAGACAGATGGCACGGATGCCTGCTCAAAAGTCGGAGTACTTCTTGTGGCTACTAGAGGATTACTTGGTCGACGGTGTGCTTGTTTTAGATGCGATATCGTACTAGTGGCAGTAAGTATATAATGCGAAAACTTTGCTGAAACGGGAGCAGAGGAAGTAGGCCAATGTGGAACTCGAAGATTCTAGCGTGAACCCTGGGAGTGAAGGATGAGGGACAGACCCCACGGGGCTACAAGATCCGGACGAGATGTGTCCAAGCATCGATAAGTCCTAACGACTGCAGACTGATGATGACCCCAGTCATCCAGTCCACAAGCCTTGAGCAGTCCAACTGACACCAGGGAGAAGCCTTTTCAAAGTGCACCACCACTGTCCAGCCATGGCACACCGAAAGATGTCACCCATTCCTTCAACCCCGAAACAAATGATTGCAAATGACGGACAGGAAATCTGTGGATAAAATGAAACCATCGGCATTCGCTTACCTATCCTCGGAAACCGGGAAACATGCCAAGAACAGAGAAGCCGATCGAAAATCGAACTCGAGCCCTTCCGAATGTGAACCTTACGGGGTCATGTCACACGGCGTACGATATCGTACTTTGGATGTTTGTTTACATTCTGACGTAGTACCTCTCATCCCCTCACCGTTAACACGGCTCGTAAATAAATGTTGAACGGGTGGCAAGGAAGACCCCACTTACATTTGTGTTAACAACCTCTTCATTTAGTTCATTCTCAACCGGATAAGGTTATGAATATATGCTGTCACTCTTAAAACATGCAGCTCTATACGTGACCTGAACTTAATGTTACGCATCTTGCGTATGGAGCAATGGGGACTTTGTGACGCGTGAAATAGTGCAACCAGATCAATGGATGACATCTTTAACAATAGCTATGAAATATGTACTAGACTTGTTTATTTCTTCAATTAACATAACAAACATCATTGTGTTTAATGCATTTGAATTTTTACATCATCACCTGCATTTCAGTCCCAAGGTTTGCTGTATTTAAACGCGCGTTTTGATTTATCCTATCACAGCAGATACAATCTCTATGTAAGTTACGCCCATGGGTAATAGGGTTTCTTGCAGTTGTCTTCTTGTTTCTCTCCAAGGAACTGCAACATTTCTAAATCTTTGAAAGAGGTATCTATTCTGAATTTGGATGACAGTGCTATTACAGAGAAAATAAATTATGGGGTAATGATCTACAGAAATTCCCGTTTCCCATAAATTCCAACGCTGCATGTGGTAGTAACATTTTTGCAGGCCACGTTTTGTCACATAACATATGGAATAATCACATATACATGTACTTTCTGAAGTTATATTTACCTGTTGTTAACGATATACTTACCCACCGAGGACTTTTAGGCTTTTCCACTTTTCCTACGTTTTTGAGGCCGCAGGCTCCTACATTTTCTGAATTTACAGTGAAGTAGCACTTAGATGTCTGCCTGACAAGTAAATTGATTTTTAGTTCCAATGAGTAAGTACTTTGATACAATGAAGCAAAAAGTTACGAGAGCTGTTCAATAAATAATGATCACAATAGTTTTTGACAACGTACCTTTACTCATCCTCATAATTTTGATAGTCCTTCTCAAAACAGTCTCCCATGAATGCGTTGCACTTGTCCCACGATTTCTGCCAGTCTTCAAAGACATGCTGGAAACCATCGCTGCTTCTGATGATGGATAATGCCTCCCACGAAAGTTTCTTCAAGTTAGGGAATAGAAAAAAGTCACATTGGGCTAAATCCGGACTATAGGGAGGGTGAGGGATGTACTTCACGTTTATTTTTGCAAGATATTCAGCAACAACATTGGCAATATGCGGCCGCGCATTATCGTAGTGCAGCATCCAGCCTGCTTCATGGAAATGTGGTCTTTTGCGTCTGATATGGACTTGCAATATTTTCAGGACATCCCTGTAGTGTTGTCCAGTTACTGATGTGTGTGCAGGTACAACATGCTGATAGACCATTCCATTAATATCACAGAATGAGATGACCATAACTTTCTCAGCAGAAGCAACCACTTTTGCTTTTTTGTGAGTTGGTGATGAAGGACATTTCCACACTGAGCTTTGCTGTTTGCTCTGAGGATCAAAATGATGTAGCCGAGTTTCATCAGCAGTCATTACGTTTGAAAGAAACTCCGGATCTTCCTCTAAAGACAACTTTAACTGCATGTTACCTCCATTTCAGCGGTAGGCGATACTGAACATGTCTGAACTTAATGGAAATTAATTGTTCTTTCACACTGGCCGTGTGTAGGCTGTTCATGTCTGAACCTACCTGTTTCTCATAGGCGGGAATCAAGAGTACCAACAATGAAACTACTGCGGCGTGTTTGTTTCACATTAAGCTAACAGAATATAATAAGATTGAATTTTAATGCGAAAAATTATGACCGCAAAAAAATTAGGATCATTCTTTATTGAACAGCCCTCGTATATTGACTTTTAGTGTTTGAATGTCCTTAGATTTAATTCCGGTGGAAGTAAGTGTGTATAGAGGCATGCTAAGTTGGAAGTAAATGTGTATAGAGGCATGCTAATTAAGATTCAATGAATACACTAATAGCAATTCCACCAAATACCTTCTTAGACTTAGTATTATAAGCAGAGTTTAACTGGGAGTGGACTCAATACCAACTGAGAGTTTATCTATCAAGTCCGTATTAAGTTTTGGTTAAGTTACAACATGTCTTCAGTTTTGCTGCATTTATATCACGCTAGGTGAAAAACATGTATACATTTCTGCTATTTTGTTGATTAATTATTTCTTTTATAATTGCTAACACAAATGCAGATGCTTCAAGACGATATAAAATATTTTTAAACAAAAAATGGAATAATTGGCTAAAATAGAAAAGAAAATACAATGTGACAATGAAATGCAAGAAGATGGAGAGTAAACTGGGAAAACACAGAAAAGCGTATCATAACTCGAATCTTTGTAGTGATTGTATTGCAAGACCAGTGTAACTCCGCGTATGAAAATATCGAAAAGGTAACAATAAATATTTGCAAATGAAAACAAGAAATTTCCAAGACCGATGGATGTATTTGCCAACATGTTTGGAAAGACAGTACCAGGTTCTAGAAACATTGTACGGTAATATGATTAGAAAAGTGTGCCTATTTCAGCCAATAAATGAACAACTTAGAATTCTGCGATGCTAAAGGGGCCCGTTTCAACTTCTTTCTCAGTACTGGTGATGTTGAAGTAGTTGAAAGTGTCAATAGAACAATTTTCCTATCGGAGGGGAGCCTTAAAGTAAGAGCAGATGTTTAAAGAACGTGAAGAATAATAGCTGAACAACTAATATTTGCCACTGAAGAAAGGACACCATGAAAAGAAGATGGAAGGTATGAACAGCTAAGGAGAAGCAGAGAAAGAATCTAAAGTTTCAAGTTACAAGGGTCGGCTGATAAGTCCCGGGCCTCACAATAATAAAAATGATTAATATTTTTCTTTATTTCTCAACATAATCTCCAGAAAGACAAATAAATTTGTCATATCGGTGTTCTAATTTGACAACATCTCTGTAGTGCTATTTATCATGGTCCCCAAAATAGCTCCTTACCGTATCAATGCCCTCCTTGTTGCTGTGAAATCTTCGTACTTCAAGAAATATTTTGAGGTTTGGGAGCATGTGATAGTCACTGGGTGCCAGATCTAGTGAAAAGGGAGGATGTTCAAGCAATTCTAGAATTAATTTGCACATCTTCCTAATTGCAATGACTGAACGATGGACCGGAGCATTGTGAAGAAACAAGATCTTTTTCTTTGCCAAATGAGGTCTTTTTCTTTTCACCTCCTTGTAGTAAGCTGGCGTAGTAGTTACCAGTGATACTTTTAACCCGTTTCCAACTAATCAATAAAACAATTCCCTATGAAACCCAAAAACACTCGCCATAACCAATAACAAAATTGTCTTTGCCCTTTTGGAGTTGGTTCACCGGGTAAATCCCCTGTTTTGACTGTAATTTAATTTCAGGGGTGTAGTGATGTATCCTAGTTTCATCCATGGTAATAAGCCATCCCAAATATTCACTGGGATTTTGGCAATAAAGCTCCAAATTCTTAACAGAAACAGTTTTCCTTTGCAACTTTTGATCAGGTGTCAACAAACGCGGCATAGACCTTGTGAAAGCCCAAAACATTACTTGAAATATAAACTGCATGTTCTTTTGATATGTTTAGAGCATATGCTATCTCGAACAACTGTAATCTGCGATCTTCCAGTACTAAAAGATGATTTTTTTCAATGATCTCTGGAGTTGTGACTTCATAGGACATCCAGAGCGATATCCTACAATATCGCCACCTCCATTTCCATCAATTCCCTCCTCAATTTCTGCTAAATCATCTATACAGAAATTTTAATCATTGTGGACTATTCATTTCCCCAACAATGTTATACCTACAAGGATTCACATGTTACAATAACTGTGCGAACAGAATTTAATTTCATTCTTGTATCTAATGATAACACAGGATAATTTCCCTTCAGAACAACGCAGGGAGCCTTTCAACAACATTCCCTGTCCGCATTTGGATTAATTATACAGACTTCTGCAGGGGTAGAAGGAGTTAAAGGGTGAGTCAGCACGTCTAGTTTGATATCATAATCTGAGTCATTCAATAGCAAAGAATCATTACACCTGGGACGTGCCAGTTTCAAACTTCGTTATGAATTATGACCATGGCGATCTTGGCACCATCATAAGAGACCTTATAATTCCATTCATTGTTTAGTGATTTTACTTTTCTTTACGCTCAAAACATTGTAAGCTGTCTGAACAGAAAGGAACCGAGGGAAAAGGGAATAAAGATATTCCGTCCTTCAAATATGAAAACCTCTTTATTATGTTTGGAACGACAAAAGTGCAAAGTTATGTCAGTTTATTAAATAATAAGGGAGTATGTGTTCTTATGCAAAAGCCCAAATTTGTGAAACTGTGGTCATAACTCACAATAATGTCAATGGAAGCTTTAACCTAAGGATGACACCTGGATATTCTCTATAGTTAGTTGTTTAGAACAGTGTCTAGTTTTTTAGATAACTTTCGATACTTTTAAATTGTTAAGTAGTAGTTTATTAGAAGTGTTTAATTTAACTTTATGTTAGTTAAGAAATGAAAGCAGCCAGGACTTCACACTATTTTATATAACTGTTCCATAGGGTGTTGCTGGGTTATGGTTATTCCTGACAGACTTTGATTGCGTTTCCTGTGAATGAATGATTGAGTACAACATTTCATAGACAATTGCATCTAAACAAAACATGTTTAACAATGGGAGAAGGAGTAGAAGCACTCGTATAACATGCAGCGTCAACTAAATTGTGAACGAAAACTAATTTAGCTCACGCACCCAATCACCTTTCTGTGATAGTCTAGCTTGGTTATTCACCCACGGTCATTAGATTTATCTATTTCGGTTTGTGAATTTAACAGAAACAAATCATAACTTAAGACGATGGAAATATTAACTAATTTCAAAGACACACTATGACACTGTTTGGCAGTAAATGGAGGTACTTAAAAATACTTTAGACAATAAAGTGTACAGATATATTAGTTTTGCCCTCTCCCTCTCTCTCAGTTGTGTTTCACAAGTCAAATTTGGATCACGATCGTACCTTACAGGTATATCGTAAGACTAATTTCCACAAATATTCGATTTTATCAATGTACATGTAGGTCACAGAGTATAAAAAATGTAAAGAAGCTTCTGTATTTCTATATATCGAGTGAAGTTTACAGAATATCTATTGAAAAGGCAATATCCGAACTTCCCATTGACGTCGGAACATGATACTGAAATATATGAAAATTATCAAATAAAAATTTATTACATGTGTTTATACACACAAAACTACTAATAAGAAGATAATTCATTGATTATGCTGCAGCTTTATTTAACTGGGTTTCCATTATTGAATATCGAGAAATACCGGTGACGTCCCATCATGATATTTGAACCACAATATAGGGAGGCGAGTTTAATTAAACGGTGACATGAGCACGGGGTTATTCGATATTTACCTCATCGGGAAGCTCAGCCCAACCAAAACTCGAACTCAGAGGGGAGATAGCTGAGGGTCTTGAACGCTACACACCCCTAGCCAGAGATGCGTCTGCGCTGCGAGGTCCAGGAACTCCATGGTGCGCGGCTTGATACACGTCAGTAAACATCGTGTCAGCGGTGCAGGACTTACACGACAGGGTAAGCTCATATAATCTCCACACTCAACATACATTAACACGTTTGTCTGCTTGCTTTTATACTAGAGTATAATGTAGTATTTTGCTATATGTTGCTAGCTATATAGTGCACATGTTCAGGAGTGACATGAGCAACAGTTTGGTTGCACCTAAAATGGGCGTGGGCGTTGCAAGACTCTTTCATTTACGTTTACGTGACATTTTACATTTGATTATCCTTTATATTCTTGATGAAAACTGAGAGATAAAGTGCTTTCACAAACACTGATGAGCGACATAGCCTCGGGATACTGAATTTAACATTTCAAAACCCAGATTTAGCATGTTCCGCCGTCCATTCTGCGAGGTGATTACTGATTTGGAGGCGTAGCAAGACCCTAAAATCACGAGAAGTTACTTTAAATACAACCGGACACTTAAAGATATCAATAACACTATTCTTCTGTGAATACGAGTAGTTCAAGTAAACTCATCTAAAACATCTTCCTAAATATACTATGGTATGAGACAGCCAAATGTTTTTGCTTTCTCCGGGAAATTACATGCTAGATGTAGAAATGCTTTTACTTTGCATGATGCTAGGTTTCAAAATACTCTGTTTGGTTGTTGCATCGTTAGAATAAACTGGAAACAAATATAAACATAGGAACTGGAATGGGTTATGAGTTTAAACGAGTAATAGAAGTCAATGAAGGGAGAAAAACTTGCAGATAGCCTGCAATATATCTAAATGTTACAGCTAAATTTCACCATTTACCATGTTGAACATATACTGAGAATGTTGCATCATACTTTTTGTGTATAAAGCATAAATTTAAATGTGTCGCATCACAGCGAAACAGATAAGTTGATTCTCTTCCCAATGCTGATAATTTCTCTTTCCTTCCGGCAGAGGTGAAAAAGGATGTTACGTGCACGAAAGGTGGGGTGAAGCTAATAATTTTATTTCCTCTTAACACCTTTACATGCCTGACAGATGGTACTGATATTTAACAAACTGAAGCAAAACCTCCTGACACACTGAGCCTGCATCCTCTACCACCGTCCCAACAGGATATCAAAGGGAGAGTAAGTACAGTACACGTACGGGTGGCATATGGCCACCATACCGCTTCCTCCCGCAGCATTAGTACGCTTAGGTACCGAGTTCCCAAGGAATTGAAATACGCATTTAATAGAATACTGAAAGAACTTAAATGTACACATTTATTGAAAAAAACACACATTCTCCACAACTTACTCCTCTGATATTGTTTCTCATAACGTCTCCTTACTATATTTCTTTTCTTATGCCGTTTCTATATATTCTATTTGTTCCATCTCCAGCTTCCTCAGCTACCACAGCTGTGGGGAACATTTGGTAACGCGTTAACACATGTGGAGAGAGTTTCGTACCTAAAAACTTAGTATGCATGCAAAGTCCCTTGATAGGTAAATAAATCGACTAATAGCTGTCCATAATATGTTATGAACATATAAAACTAAGCAACGAAACAAGTAGTGATAGCAAAGTAATTTAATTTATTAGTTTCGATGTTATTTTAGAGGATGGACCACAAAAAAGTCCTTTTGAAGCCTTCCTCAAGCTTAACGGTTAGCACTACGTGTGTCAAACGGGTAGTATTCATATGCATGCTACATTATATACTTTTTCGTGATGTGCCTTAGTGTAAGAACAAATACTATAAGTTTATTTAAAGAGGCTTACAGGTGCAATGTGTTGCAAACGATTGGTAAACATTTAGGTATATTTAATAGCATATAATCAGAGGTGGGAATCTTTAGCGTTTATACATCATTTCACACATTGGTTTCTATATTTAGCATCATTTATGAATTTATGAATTTGCTATAAGTATTTTAAGGAAAAAGCACTTTAGTTTGAGTAAATTGTGATAAAAGGGTCATGTATCTCGAAATAATATTAATGCGGAACTAAAATCGCATTGTAAATAAATAGTGGATAACAAATACATAATTTAAAATTAAAGTATGTTAAAGCAACACAGAGGGCAATAAATCACAGAAAAGAGAGAGACTTATATTAATGGAGAACTAGTAAAATTAAAATAGATAACTAAGTCATGCAACTGCAAAAATCAGTGACACTGCTAAATGAATTCATCGAGCATGCCTTAGCCATGTGTTATGTGTTTTGCTCTCTTGTCACTGATAATTAAATTACTTAAATATATTTCAACATCTGTGTAGAACTGCTTGGGTGAGCTCAGGATATTTAAGCTTAACAGGAGTTTGTAAAATGTATAACAGCTGGCAATGAAAATATTCAAATCCCTCATCGAAATTATTCAGTTTAACAAAACAAAAATGCTATCTTTCATTTAAATTCACTTAGATCCTTCACATATATTAGCCATATTTGACCAGCTGTGTCAGTAGTCGAAAGATTAGCAACCTCTCTTGGAATTTTTCTCCAGCTGACAGCATTTGAAAAAAGGGCACGCTTTTGATACTCTGTCATAAGTTAACAAAAGTGTCAAAGTGGCCCTCAACTCTATAAACACGCCCACACACATACACAGCACAGACCCAGCTGCTAGTTCTGCCCCTACCGGTTTAATCAATCTACCTAAATGTTCGTCTGTATGCAACCCGCAGATTGCTGTATAATGCAACAACAATTCCTTTGTACCTCTGCTTCCTGTAATGGGTTTACTTGCTCCGGTGCTTAGTCCATACTAATCACCAAATCTTATACAAAGCCGAAGGTTTGCATAAAGATTGTCATAGGTACAAATGATTACTCATTGTAAACCTCCTTAATTAGGATTCCCGCTGCTGCAGGGATTATCAGCTCTGGACTACTATTGCATTTTTATATCGCTTCCCTGTGTATACGATCTTGGTCCTCATAAATATTCCGCCAGCAGCTCTAATGATGAACAATGAGATATTTTTCTCGCGGTGTGCGTGGGCGAGTGTAAGGATAAACAACTCCAGTTAAGTTGGCAGATAGATTTAATTATGAAAAAAAGTGCAGCAATCTTTTTTTAACCTTTTTTTTAAAAAAAAGTTGTCATATCAGAAGATGATGAAATGGATGAAATGATGCTCAAATGAGCCCAGGGTCCATAAACCTTACAGTTACCGGACAGTCATCTTCCAGGGTAAGGGAAAACCCAGGAAAAGTCCTTATAACCTGACCGAGATTCGAACATGAGGCAGACACGCTATCCCCTATGCTACAGAGGCGGGCAGTGTGAGAACTGAAGCAGTTATCTATTTGAGGATGTCGAATTTAACTGTTTCTACCTGTAAATCTCTGACGTATCAGTGCTTTAATATCTCAGTGACAACAATGTTACCCTGAAATGCTGAAATGCTAACCGTGGAATCCTCTGGTGGCGGCCGACACGTAAGTGTAACTCGTGTACGGCCCTTAGGCGGTATGGACTGCCGATAATTAATCACAGTAAGCAATTCTGTAGCATTGTAAAACAAGAAAGAAAATACACAAATTCTGCCTATATGACCACTTCCCACAATGTTCCTAAATACGTTGCTAAATTTAAAGCTTCTCATTCACCTATGTCTCTGTGACATGCTCAATTTGAAGAATTTCTCTCCTCTTTCCAATTTTCAGAACTTTCTACATCGGCATTTTTTTAAAGTTCTGAACTTTGAGGTAATGGATTACTGAATTCGCTAAGCTTCTGATTACCTTAAGCATTCTGACTTACACTGGAGCATTATGGCGCACAATTGTAGTCATTTGTGACTTACGAGGTGCGTTCAAGTTTTTGTTTTGTATTTTTTTTTAATTTACGTCCTCCAACGTTAAGCCATATCGGGATGGAAAGGGTGAAATGATGCTCAAATGAGCCCGGAGTCCATAGAGTTACCCGATATTCGTCTTTCAGGCTAATGGAAATCCCCGGAAAAAGCCTTATCCAGGTAACTCACCCTGACCGCGATTCGAACTCAGGACCTCTTGAACGTTAGGCAGACACGCTACCACCACGCTACCGAGGCGGGCGTGTTCAAGTTATATCACCTATTTTTTTAGAACTAGGATGAAACAAGAACTTCTGCTTTTTTTAAAAAAATACACGTGGACCCTTTGTGAATGCGTAACAGAGATGGCAGCACTGTAAAGTGCATAGAACTCTAGTGGCAGCGACGAGAGTTAGGACTGTTTTTGATACTTAAAATGGCGACGTTTTCATTGCAAGAACAGCGTGTAATGATTACTTTGCTCCATTTTCGTGGTGTGACACCTATTGAAATTCATCGCCAGTCTAGTGAGGCATGAGGTGAGGGCAGCACTGATGTGTCTAATGTGCGATCCTGGGTGCGACAGTTCAATGAAGGCAGAACATCGTGTGACAACAAACCAAGACAGTCGAGGCCTGACGACCGGCTGGTGCGAGGCCATGACTGTCTTGGTTTGTTGTCACACGATATTCTGCCTTCATTGAACTGTCGCACCCAGGAACGCACGTTAGACACATACATGGTACCATCACCACATGCCTCACTCAACTGGCGATGAATTTCAATAGGTGTCACACCACAAAAATGGAGAAAACGAATCATTACACGCTGTTCTTGCAATGAAAACGTCGCCATTTTAAGTATCAAAAGCAGTCCTAACTCTCGTCGCTACCACTATAGTGCTATGCACTTTACAGTGCTACTATCTCTGTCGCGCATTCACAAAGAGTCCACGTGTATTAAAAAAACAGAAGTTCCTATCTGGTCCCAGTCCTGAAAAAAATTAGGAGGTGTTATAACTCCTGCAACTGTCTTTTTCCTCCATTTCATTTACTCATCACTTTTAGTCTTTATTAGACTACAAGAATTCTACTGATATTTATTAGGATAACAATAACAGTAAACAAATGAAACGAGTGATAGGGATGGTAAATAATAGACAGGAAACTCACGGAGGAAGTATTATCCACCCGGGAAATCCAGGAATTAACACATGGGCAGAGTGGTCAGCCAACAAATTTGGGTAACATGGTCCTTTATTTTTAAGTTGTATTTTAAAATTATTTATTAAGTTACAAACAATTACAAGAAAATTGTGTTCGCACTGGTTTTTTATTGTTGTTATTGCCGAAAGATGGCTCAGGTGGTGGTTTTTGAGGCTCATATTCTGAAAGACTTAGTTCGGTTCCCGCAGGAATGATTAGGTTACTTGGGTTCTTCCATGTTTTTCCCAACTCGGACAGTAAATGATAGGGTACATCGTGTGCTGCCACAAATTTCTGTTACTCATTTCATTCTTCAGGGTTGTAAAGCCAGCACGATAGCATAATAATGTGTAGGGTATGCGGTGTATTGGATTTTGGAGAGAGTTGTGTCTTTCCTGATGCAGAAAGTTCAACCAGAACCTCTGTGTGGATAGAGGGTACTGGAGGAGTATCGTAGGATGCCTAGTCTGGAAAAGTTAGCGACCCCGCTGAGCTGCGCCTGCCAGCATTACACCTGCCCGCTGTTCGCACTCTATCGCTTCATTCCTTCTTCCCCGAGGTGTAGTAGACACAATAAATCGTATTACCGTTATGCTCTCAGCTTCTGATTCCTAATTGTTACAAGCGAGATTATGGGCATTTAGTTCATACGACTTTAAAACATAATTACTTTTATTATAACTTCGTAGAGAGAAAATTTCGTTACAATAAATCAATAAAGGAAGATATCAGACCTCATCCTTCATTGGCTTCAGTAGAGTTTTTGGTTACGCCGTTTCCATCTATTAGGAAAAGATTCTAACTTAATCAGAGCCAACAGAATATCTTCCCCAATGGAGCAAATCACGTGATAAGCGCTGGTTTGGCTTTACTGTTGTGAACACATTAGTTGCGATGTCAGTCTAATTACATAATGGACAATATAACAGTTATAGACCGCAAATACATGAAGTGAAATGATTGTAATTGTGTAAACAACAAAAATGGTAAGGAAGCGTTGTAGGCCAAAGCTTGGGGTATCTTCCCGACATTTGCCAGTTATGAAGTTATGTTTGGCATTCCCCAGTGCATGGCTAATGAAAGGTCGTTGTAATAACTGGGAAAGGCCAACTGTAAAGGTCTTGTGATGGAAAGAATAAAGAAAAGCTGGCATCACATTAATTTTATATGCCGGAAGAGAGTACTTTGAACAACTGCTTTAGGTACCAAGAAAAACATATGGGAACTGTCAACTGACTGAACAAAGTTATGTATTAACTTGAGAATAATGCTTTCGGTGATATGAAAGCTTTAACTCATCCACCTATTTTCATAGAATGCACGATAGCTGATAAATGGTGGAGAAAATCAATTATATTAAAACATTTTAGAAGTAATGCAAATGGAGTGATTAAAGTATGTTTAGTAATCATTCTCAGTTCAGAAGGTTAGAATGAATGAATGTGTAGTGTTTAACGCCCACTTATACTACATGCGGCATCGTAGGTGGTGACACTGATGATATATGAAATGAAGATGGAGCAACGGTGGAATGAGATGGCGGGCGAAACCGGAGATTCCGGAGAAAACCCGCCGAAGCGCCGTGTTGTCCACCAAAAATCTCACTTTTCGGTCGCCTGGGATCGAACCCGGGCCGCCTTGGTGAGAGTTGAGTGGTCTAACCACTCATCCACGGTGCGGCCCGCAGAAGGTTATATGAATTAGCAGTATAAAACTATTGAAATAATAAATTTCATATTACAATTCGCAATGCCTTTGGAACAACATCAGAACCAGGTCCACAGGCTGCTTTATGAAGTGCGCATAGCAATATTATAGATTTTAAGTGCTTAATGATGAGCAGGCATCGGATCACATTCACCTTTAAAGGGATATGAAGTTTAGGAGTTTCGGATATATAACTGCTGACGTCAATCCCGGCGACAACACGCAGGGATAGCTCGGTTCGCAACGCGTAGCTTTAGTTTCATTACAACTACTGCTTTCCATAAAGGTAGATCTGCCTTCCAGGGAGTGCAAGTTGTTTGACATATTGCGTTAATAGCATTAATTTTACAACAGTTATTGGACAATCTTCATTTTATAAATCAAAAGTTTTGGATATTATCAACAGCCATTAAACAGCTTGAAGATTATAAGTTCGAGCTGTCTAAAAATGTCAAGGAGGTGTCCGCAAAAATTAACAATATACAGAATGCACCACCTACCAAGCGAACAAAAAATAAACTGTCCAGTATTCTACACAAAAATACTGGATATTCAGTGCTGCATAATATAAGAAATAAACGAAGTCTGGGACAAACAAATGGATATGATTTGTACTACTCATATGCACCATTAGTGTCATGTGAATTTGAACGAACTTTCTCCCAAATTTTATATTGTTTCAGCGAGAGGCGCAGGAAATTCACATTCGAGAGTTTACGAATGTACATGGCTGCTCACTGTAATTCCCACATCGAAAGCAATGAGGATGGCATATTGTAACTTAGGTTGCATTTTGTATCCGTAGCGGAGTGTACACACACAGCACATTGGTATACTTGTTGACATCGGACGTTTGTTGATGTCATACTTGGCCTTGTCTAGTACCTGTGTGCGTACATTGATTGCTAAGGTGTATGCGATCCGATGTCTGATGATAAAGTAATTATGCGCTCAGAGTTATTCGAATTTAGCCTAGAATCTTTGATGCGGTCATCATTATAAGGTTCCATTTATGTCCTTGTTTTATGCGCTTTTGCCATAAAGGATGGTAGAGAGCATGGGGGGAAGAAGTGTGTGCTGCATGAAAGACTCCTCGCGCAAATGCGATACAGGTCGCGATATTGGCATTCATTTGCATGTATGTATGTGTTCACACAGACGCGATTACTGCACCCTTAGTATCACGGTAAAGCGTTTATCGCGGGGGTACTGCACGCAGTTACCTAGGAAATGTGTACCGCGCTGTTGTTATCACCCTCTACCCATCATTCTCAGAATGCCACTAATGAATTCATTATAGGAAAATGATTTTCTTGCATTCATCACCGAACAGGACTACACGTTACCATCTACTTCTCAGGTTCAGTTATTAGTTTTCAATTATTTAACCTCCTAAGATTCTGAAAACAGAAAACACGAACTTAAACGATAAAGAGTCTCAAACTAGGACGAAAATATGGGAGGAAGCCGCCTCCATAAACGCCAGTGAATTTCCCTCCACCAACCAGCAGCCTAAGAGCGTTCAGTTAAAGCATATCTTTCTCTATCTTTGCCCCCTGCTACACATTTACAACAACATTCTAATTTGAGACAGATTATGCATAACATATTATTTGACACAGGGAAACTGCTTAAAGTTTGACAACGTATGTAAAAAGTTTGACAAGTAGTGGATATTTCTAGCTAAAGCTGGAACTGATCACTTTGGAACTAAAGGCATTTATAGAAACTGAAGGCTAAGAATTACTTTATTTTCCGAAAATAACTTGTAAAAATACTTCGAGTAATATTGAATATTGTCACGTAAGGAATACTTGAAAACATATCACTTTTTGAATATTATTATGTAATACTCGCTTCCTGTGAATTGACTCCTTTCCACATTCTAAAGTAATTAATTCTGCTGCTCTAAGAGAACAGCACTTTGCTAATTTCCCATGACTTCAGCTAGGGACATAAGGTTCCTGTTTACTCTTTTTGACAACGTTCAGGTGGCCGTACAGGACCTTGCTGACTAAAGTAATTTGAGTCAGGTAGACACCGAATTGCAGTTAGGATGTTTTTGAAGAATATGATTATGCTTAGCTTTGTTTGGGAAACGACTACGTACCTTATTTAGCGTGGGAACGTTGATTTGGCATTAGTTCGCCATTTTGGTAGAATCTATATTTAGGTGCTGCAGCAAGGGACAGTCAGAGTGGTCAGTTTAGAGAATCGGGAGTAGAGACTCGATGACTTAGGGAATGTGACTTAGTGAGTGAGACAGTGTGACTTAGGGAGTCAGTCAGCAAGATCCACAACCATAAACGATCACGCATCGCCATGGTAAGCCTGAATATTGGACATGAATAATATAATGAGCTGAATATTGTAATGCAATGGCTATCACTATTTTCACACCAAGTCTCTTATAGATTTCGGGGATGCCTTGTACTTCAACTCAGCATCTACAATATAGTAAATGGGTTTAGAATGAACTTAAGTGTTGTCTCTCCTACCTTTACTCTACCTTCTGCCTTCCTTATCTGTGAACCCTAAGTTATAAGCTTTATAATTTACCCATGCGTAACAGTATCGGTGTAAGCCGCGAGGAAAGGCTACATCGAGCCTCTATGTGAGGGCTTTGAGGTTTAAAAGAAGCGATAAAAGAATATGTGGACCTTTGATATGGCAGAACCACTGAGCTTCACTGTCCCATCCGCTTTACCCTTACCACAGCACAAAGAATTGTACTAATAGCACTTCTATAGGCTTAAGTATAGTAATAACAAAATTTGAATTTAATATAAACGTTATTGAGAAAATATATACATATGCTTTAAGATTTAATTTTCAAACGCACTAGAAATCTAGGTTTCAGTTTTAATACACCCATTATTCAGGGTGATATCTTGTAACTGACATCAATGTGCCTGACTTAATGATAATGCACATGAGTGCATGGTAATAGGCTTACATGTTTAAAATATTAAATGCTATCATTTTGGCGAGTATCACAATGTATTGCAAAATATTAAAGTTTCCGTATCAGGATCATGGTTTTGAGATGGCAACCTAAGAAAGGACTTGCTACTGATGTAAGTAACTTAAGTACAGTTGTTTCGTGTGTTCTTTAACACATACGTAAAGAATTATTCCTCAGCAGCTTATGTGAACCAAGGAGCAGAAATATGAATATTTGAGCTGATTGGTGGTATTTATCCTAGAAAAATCCTGCAAGATCAGTATAATGAGGAATTGTAAAGGATCGTAAATAGTGACTGTTACTTGCTCAGCTACGTATAAGTAGGGGAAGTATTGCATTCCATCCAAAGGTCAATATCGTGAGTTCATATTTTGGGACCCTATGAATCTACAAGGGCATTTTTAGAGAAAGGTCCATGCGTCTGTGTGTGTATTTGTCTGTGAAACACCATAATTGAAAAACAAAAATTCGGTTATGTACCAAACTAGTGTACTTGTTCAGCAACTTCCAAGGATGCAACACGGATATTTTCGATAAAATCCTGCCATCCAGACTACTCTTTACTACCTCAAAAATTGCTCTAAAGATTTTCATTATAATTCCTTTAAATATTTTCATAATAAATGAAACATATATTTTCGATCTTCTGTGAATGTCCTAAGGCTTCATTTTCATTCTGTATAACTGAAACCGTAAGAGAGCACAACAAATTAAAATCTCATTTTATAATAGTATACAACTATATATTATATACGGCTTCGCCATGGCTGGGTGGTTAGACCACTTGGCTCGCACCTAGGCGGCCCGGTTTCGATCCCAGGCGACCGCAAAGTGAGATTTGTGGTGAACAACATGGTGCTGGGTGGGTTTCCTCCGGGTCCTTCGGTTTCTCCCGCCACCATTACACCAATTGCTCCATCACTCATTCATCCGAGTCGTTGGGCAACCCCCCAACCCTGATCTCATCTATCAGGTCAGTATTGTAACTTTTGTGGGTTTGTAGAATTAAAAGGCCGAGTTGCAGAAATTAAAAATCTCCTTTATTTCCATAGCAATACACTGGCCAATTCTCACGTAACAATATTACATCAAACAATCTTCCAAGGCCGAGGACAATAACAAACACTTGCAGCTGATTACATTACCTCTCGTTACAACATCACTGACTGTTACAGAACAACTGCTTCACAACTACAACTGTCGCTTCTTTTTATACACCTAATCGATCATTCTAAATTGTTCTCGATTCTACTCTAAAATGTCACCAGATAAAACACGAATGTTCTAGAATGTAACTATATAGGTGCCGGCAAGTCTTTCACCTCTGTGATAAACTATCCATCTCTTGTTTATCGGCGCTATCTGTTTACACTACGCGCTATCGTTAACTGCTTAGCAAAGCTCATTATTACCATGAAACTTTATCCGCCGACTGTCCTCTTATTGCGCTGAAACTTTAATGCCCGTGCCGCGACAATATACTTCGACTCCCTCGATCTGAGGGAACCCAAGCGACTCCTAGCACCAGCATTGGTGAGAACGGGAGAATACTTCTTTTAAATGGTAAGTCGTTGTTCATATGTTATCTCTTGGTGATGTAAAGCGAACAAAATATTAAAGCCATCCCGTAGGACCAGATTTAAAAGATTTGACCCTAATTTAAATCCCACTGTATTCCCTATTTCCCTGCACCTTCAGAAAATTAGGATTATCTTGAAGTATATAGAGGAATAAGCGTTTGTAGGAATGTCACGGCAGGAAAGGCGAAGTCGGGACTACCCCTCAATCATTCACACATGTTATTGAACAACCCTCTTTACTAATAGCTAACATATATAGATACTGTCTCATAAGTAACGTCGTTTTCTAAGTAGAACCATTATTTGAAATGTGTTCTGACAAGCAATTTTCAAAGTATAGACCATTCAATTTTATGGTCTTGAGCCATCGTACAGCGAGGTTTATTATCCCACGATGGTACCAGTCTGGTTTTTGATGCGAAGAATTTGCTGATATCCACGAGCACTGCTTCAAATTTGTCAAAATTTCTTCCACGTAGAAAATGGTCCAGGGATCGAGAAAGATAATAAGTTGATGATGCGAGATCAGGGCTGTATGTTGGGTGTGGTAGCAGCTCGATTGCTCCCAGTTCCCGAATTATTTCCATGGTTGTTCTGCAGTAGGGTGGTAACATTGCCCTGTTGTAATAGAACTCTATTTCGGTTAAATAATGCTGGTTATCTCCGTCTCAAAATTTGATGAACTCGTTCCAATTGTTGAGAATAAAGATTCACATCAATCGGCCGCCCTTTTGGAACAAACTCCCAGCGAATCACACCTTCAAAATTCCACCAGACGCATAACATTACTTAGGTACCAAACAGATTTTTTTTTTTTTTAACGTTGACTTTGGCATTTTGTTTCCAGACATCAGGATTTCGGTATTATACCCATTTTTCATCACAAATGACAATTCTCCTGATAAATCTATCATCCATGGGATTACGGATAAGCTGACGACAGATATCCGCTATACTTTCTACTTGTTGAGGAGTCAGTTCATCAGGTACAGATCTACAACTTTGTACGATTTTCCAAGTGCCTTAATGTCGCGATGTCAGGTATCTTTTGATGCACCAAGTTCTTCTGAAAGCCTACGGGTACTTCTTGGCGTTTATCCTCAATATTTCATACTTTAGTTCTCCCAGAACGTGGTAAGTGTTTAGTGTTTTCGTCCCCATTGTTGAAACGTTGAAACCATCGTGGCGCCACACGTTCACTAACGACACTTCAACTTCATATATTATTCGAACTGCGGCAGCGGCTTCATAATCTTGTTTCCAGTATTGCTTTAGAAGTACTCTAAGTTCAAACTTCTTTATCTTCATTTTGTGATTGTTTATTAACAACTGAAGACTGATACATGCTCGCAATATTTGCAACATTAGACACGGCATCCTGTAAATAGCATTGCCAAACCAAAGAAATCCAATAAATTTTCCAAAACACCAAAATCAAATAACCCCATAACACAATTACAAGAAGGCCTCTGGCAAGACTCGCCTTCAGGAGATGCTCGGAGCTGACAGAATGATCCGCAACACTGACTGCAGAACCCCAGATCAAAGAGCCAAGATTAATTAAAGCGCTAAGAACTAAGCTCTAAGAGCTACGCCCCGCCCTACAGTTTATATCGTATTCCAATATCCGGCCGATTCACTGAATAGTGTTATCAATGTACGTCATAAGTGGTTTCCACATCCTTCAGAAGACCAGAGAGTTCTTCCGACTGAACTTTCCTAACAGGAGCCGTGGTTGACCCTTAGATTCCTGTATCCTTACATCCTTAGGATGGGCTTTGTGGCTGTGGAATGGAAGGTAAGACATCTGGAATAACTTATGAAGCAGAGAGACTTGCCGACTGATGCAGCTACTAAATTATACGAATGACTGAATTCAAGTCTCCGGTATTTCAGCTCATCACAGGAATAGTTTGTATGAGAGTAGAGAATGCCATGTTAGTGCAACATCAAATTTTGTAATATTGAAAACGAAATGTGGGATTGAAATATTCCATTGGCATTCCCCAGTTATGAATACCGAGGAAAAAGTAAAAAAGGAAATTCAATCAGAGAAGACGGTGCTGTCAGGAATCCAAATAATAAAGCTAACAAACATTGTTAATGAGTTTTGGCCTGTCCCAGTAAAGTCTGTCTCTTGCACAGTATAATAGCGAAAATATACTTTCTTGTTATTTATTGTTTTAGTTGATATACGTTTGTAGAGACAATTACCAATTTGCAGTAAATACGACAGTGCGAACTTAATATTTTAACGCTTATTTCATAGAAGTTCCGATGATAAATTAATCTTATAATACGTTATTTTAAATTGCAACCACTTGTCTCTCACTGGTTTGTCTCGATATGTAAATGGAATGATGAAATTATTCCATACTTGATTTTACTGTTAAAACGACGTGAGTCACCTTTGCACGTCTTCAGGTTAAATAAATACTTTATGCCGAGAGACCAGAGTTCACTGAGGAATAACTGTTTTCGACGTGGGAACATACGATTACTGTATAGTAACATTTCAGAAAAATATATCCTCTCTTGAATTTGGCTGTTTAATATTGTAGTATCCTATATTCTAATGTTTGCAGATTAATATAGTAGGAAATAAACACGTACAACAACATTAGTGATATAATAAAGTCGTATAAAGTGCCTCAAAAGTACCTGAAGCTAGGTAATAAACAGAATCTGTAAGGTTTGAATATTGGAGTAAAACTGAAGACGAAAATTGCATATGAAACCATTACATGTAGTTCTGCGAAGACTTACATAGGGCACCAAGATTCAGCAGTGTTTGAAAAATGGTTTACACGACAGTAAATCTCTAAACACGCATTCCCTTCGTTGATGACTATGTTATTGAATATCTAAAATTACACTGATTATTTCTGTCTTTATCTATTATAAGATAAATTCCTTTTATTTCCAAGTGCTTCTAAATAAAAAGTATAGGACGAATATATCCAACTTGGACAAAAGAAATAACAACAAAATCCCAAACTGGTGTTTTAAAAAGAAAATAATAACTTTAATTGGGGGATAAATTCGAAGTTCCTCAAGGACCAGTTCTAGTTCCTCTGTTTACCTCATGTATATACAGGATCTGCTACTCTTCCAGAAAGTGACTGTCTTGCTTCTATAACACAAGCGTATACGTATTTGAAAGATAATAGCTTGAATGATTGTGTTTTTTGAATTTTTTAAGCGTTTAGCATGTTTCAAATCAAAGAAGGTGTCCAACTTTGATATAACTAAAGCTAGGGAATGAATTTCACTGGATATCCTAATCACTAATTAAATAAATACTGGTGACATACTATAACAAAGGCATGATTTTAAATCCCTTTGCTCTGCAGACAGTAAAAATTATTTTATGTGCAAAGTTTGCACTCTACTTATACCTAAAGTTCTACAATTTGCACATGATTGCTCTTGGAATTATTGAAGGTATTCAAATTGTTTTCATGAATAATTTTACTGATCGATATAATATGCTCTCTGTAACAACTAATTATTTCCTTCTTTTAAATAAAAAAACTCTATAACAAATCCGTGGCTTTAAAACTAAGAAGTTTCTTTCTTCCATGTGAATATACTATCCGAAATAAAAATTTACCTTGAAACCTTGTGTTTTGACAACTTTATTAAATAAATTTGATATTATGAAGGGATAGAGAGATAATTTAAAACTGCTTTAAACTAGCCGTGCCATCTATGACAAGTTGTGACGAATGTGTCCTTAGTTCACAGTTAAGGCAATGGCACATAACACTTTACAGAATAGACATAGCTTCGTTTGGAATTTGGAAATGACACTCTTGTAGAATGATGTATCTTGGATATACTTTCTCTTCCACTGTCCTAAAATGCAATGATTTCAAATAACAAGTATACGAACATAAAAGTTCATAATATATGAAATGTATTTCCAGGAACTGAGCCACACCTTTCTTGTGGGGGTATCGATCCAGGGCTCGGCGCGCCTGAAACGGGTGGAGCTAATTTGAAATCGTATATATTTTTGCACTTGTCCTTGGAAATATTCTTTATCACCAAAATCACATACAACATTTATTTCCTAGCTAACAACGTAGAAGCAAATTCCCAAAAGGCAAACTCTAATTCCGGAAAAAAATAAATTTTTAAGTAAACGAAAATGATCGCACGTGTATTTTGAATTAGAAATGGAAATTTAGTTTACAATGGAGATATATTGTATCTTAATTAATCTTACGGAACTGTAAGGTTAGTTATAAATACATTACACGTTTGTCTGCGGAAACTTTATTTAATCCAAAACCAAAATTTGGACATTTGTGACACTAGTTTATAGGAATGCCAACCTGTTGGTATGGAGCACATGCTTTGTTTCGTAAACATTATGCTGAGTTGAGCAAAACAACCACAAATACACATATACACGCACACGTTCCATTCATACTCAACCATTCACTTATTCACACACCCACTCATTCCTACCAAGTCACTCGTTGACTCGCTGACCCTCTCGCACATACACTCACTCATTAGTACCTCTTACCATGGCGCCCCTGATTCCATCCCAGGCGACTGCAAAGTGAGATTTGTGGTGGAAAACACTGGGACGGCTTTTCTCCCGGATCTCTGGTTTCTCCCACCATCACATTCCACTGGTCCTCCATTTTAATTTCATGTGTCATCAGTTGCACCGTCTTCGGCATGTAGTACTACGCAGCATGTAGTAAAAGCGGGCATAAAACACTACGTATACCTACACATCCATTAGAATACTCACTCGCAGATACACTCACAACTCATATATATATATATATATATATATATATATTCCTTGCTCCATTAATTCACTCATATATATTTCTATATCTATTCACTCACTTACACAACACACTCAGTTATTCCCTGATAGTCACTTGTAGACTCAGTCACTCGCACATACTCACCAACTCACCAACTCATATACTTACTCACCCATTCACTCACACACCTAATACTTCACATATGAGTACCCATTCAATGAATGAATCATTCCTTCTTTAATACACTCACTCATCTACTCATATTCTCATTCATACGCTTTCTCATACTTCACACAGTACTCACCACTCATACGCTCTCTTACTCACAGTCACTCATTTACAAAGTCATTCACTTGTTCACTAGCTTGTCCACTCGCATATTTACTAATAAAATGAGTTTTCACTTATGCGTGCTGTTAACTGCGTTGTTTATCAGCGTCCGACTTTTATAACAGATCGCATGATTTTGTCAGAGGCCTATTTATTACACTTAAGTTTCTTTAATGTTCTACGATACGTTACCAGCGGATTTACTTCCCTTCTGAAGGTAACCACGCTTAGAATATTTACGCCCGAACGTATTCATGCCCTCCACCGGGTTTGAAACCGTAGCTTTGGGAACAAGAGTCTAGCATTTAAGTAATGCACGAATTCACCTGCCCATACAGTTTCTCATGTATTAATCATTCGCAGATTCCCGGGATCACTCAAGCATGTAACCTCACTCAATAAAGCATGTTCTTCGTCAGTCATACCCTCAATTACCTATTTACTTATTTACCTGACTGACTCACTCTTTACCTCCCCCACTATCGTTTCATGGATCATAGTGTCCACCAATTGCGGTACGGCAAACAATAAGAACATATATTAAGCACTACCCACAAAAAAGCACACTTGCCAAATTAATTTTTTCCCTCGCTCACTCTTCATTTATGATTTATTTCACACTAGGAAGTTTCTGCACACAGCAGGAATATACTTGATTTCCTTGTGAAGCAACATCGGACTGTTTTCTAAAGTTTTTTTCCCAATATTCTTGAAACGTTCTGCCCTAAAATATTGAAAAGTGATTTGGGCTTTATTGCCCATCACATGGAAAGGCACTTTTGACTTAAAGCTGTGAATATTACTGTAATATAATCTTGAAGAGGTAATTTTCAAACTGGCTTGGAGGGAAAAAAATCATAAAAGGCTATTTATGAAACATATATACGATATACTGCATCTAAAATTTCCACTTTAGCAATCTCAAAATAAGGAGTGCGGGCAGGTCGTGGTGTCGGGTGAGTATTGCCGCGCAGTTCGGCTCAATTATTTGGCAGGGGCTTGACTCCTAGGGTTGTCAGCATCGCTAATAAAATTTGAAGAATATCGATGTCCTCGGCTGCTCTCGGAGTTGTCCTAATATTTATGAATACAGGATCAGTGGCAAGGATCTCTTGATAACAAGGCGTTCTGGATGGATCAATTAGGATACTTGGAAAGAAACACAGGTTAATTTTCTTATGACGATCGGTTGTATTTCAATTACTCTCGAAATACATGTTAATTAGGCGAACTCTGAATGGTAGGCTTCGCGCTCGCTTGGTCGCACTCCTGTGTTTATACAACGACTCGTCGGATTAGCACCCAGATACTAACTACCTTTAATTGAACGCGATTTCTTTAGCTTACTCGTCCGTTCCTTAAAGAACGCAACTTCTGCCTTCGTTCTGTTGCACGACGATCTCGGTCGACCCTCAGCCACCGACTGATTTAATGAACGCAATTTCTGTCTTCGTGCTGTCGTACGACGGCTCAGCTCGGCTCTCAGCCACCGACTGTTTTAATGAACGCGATTTCTGTCGGTACGCGTTAGCACGACGATCTCGGTCGACCCTCAGCCACCGACTGATTTAATGAACGCAATTTCTGTCCTCGTGCTGTCGTACGACGGCTCAGCTCGGCTCTCAGCCACCGACTGCTTTAATGAACGCGATTTCTGTCGGTACGCGTTAGCACGACGATCTCGGTCGACCCTCAGCCACCGACTGAATTTTAGATATGTCTTTTTCTCAAGATGGTTATATGACACTTTGCTTCACCCTTCAGCTCATTATTTTTAATTAGTTGGTCGGTAGAACACATATGGAGTCCCAGTTACGAGAATCTCCCCCTAGACCACCTAAGATGTCCCCTTCCTGTCAAACTATGTTTGAAACTAAACGCGGGGTGAGAGCCTTAAGATTTATGGTTGCGGTCAGCTGTCCTAGGGGAGGGAAAATCCTACCGTTCAGAGCTCGTAACAATCTCGACATTGCACACACAAGATATTTGCTCCAATACACGTATCCATTCCTTTAACATACAATTAATCTTCCAGATATTCCTTAACAGTTAATTAATCAACTCGAGGAAGAGAGTACCGTTTCAGGAGTAAGCAGAAAAGCGGCAAAAATGCATGACGGAAGATTTTTTTTGAACACGATAATTAATGGTCAAACTTTCTTATTTCTCCAATAAAATTATATGTATTCTTATTTGAGCTTTACATAAATGATGAGAATTTGGAAGAAATAATCACGTACTTTCTTTGCATGTAATGCAGGAAGAATTTTCACTAATCTCTAAGTAGATATTTATTAGGCTAATCAAAGTCAGATTTGTCACATCATCAACATAAACTCCGGATTTTGATGATATAAAAGATATCTAAAAGATTATCAATAAAATGACAAAGAGATCAATAACACTGGTAAACAGAAAAACAAATTTTTGCATGTTTCCGGCACTTGTGTCAATTCTCACTAATTTTGATGTTAATATCACTGAAAGTGCATTTAATTTTCTCAAAATGGTAGTTACATTCTAAGAGTTCTAAATTGCTGGAAGAATAATTCGCACATGGTGGTGTCTGAAGAGAATCGTGTGGTGGCTTCATGAGATCGTCGTCTTTTAGCCTGACTCTTGCAAGGGAGTTCGGGAGCAAGACCAACAGTAATCCTGTGATATCTTTGTTCCATAACAGAAATTTCCTGATGGAATATTTCTCCAAGTTCATCACTAACAGCTCCACAATTAGGAGGGGAAAAGTGAAGGTGGTAGTGGAGAAAATGGATTTTAAGCGACATGTTACATCCAAGGAAATGGTATTTTTGCAAAAGCACTGTCACCAAATATACGTAGTTACCTCTTTTGTTGCCCAAAAATCCAGGAAGAGTTCCCTTGAACGCTTCCCAAGTTTCCTTTTCTTTCCCCTCCAAAACTTGGTCAAATGCAGGATCCTTTACGATTCGTAAAGGATCCTCGAATTCTTAGCCCGCAAAAAAGTCATCCATAACTTTTGCATTACCTTATTTTGGAAATTTCTCTCTTATACATTTTAAAGACCGTCTTTCTCGGTTCATAACTTTGACAAAATGTTTAATCAAACCCAGCTTGATATGCAGGGGTGGAAGTAGAACATTTTTTGGGTCCACGAGTTGATTAGCAACGACATATTTCTCGGTAATGTTCTTGCAGGTCAGTCTCCAATATAATGCAATTTCCTCTCTCTACAGTCCCACATACATAAGCAGCAATATTTTGTGTGCTCTAATTGCATTTCTAAGAGCATGGCAATTAGTTTTAGATCACCACAGATTTTCCATTTGTGTTCATGTTATTTGAGTGAGTCCAAGAAGGCTCAAATATTTGCATATGCCTCGTTCAGGTGTACCAACTCCCCCCCACCCAAAAAATATTCCCTAAATTGAAAATGTTTTCACTAAAAAAAGACATGTTACTTTAGCTCTCCAAAGCAAGAGCTAATTTGTCATTTTTACAGTTATTTTTGAAATCGTGAAATGGAAATACAGATGAATTAACTACCTTTGAGCCCGAAACATTTTCATTGTTGCCCGCTGTAAGATGATATAACATTACCTTAACATTTGTATCTTCATTTCAGAGTATGAGGGTATACCACAATTCATACTTCTTTAATGTTAGAACTGAAATTAAAAATTAATAATAACTTGAACTCGGTAATTTATATGCATTAGGAAGCTGAAGATATACAAAATTCTTACCCTGTTCAGAATGATTGCAGTAGGTAACCAGCAACATGCGCAGGTTCTCGAAGGTTAGGGAACGCCTGTTGTCGGAAAACAGATTTGTGTAGTGGGAAAAACTCCTTTCCATCTCCTCTTACACAACTTGAATATACTTTAAATACACCAAATCACTTGCAGTGAGATCTTATTTACTATAGGAACTATCGAATGCTTTACCGGTTAGCACTTAAGAAATGCGATGTAAAGTTTTGTATACATAGCTTTTATCAAGGACAATTTGACAGTTTCTTCGATATTCTTCTTACAACTTCGCCCTCTACGCTTCACAAATCAGAATCAATCTTGTTAGCTAGACTTATGCCCGATTTCACCAACAGATGCTAAGACTTAACACGAGTTTAGCAATAATTGCATTTCACCAACAAGTGTTAGCTCAACATTCGTTTTAAATCTCTCGTTGAACTAACAAGTCAATTTTGTGTTGTTAAGTCCTTAACAATTGTAAATAGTCACGATGTTGGGCATGAACGCAGCTTTTAATGTCCATTTTCTATATTTAAGACCATCTAAATGGCGTTCGCAATAGAGTACGGCCTATGAGGAGAAATTATTTTGAGGAACTATCCAAAGAAAATTGTTTTACGCAGGTATAGACTGTTGAAACATGTTGCTATGAAGGTTACTGCGGAAGTACAAGAGAGGTTAGAACATGCATCGAAAGGAATATGCTGATCTGGCCTTTACTTCAAGTATTAATAACTTTCCGATTTTATGATTCATTGAATTATGTGGATAATATACTGTCCACCTCCCGTTTTGAAACGTCCGTCACTCGTCACTTGTCCTTCTCTGCTCCTCGTTTTAAATTTATGTAATGCTGAGTTAGAGCATGCATCGAAAGGAATATGCCGATCTCTCCTCTGCTTCAAGTATTAATAACTTCGCGATTTTATAATTCACTGAATTATGTGGATAATACACTGTCCACCTCCCGTCTTGAGACGTTCAAAACACTCGTCACTTTTCCTTCTTCGCACCTCGTTTTAAATTATGTAATACTGAAGAAGTTGTTTTGTTGCTTCACATGCGTTTGAACTAATTCGTTTCCAATTTTTTCCCACGTGACATCTTTCTCTTTTACATCCACCGCATCCGTCCTCTTATTTTCCATGATAACCTTATACTTCGTCATCAATTCAAATAACAATTTCTTTCTCCATCGATGAGAAATTTGTCTCACGGCTTTTTTTACTATTCTGTTTACCCGCCATTTTTCAACTGTGTGCATACGAAAATGTAAACAAAAGCATATTGCAGTACGTTCAGAAAATGATACGACTCGTCCATATTAATATTTACGTCTGTTGGCGTTAACAAGTGTTTGTTAACATTTTCAGAAAACAAGTTGGTGAAATGAAAGAAATTTAATAGCATTTTTAGCGTTGTGACAATTGTTACGCTACATTTGTTAATGTCGATTTTAATATCTGTTGATGAAATCGGGCATTAGAGAACTTTCCAGACTTGCACCTTTCTCTTTTGCGCGTGTGATTTCTTGTCTTACGCAACTGAAATGGGCCTTTATGAATGCTGACTCTACTTCAACTTCACTCTTTGATAATAGCGTTTTAGTAATAACAATTGCAGTAGCATCGTCAGTATTCAATGTTTGGATGTTGTAATAGGCATATATGCATATTTTAAACCTGTCACATAAAATAAAAGTATTACAATTTGATCTCAGTTATTTTCTATTATCCCAGTTTCCCAACAATGTAACTTCATTTCAAACCAGAAAATTAGCAGAAGATGTTCTGGGAATGAAAAATAAATAAGTGTTACAATACGTCCAAAGCTTTTATCCAAGTCTAAGCAAGAAAATACCTCTGGTCCATAGACTTAAATGTCCATTTTCTTATATTTCCTTTGTCTCTTCCCTTTAAACATTTTCTGAATTGCGAGAAGGTATGCTTGAGGCCTTTCTGTCATAGCATTATTTATTACTTCTAGATTGGGACCAGTCGCTTTATAGCGTCCAGTGTCTCTCTTTTTGCGAGTAACTGATCCTCTATCTTGGAAATGTTTTATGCACCTATTGGTTTCAAAATACATAAGGATACCAACATTAATAGACATTTTAATTAAGCGTGAGAATGACAAAAAGTTTATATCGCATACTGATAAAACGTAAGACGTTTATGTTGCAAACATTACGGTACCTTCGACTGTACCTGGACACTTTTGACAACATTACGCTCCGAGGTAATTGCCTGAATGCCGGATAGCGTTGCATAAGCTCCTCTATGCAGCGGTTTAAATTATATTTATATATGGCACCAATTTTAATGCCGGTATGAAAGTAGCATTCAAACATGAAGACGCGGTGCTATGTGTTCATACCCCGGGGAAGCTGGTTGTAAAAGTTGTCAGCGCAACCACACTCAGAGCGCTGTAATTTGCTTACTGTTCCGCAAAAATTACCGCTTCTTCTCTGTAGAGGGACTATGATTTCAAGATAGACTCACCAGTCAAGTATGACGTCATTCTTGCTCTATCGGAGGGAGGGAAATAACGAATAAGAATGAGCAACGTGTATAATGCTAATATAAACCCTTTGGTCTCTTTATGCAAGATTTATGAGCTTACGTACATGATTTCACATTTAAATATAAATGTATACATAAAGATTTCTTAAATATAAAGTACTTCGCAACCGAAAGCAGCTAATCCTCCGAATTTTCAAATTTTAGCTCTATATTACAAATAAAACAGTATGTCAAGTTTACTGATAAATTCACTTCTACTTCCCAATGCCACTGGAAATCTCAGAACCTGTCCTGGTTAAATGAGAGTGAAGATAGATCCATTGCATTAAGGTCTTCACTAGATATCACGGAGCCCTGTTAGACCCACAATCATGGCCTCCCCAGCTTACAAAACATGAATGTCAGGAATATTGCCTCTTCATGACTTGCTAATACGGATACCTGCTAGAGGCACAGTCATTGCCTGCACAAGTTACAGAACGTGAATTCAGAGCCTGCTATTAATGACTCGGATCTGAAGACCCCCACTTGAGATAGTGCCATTGTCTGCAAAAGTTACTAGACTTAAGTGTGATACCGAAATTAAAGAATTGAAGTAAGTAAAGAATCATGATGGATTTCAAAGGAGTCTTGTATGTTTGTTACGACCCGAACAGGTGCAGTTGGTTGAGTTGTTATAACAAAAGACGTGTAAGAAACAGTGTCCTTAGCAGATTTCTAAAGGGTAGCACTTGAATTTGTTAAATGGGCTATTCTTCGGACCCTTCTTAATGGCATGACAAAATAGTCACAAAGGGAATTTTTGGTTGAATAAGGGGCTTTCAGAAGATGAAAGCTATACGCCCACGTGCAGCTGTGGTCATTCAGACAGTTCGTGGCTGGGAGCCGATTAGGGCGGTCCACTTCTTCTGTCTTGGTCGAGGGCAGATCAGAAGTGGTGAGAGTAGATATTTGTCGGTTCATATGTACGTGAAGAACGAATTAAGTTTATCGAGTAATAAGCATTCCACCTTCAGTCTCTCTGAACAGTGATATATTGGTAATCCTTGGTCGGCAACTTCAAGTTCGATGTTCTGATAAAAGAAGCAATCAATAAACCAGTTTGAAACGGGAATTCCAGTGTCATTAAAACCATCCTTCTCATCCATACCCACGCATACCCTGCGATTAACCTCATTGCTTTACCCTGAGCTAAACACCCATTATTTCCATTTGCTTCAAACCGTCGCCTCAAGTGGAACTCTTTGCTCGCCGATATATTTGCTTCAAGTGTCAGGAATGCTGCTCTTAGTGCTACGCTCTCTCAGAGATCTTCCAAAGCCATGTTCATTACCGGCACAGATTGCAAGATCAGTGTCAAGGGTATACGTCTTACTGACAGTACAAAGAAGTCTGAGTAGGATCAACATTCCTTTCCGAATTACAAGGCGTGTGTCAGAAACGCTGTTCTCTGTGACTCAGTATGAGGCAACCGGGCTATAGTGTGGCTCTCAGTTACGTGACATGAGTGTGAGGGACAGTAATTTCATCATTCTATATGCTGTAGCTCCTCTATATTAATGGTTTTACTGATTACGAGGGTGAGTACCAAGATCACTTAGCGACTTAACCCTTAGAATCCGGCTAGAACAACAGTCAGTGCTGCCCTGAATGCCAAGAGCATCACTATTCGATTTTTAGTCCCCAAGAAACCGTGCAGAGATACATCCAATGCTATATCAATTCAAGATGTGTGTATACCAAGTTCGACCGAGCGGGAGGGCTCAGGCAGCTTCGTCCGTGGCCCACATTCGGGAGTCCCGGATTCGACTTACTTAACCCATGGGTTTTTCAGGGGTTTTCCCAGATCACTATGCGAATTCTGGGTAGGTTAATTACATCCCCAAATTTCCTGTCCCTCCATTTTATCTCCATTATCATTTCACATCATCTCTCATTTGGTCAGCTCCTTCACGGTAGAAGTGTCGGCGGGTGTCTCGGCGGTGCATGGCGGGATGCTATGATTCTGAGGTAAACTACTTCCTACTCTGGTAGGTCGGTTGCTGGTCTCCGCTCCTCTGCTGGGAACATTTCGAGACCACCAGCAAAGGCCCGCCTCGGTAACGTGGTGGTAGCATGTCTGCCTCACGTTCAAGAGGTCCCAAGTTCGAATCTCGGTCAGGGTGAGTTACTTGGATAAGGTATTTTACGGGGTTTTCCCTTATTCTGAAAGGCGAATGTCGGGTAACTCTAAGCTCTATGGAACCTGGACTCATTTGAGCATCATTTCACCCATTCCATTAATCGTCCGATATGACTTAGCGTTGAAGGACGTGAATTACAAAACAAAACAAAAACGCCAGCCAGGGACTTTTGGAGCTCGGCTGCTCGGCTCGTTGTCGTTCCGTTGTAGGGGGCGTGTCCGTTGTCATAGTCTGTTGGGGGAAGTCTATCTAAGAAATCTGTAGGGACCCTGCCCTCTACACTTTCGTGGCTCCTTGGGGCGCCGGCTCTCTGTCTCCTCTCGCCTCATCCTTCCTCTCGGGGGTGCCCCAATTGCGGGCATAGGCACAATGGGCCCAGCATGGTGGTCTACATACCGAATTCCCTCCGTAGTGAAGTCCTAATACCAAGTTCGGGGCTGTAGAGCTAGAACTAGGCTAGAGCAAATCAATGCTCCACAGGTTTACACGATTTATTAGGCAATTGGTCTCTAGGAGCCTGTACTGTACTGTGAGAAGCCATGAGTGACAATATCTCCAACACGGCAAAGTCCGTTCCCGCGGCTACACCTTTGACTACATGAACATCAGAATACTTTACTTTGTAATAGTGCTTATACATATTTTGTTTTATTTACTACTAGAAAGTTTCTTTTACTTTACATTACAACACATGCAATGAAATTAGTCTGTTTATTTTCTAGTTTTTCTCGTTTAAGGCTTTTTTTTAATTTATTTAAGGTCGCTTTAACTTCCTGGGTCATATCGCGACCATTTTTACAAAATAATACAATTAGTAACATATATAAAAATTTATATTCAATATACAGGATTACAATCAAACATATAAAATATACACAATAATAACATTAATTATGAAAACAATTTACATTAAATACAGATAACTGAAAACAAAGACAAGAAAATATATAAGTTAACAACACTATTTTGCAAAACAAAAATTTCATTACTTTAACACCGTTACGTAGATTATGAAATACAATTGATTAAAGTATATTGCACATAATTTATATTAATTTCCAAATGTCTATATCCTTTAGGTAATTAAATAGATTGCGTCGTAATTTGAAACTGTTTAGCAGTATGGAGATGTCCTGTGGGATTCCGTGTTGTTTTCTGTTTCTTTCGTATTCATTGCATTCTATGAGAAGGTGGTAAATTGTAAGGTTTTCATTACATTCTTTACACGTAGGCTGCGGCTGTCTTGAGAGAAGATATGAATGAGTGAGGCTGGAGTGACCAATTCGTAGACGGGTGAGAATGACTTGTTCCTTTCTAGTAAGCGGCTTGGATGGGTGAAGAGCGGTGGATCCTTTTCGCACTTGGTGTAATTTTCTTGGTTGTTGTTGATTCCATTCAGATTTCCATTTTTGTACTGGTGTTTTGGAGACATGATTTATAATATCTGAATATGGAATTTGGACGTTCGTTTGTTGGCGTAGTGATGTAGCGTCTTTAGCAGCTTCGTCCGCTCTTTCATTCCTTGGTATTCCTTGATGGGAAGGGATCCAAATGAAAACCACGTCTTTACCAGCATCGGTGATGTTACTGAATAGTGTCTGTGTGTCCTGAACTAATTTGTTGTCTGTTGCGTAGTTCTTCATGCTCTGCAAGGTACTCAGGGAGTCAGAGCATATTACATAGCAGTTGTGGTGTGCTGTCAGTATGTAAGTAAGTGCTTGATAAATGGCGTATAGTTCAGCACTGTAGGTGTAATAATGGTCAGGTAACCGCTGCTGTAGAATTTTATCAGGAGTTATTATTGCACATCCAGTACCATGATCCGTTTTTGATCCACCAGTGTAAACAAATTGATAATTGCGGAAATTGTTGCACATGTCATAAAATAGTGTTTGGTAAACAATTGCAACGGTATTCCATTTCTGGTGAAATGTTAGGTCGGTATATATCTTGGGAACTTTGAGTTTCCAGTATGGTCCTTCAAGGAAGTCTCTGGTCATTATGGGAGTGATCTTTATGCTGTTAGTATTTATGCTGTTAGTATTTAAATAGTTAGCAAGTCGTTGATAGAAAGGTAAGGGGTGCTTTTTTGGATGACAGGTCTTGTTGCTTTTTGTATTGGGAAAAACATGTGAATGGATACTTGAATGAGGTCTTGCTGCTATTTTGATTCCATATTTTATGCTTAATTGTATTCTTCTGGTGTTTAACGGTGGTTGATTGGATTCTATCAGTAGGCTAGAGACCGGACTGGTACGATATGCTCCTAATATAATCCTCATAGCAGAACTTTGAATCACGTCCAGTAGCTTAAGTAACGCCGGTGCTGCAGAGTTGTACACAATATCTCCATAGTCAAGTTTGCTTAGGATTAAAGCTTGATACGTCAGTTGTAGGACATGTTGATCAGCACCCCAATTGCAGTGTGATAATGTTTTTAATATGTTTAGGCGCCTTGAACAGTCTTCCTTTAGGTTCGAAATATGTGTTTTCCATGATAGATTGTGGTCGAAGATAAGCCCCAATAATTTCAATTGTTTGGTTGTTTCAATGGGTTTTCCATACAGGTGGATGGTAGGGTTTGGAAGATACATTGAACTTTTGGTAAAGCAAATAAATTTTGACTTATTCTGAGAAAAACTGAATCCTGTTTGTGATGTCCAAATTTGTATCCTTGTAACAGTGTCTTGTAGTAAAGCTTGGGTGGTTGAGATGTTATTACCTTTACAGAAAAAGGTCAGATCATCAGCAAATAGGCATGCTTTTACAGGGGGATGAATAGTGTTCAGTATGTCGTTTATTGCCAGCAGGAAAAGTGTAACGCTAAGCACGAAGCCTTGGGGTACTCCATTGTGTAACTTAACTTCCGTGGATAATGTGTCATTTGTACGTACTCTAATGGTGCGATGCTGGAGAAAATTCTGAATGAAATAAAACATATTTCCTGATATTTTATTTTGTGGTAGTATTTGAAGTATAAGTGTTCTCCATGTCATATCATATGCCTTTTGTATATCTAGACTAACTAGTATGAGATGTTGATTACAGAGAAAGGCTTCTCTTATTTCAGACTCAATCGTGATTAAACAGTCTGTAGTGGAACGGAATTGTCTGAAACCATATTGTGATTCAGAAAGAAGTTTCCTGTTTTCAATAAACCAACGTAATCTTTTATTTATAACATTGTACATTGCACATTGTACAGGTAAGAGATATTGGTCTGTAGTTGTTTGGTAGTGTGAGGTCTTTATTAGGCTTCGGTATGGGTATCACTACTGCCGAACTCCAAAGATTGGGAAATAACCTATAAGACCAGATATGATTGAATATTTGAAGAAGATATATATGTCCTTCAATTGGTAGTTGTTTCAGCATATCATAGCGTATATTATCTGGTCCAGGACTGGAGCTTTTGCATAATGCGAGGGCATTTTCATATTCATAATATTCGATGGCCTCATCAAAGTTTTCGGTACTGTCATTTACAGGTTCGTCAGGTATTGAATCATTTTTCATTTTAAAGGATTTACATTCGTCCTCATAATTAGCATCGGATGATGTAGATGCAAATGAATCTGCTAAAATGTTAGAAAGTGACTGTGAATTGGTGATAGTTGTTTTTGAGTCAAGTTCTTTCAAAACGATTTCTGAGTTATATTTAAACCTGCCTCTAATTTTCTGGATATTTACCCACACTGCTTTCTGAGGGGTTTGATAGTTTAAGGATGCGACAAAATTCAACCATGAATCCTTTTTACTTTGTTTAACAGTTTTTCTTGCTTTAGCTCTAGCTTAGAGATATTTAAGCTTATTTTCTTCAGTAGGACGGCGTCTGTATTGGCAATATGCTTTATTCTTAAAATTAATGGTTTTTTGGCATTCACTGTTCCACCAAAGAACCGTTTTCTTGTATGGGGCTATTGTAGGTATAGAAATATTTGCAGATTTTAGAATAAGTTCATTGAAGTTTTTAATTATTTCATTAATGTTAGTATGAATAAATTCAGTGGCAGGCATCAGCTGGGTTATTTCTTTGGTTATAAAACTGTAGCCTTTTCCTCCAGCTGGGTCTGCTGATACTCTGTCTCGGGTATCAGCCACTCTGGATGTGACCTTAGCAGCCTGGATCCCGATGATCTGGTCGCCTAATAGATTGCTCTATGAGTTGACTATTCTTTGCCCTGGCTAGTCATTAGAGCTGAGACCACGCTATCTACAGGGTATGTGTGAGATAGGTTGACGAAATAAAAACAACACAGTTCATAGTATCAGCTTTACTATTCATTTCGTTTCGTGCTTACAGTTCACCAGGAGTTGCCGCCGCGTTCAGATCGAATTACTCTAGATTTCCACTATCACGTTAAAACTATACTGAATTGCTGAAATCTATCGCGATGGAATAAATTACTAACACTGTTTTGAAAGTATACTTCGCCGCTTAATTCACTGCTGGGAGATCTTGTTCACTTAATAAGATTCTCATTACTGATTGTACTTCTCGGCGCAATCCGACGTTTGTGTCCCCGGCAGGCAAAACACGTCTACACGGTATCACGTCTCAGACTAGAAGACCGACGCTAAAACCTAATATTCCTTACCAAAACAGATATAGCCTCGCCTCCAGCTGGATTTCTCTGAAAAACTCTAGTTAGCGAGCTACAACCACGCGGACATTTCCCCGAAATACTGGTTTGGGCCAGGTTTGGACCGGTCTACTAATGACCCAGGTAGCGACCCTCCCGTGACCACAGCCTTTCGACGGAACATTTTCATCCATATAGACCAGCAACTATATTACATAGCTCTGGGTTAAAATACTTATTCGAATTCTAGTAATTGAATTTAAATGCTGTTGCTTCGTTTCATGAACTTATCCATCTGTACTATTCATTATCTTAAATTCTTTCACCTTAATTGCTCATCATAATTTAATTATAATTTTATTCATTGTTAAAATCGTATTCAATCATACGGCTGATAAATACGGCATCAAACTGCCCCCGTTTCATTATTTAATTATCCCATAATTTAAGAATGGAACGTCATTGCCCGAATAACATTACTATTATTATCAACAACTCTACACGTCGGAAACTCTGGTTCACTTTACAATTTTCTTTGCATTTCAGCTGCGTTACATACAATCATAGTGACAAAATTTATAATACTAGTACATAATTTCTTTTTGTTTGCAACACTTCACATTATAAACATCTGAAATAATCGAATACAGATTAGTTTACCATACGCTATATACACTCCACTTCTGAAAGTTTTACATTTTCTTGCGTCATACAACGAACGTTTACATCGTATTAGTTATGAACTACGTAAAACTTAAGCTAGTTTACAAAATCTGTTTGTCTTCTGATTCTATATAAAGGTGTAATTTGCCAAAAGTCCTTGCACCTTCTTGGATTTGTAAATTGTTTTGGTACTCAGTTTTGTTGCTTTGAGTTGGTTATTTTCATAGGATTCACTGCACTTCCACCTCACTTTAAAGTCTTAAAAGTACTTATCACCACAAGTTTTTTTTTCACAATTTCGATATTTTGTGATCGGATACCATTAAGATTATATATATTTGTTCGTCTGAATTCATTTTCATTAATTGGGTTGTATACATTTTCATCTATACCCTATCCTATATGCCTCTGCATGATTATTTGTTTATGTCCGGTACGGACGGAGAAGTTGTTTGTGCCACCTACCCATGAGTTTTCTATTTACCGCATCTACTATTTCAAATGTATGTTCCCCAAATTTTTGAATAATTTCCCCAGGAAATTATTGTTTCTGCGCTTGTTTCTGTTCTTCAAGGCGCAGGACAACTTGTGATCTTTAATTAATACTAGATCACCTATATCTGGGTTCCATTTGTGCCTTCTTCGTTTTCTCTTCGATTTCCTCTTTTCGGCCTTCTCCTTTATTCTGTCGAAAGCTAATTTAGCTCTTTGTTCTTCACTTAGGGTTTCATATTCAATACTTACTTTTTTCAATTTCCTTAAAGATGGGCTCGGGTTCTTCGTTTAACATAAGTGTTACGGGTGCAAATCCTGTAGTCACATTAATGGTGTTATTTATTATCTTTTCAATGACTGGACAGTATCTTACCCAATCTTTGTGATTCTTATGTGTCAGTATCCTGAAATAGATCCCAATATCGCGTAGTACTCGTTCCGTCGGGTTTCCTGATGGAAAATAGGATGAGCAATAATATAATTTTATTCCGTGATCTGTGAGGGTTCCTTTAAAGCATTTACTCCGATGGACGGTCGCGTTATCAGACAAGACCGCTTTTACTGGTCCGTATTTCGGCATATAATCATTCACTATCTTCCCTACACAAGTCCTGCTGCTTATGTTTCTTACGGGGTATATTTTTACATATTTGGTGAAGACATCATGAAGTACAAAAATGTATCGGCACCCAAATTGACCTCGAGGTAATTCTCCGTGAGCGTCCACTGTGACTAGCGCATTCTTTTCATCTCTTAAAATCGCTTGAGGTTCTGTATCGAATTTCACATTGAATGGTTTCGCTCGTTGGCACATGTCGCAAGTTGAACATATTTTCCGTACTTTTCTGGCTAAGTGTTTTATGTAGCAGTGTTCACTTATTACCAAATTTAGTTTCTCACTGCCGGTATGTGCTAAGGCTTTGTGATATGCGGTAATTAACCGGTTTTCGATCCCTCTCGGAATCATGACTTTCCACTTCGGTTCTGTCCGTCCGTGGAACTTGTAAATTTTTCCGTTGTATATTCCAATGTTCTCCTTTAATTCTGCTGTGATCGGTGACGCCTTTTCTCGAAGTTTCTGCAATTCTTCGTCTTCTTCCTGGAGCTTCGCCAAGTTTCTCAATTCTTTCGTGAGTGATCTTCCTTCCGTCTAGGTACAAGATCGTGACATCGTGTTTGTGGTCGTCGATCGTGTCTGGTATTGGGTTGTTTGTCTTCATTCTGGATAGCAGGTCGCTAAAGATATTATATTTCCCCGGAACATGACGGATTTCTATTTGGTGTGACGTAATCTCGTGCACGTATCTCGATATTCTTGTACTGGTTAGCTTGCAAGAGTTCATAAAGGCCAGACTCACATGATCGGTATACACAATGATGGGGTTGTTGTAAACATATTGTCGGAATTTCACCAAGGCAAAATAAATCGCAGCTATTTCTTTCTCAGTCGTGCACGCTCGTGCTTCAATTTTGGATATTCCCCTGGAGGCTACTGCTATTAAGTGGTCCGTTCCATCTTCATCCCTTTGGGTCATTATCGCTCCGTATCCCAATCCCGACGCGTCTGTGAAAATAATGAACGGCAGATTTTCCCGGTTTTTTTTCCAGCAAAATGGAAGCTGCGAATAATCTTTTAACACTCCGAAAGGCGTCCATCGTCATTTTTCATCTTTCTTCAACAACTGTCTCAAAGGGGCTACGACAGTTGCGAAGTCGAGAATGAATCTGGATTGATAATTGAGGATTCCGAGGAATCGACGTAACTGCTTTATATTCTTCGGAGCCGGAATTTTATTTATGCTGTCTATCCGTTCCGGATTTGGTCTAATACCTTCCTGGGAGATGACATATCCTAGGAACTCGGTTTGTTTGACGAAGAAGGCAGTTTTACTTGGTTTAATTGTCATGTTGGCAGCTTTTAACCGGTTTAAAACGTAATCAAGGTGCTTCAGATGTTCACCAATTTCTGACGAAAATATGCCAAAGTCGTCCACATATTGAGCCACGAATTTCTTTATGGTTTCTCCAAAAATAGCATACAATGCTCTCAACAATGCGCCTCCGCTTGTGTTCATTCCAAATGCGCAGACGGTAAACTGGTAAAGAATTCCAGAATGTAAAAATGCAGCAAATTTTCTCAATTCTCTCTTAAGTGGAATCTGCCAGAAGGAGGCGGTCAGATCTAAGGTAGAGAAGAATTTTCCTTTGTGCAACTTGCTCAACGTTGCATCCACGCTCTCGGGTCTAAATCTGTCTGGTTTACAATGCTTGTTTAGCTTTCTTGCGTCTAGTGTTACTCTAATTTTCCCACTAGCTTTGCTTACTATGCACAGGGGGTTCACGTATATGGAGTCTGAAATTTCGATAACCCCGTCTTCTAGCATGTTTTCTATCACTTTATCGACTTCTTTCCGAATGGCGGATGGTATGGGTCTCGCTTTATGTGTAAACGGCTCTATGGGCGTCATTTCGAAAGAGTGAATATATTTCGTGCATCTTCCTGGTTTATCCGAAAATACCTCCTGGTGTCGTATTAAAATTCTAAATAATTCTTCTTTCTGCGCTGCATTCAGGTAGTTAGCCTGACTGACTTTTTCTCTGAACAAATCTTCCAAGTTTTCGTAGCTTTCCGCCTTGCGGTACAAATTTGTAGTCTCATAATTCCAATCCCTCGCGGGATTTCCTCGGGGTTCAGCTTCCACATATTCCCTAATCGTTCCAACATCTTCATCATACATCTCATTGTTACTCGATTCGGCAGCATATTCTTCGACGTTTATTTCGCCAAGCTCCATTGCTCCAATTTTTATGTACTCAACAAAGAATACGTCTCCCCGGATTTCATCTTCACGTTCATCTCGTACAACTTCCTCTGAACCGCTATCGTCGACAAATGGCACCACTACTGTCTCTTGCCCTGTTTCTAACTTGACAAATCAATTCTCGAAATTAACAATCGCTTTCCATTCATACAGGCAATCACATCCTATAATTATGTCGGTAACGAGTCTGGGTACGACCAGGAACAAAACCTCAATAACTCTACCATTTATTTCTACGTTGAGCATGACTTGAAATTTCACTCTTTCTTTCCTCTTCCCTACAGCTAGTGAACAAAATATACCGCTTACTGGTAAAGACATTATCTTCAAACCCCGGTTGATTAGTTCTTCATAAAACTTTTGCGAGCACACTGTACTGTTAGCTCCAGTGTCTATTATTGCAGTGTCCGGAATTCCGTTAATGGCAACTGCTATTCGTGGTGGTTCGAACACTTTGTCACTGTCTTCACTTCTGTTCCTCAGATTGGTTTCCTTCTGTAACATCATTTGCCCTCTGACGATCTTATTTTTCGCATACGGTTCACATAGTTTCCTCCCAGTCTTCACTGAAGGCGCGTTTGACTGGGTACATAGTTTCCCTGAGTCTTGCTGTAAGCTCCAGTTCTCGTTGCATTTCTTCCTTCCAACTTTGCTTCCTGAGAAGGATGGCCGCGGTTTTCGAACACTTGCCTGGTTACTTGTAGGGCTTCGGCCCTTTCTCCATTTATCGGCGAATTTCTACCGCTCCTGCTCCTTTCTCCGTGCAGCGGCGACTTTGGCCTAAATTCTGGAATGTTGTCGACCCTCCAGTAACCATTTCCCGTGCTCCGTTCTCCCTGCCTGGGTGACCTCGGCCTAACTTCTGGTACATTGTCAACTTTCCAGTAGTCATTTCCTGAATGTCTTCTTTTTCTCTCGTTCCATCCTCCTCGGTTCCTTTCATGTCTCGCCGCGTTTACGTAACTTACTTGTACATTTCTGTTTCGGTCGTGCCCGTTGCGGTTCCTCTGGTTGCGGTCAAAATTATTTCGGCCTCGGTTCTCCCACTGCGAATTTCCTCCTCTGGGTGCGGGACCTCGGTATCTATCTCGGACATCCTGGTTTTGATTGTAATTGATATGTGCCCCTTGCCCGAAATTATTTGAAATTTCCCTTTCGTTGCTCACTCCAGGCCTAGCGAAACTTTCATTTTTACTCTTTGATTTGTTTGTCTCCAATGCCAACAGCAAATCGATCATGGTGGCGACGTTTGTGGCTTTAGCTATAATTAAATAGTTCTGGAGTGCCTCTGGGAAGTGTGTCGTGATAATGGCGACTAATTCTTGCTCACTCATAGGTGGATCCAGCATTTTAGATTTCCTAGCAAGTTTCGTGAAATAATTAACCATCGACTGATCAGTTCTTGGGTCATACTTTCCACTACTCAGTTCTAATCTTATGCTAGACTGCCTGTTATGTCCCCAGTATCTGTTCATAAATAACCTTTCAAAGGTCCTGAAGTTATTATCGTTTTCCATTGATACCTCTAACCAGATAGCTGCATTTCCCTTAAGGCATTTCCTAACAATTGTCATGCAATACTGTTCAGGAATACACTTTACAGAAAAATATTCATTCAGACTCCTCATAAAATCCTTAGGATTATCAGAATCCTCATGTTCAAACACAGGTGGCACAATTTCATTTAAGATGTGGTTTGGCCATTGCATTTGATCACCACTCCTTTCAACATGTACATTATTACCTCTGGGTTCATAACTGGAGATACTTGGACCCATATTAAGCATCGAAATGTCGGCTGAGGCACTTTGTCTCGCTTCGTTTCGTGCAGAGCTTTCACGTATCTGACTAGCATTAGAATTAGGTTCAGTTACACACAACCTCAAATTTTCTAATGTTTCCTTCATTCCATTAATTTCTGTAGCTACCTCTTTCATTTGTTCATTTATTTCGTCTACACCGCTACCTTGCCTTCTAATTTCCCTTTCTGCTTGTTCTAATCTACTTCTATTTTCCCCCGATTCTTTGCTAGCCGTTTCTCTAATTTGGTCTAATTCCTTGCTAACTATTTCCCTCTCTTTTTCAAATTGCTTTGCTACGTCCTCTCGTAATTTCTTGTATTCTCTGCCTGACTTCTCACTTACTTGATTACAAACTTCGATTCTTATACTTTCTATTTCCCCCCCTACTTCAGTTCTAACTTGATTGATTTCCCCTCTAACCTCTGCTTGAAAGGTTTCTAATGCTTTCTGCTGACTTTCGAGCTTCCTAACCAAATCTTGCTGTCCTGCCTCTAATTTCTGACTATTACTTTCTAGTTTCTGGTTAGTACTTTCTAATTTCTGACTTAATTCTAGGTTATTACTTTCTAACCTCTGAGTTAAATCTTGGTTGGTACTTTCTAATTTCTGACATAATTCCTGGTTATTACTTTCTAATTTCTGGTTCGTACTTTCTAATTTCTCCATTATCGCTTTCATCATGGCTACCATACTCATATTCGTATCTGAGTCATTTACATCTACTCCCTGGCTATTATTAGTTGTTTCCTTAGCTACACTAACCTGTACAATTTGATTGTTACTACTACATTCTGTATCCCTTCCTACGTTATTTTCTAGACCCTGAGCATTATTACTTTCCATTGTCTTTTCTAATCTATTCTGTATATTCTGAGCACTTTCTCCTATTTCTGCTACTTTCTCTTTAACAATTTGTATAGTACTCCCCTGCACGTCCATGCTTTGTGAATTTGACCGACCTTTCACCTTTCCGTTTCTTAAAATACTCTCCATCAGTTCATTGCAACAACGACAACAACACTAAAATGTTACACTCAGTACCTTTGGTTTTCTGCTGGAGCTTCCGACGATCCTGATGCTGGCTGCTTTTCGTCTCTCGAAGCGCCACGTTGGTTCGCCAAGTTTGTAGCCTTTTCCTCCAGCTGGGTCTGCTGATACTCTGTCTCGGGTATCAGCCACTCTGGATGTGACCTTAGCAGCCTGGATCCCGGTGATCTGGTCACCTAGTTGATTGCTCTATGAGTTGACTATTCTTTGCCCTGGCTAGTCATTAGAGCTGAGACCACGCTATCTACAGGGTATGCGTGAGATAGGTTGACGAAATAAAAACAACACAGTTCATAGTATCAGCTTTACTATCCATTTCGTTTCGTGCTTACAGTTCACCAGGAGTTGCCGCCGCGTTCAGATCGAATTACTCTAGATTTCCACTATCACGTTAAAACTATACTGAATTGCTGAAATCTATCGCGATGGAATAAATTACTAACACTGTTTTGAAAGTATACTTCGCCGCTTAATTCACTGCTGGGAGATCTTGTTCACTTAATAAGATTCTCATTACTGATTGTACTTCTCGGCGCAATCCGACGTTTGTGTCCCCGGCAGGCACAACACGTCTACACGGTATCACGTCTCAGACTAGAAGACCGACGCTAAAACCTAATATTCCTTACCAAAACAGATATAGCCTCGCCTCCAGCTGGATTTCTCTGAAAAACTCTAGTTAGCGAGCTACAACCACGCGGACATTTCCCCGAAATACTGGTTTGGGCCAGGTTTGGACCGGTCTACTAATGACCCAGGTAGCGACCCTCCCGTGACCACAGCCTTTCGACGGAACATTTTCATCCATATAGACTAGCAACTATATTACATAGCTCTGGGTTAAAATACTTATTCGAATTCTAGTAATTGAATTTAAATGCTGTTGCTTCGTTTCATGAACTTATCCATCTGTACTATTCATTATCTTAAATTCTTTCACCTTAATTGCTCATCATAATTTAATTATCATTTTATTCATTGTTAAAATCGTATTCAATCATACGGCTGATAAATACGGCATCAAAACTCTTAAATGTATTCCAATTACCCTTTTTAAAACTAAATTTTGGCGTGAATGTGGTTTTCTGAGGACTGTCACTCAGTTGAGCAAGAATAATAGGAAAGTGAGCACTATTTCCTTGAGGTTCTTTATAAATGAAGTATTCAAACAAATCTGGTATGTTTGGTGAGCACAAACTTAGGTCTATGGAGCTGAGTGTTCCATAAGCTACACTGAAATGAGTAGGCTCCAGTGAATTGAGTAGAATTAGATCTAAATCGTTTATAAACTGTTCAATGAGTTTTCCTCGTGAATTGGTGGAGCTGCATCCCCATAGCGCGTTGTGACTGTTGAAATCTCCGAGAATAAGGTATGGACGGGGTAGTTGTTGCTCCAGTTCATTTAGTTTTACAAGATCTAAACTGTGGCTGTTGGGGAGATATATATTACATATACATAGTTCTACTGTCAAAAGAACAGAAACTGCAGTAGCCTCTAAAGTAGTACTGAGCGAGATAGCACGTTGTGGCAGTGTTTCCTTAACATAGGTGACTACTCCACCACTGGCATGTGTACATTGTTCTCGATTTTTATTATAGGCATTGTAACCTCTTAATGGAGCAACATAACCATGCTTAAAATTTGTTTCTTGCGCACAAACAACTACTGGGCTATGTTTATTAATTAAGAGTTGGAGGTGTTCCAGTTGAGAATGAAATCCATTTATGTTCCATTGTAATATGTTGTGTTCCATTATATGTCATGGTTTTTACTTTTAAGGTTTACTATGTGTAGGGCTTCAGTTAGATGATGTTAGCAAAAACTTCTACTACATAACTATCAAAATGTTTAAGAAACTGTGTTGTTTCTATTTATTTCGGAAAGGAGTTTCTTTCCTATACGGGTGTTTCGATTTTTCATTGTTCTATTGGTAAATAAGGGATGAAGCTTTTTGATTGCATCCAGGAGTCCTTTCATGTCATCAGTGTAGCTAAGCGCAAGTGATATTATATCAGATGCTCCTACAGTATTTTCAAAAAAGCTTTTGAACTGGAGGTAATTTAAAACGTAGTCGTCCGGTCTTTCTTCCATAGTACTTTTTATTACAGGTATCTGGTCATTTATGAGCGAAAGGGTGTCAATCTTTTTTGGCTTTTTGTGTATATGTGTCATCATCGGTTGCAGATTCAGTATGCTTACTGGATGTTGAAATAGGTCGCCTTTTGGCTCCTGTCTTAAGGTTTTGCCCTAAAGGAGGGAATTTCAATTCTGTATTAAGTTGTGGCAATGGTGTCGAAGGAGGTTCAGACTGGGAGGTGCCATTTTCTTTTATAGAAACAGTTTCTAGTGACACGTTTTCTGTGTTTCCTGTGTCAGTTTCATTTATTTCTGCGTTGTCTTTAGTTTTGTCATTTACTGCCATGACTGCGTGTGTCTACTATCTCCTTCAGATGAGCAGCTAACCATCTTATCATTTATTTCATCTGACGACTTGCACTGTTTAGCTAAATGTCCTTCCATTTTATATGAAAAGCAGGTAGGAACATCGGAAAAAAGGTATACCCAATAGGATGTATCCTCATGGTTTATCTGTAAGATTTCAGGTAGTTTGGCAAAGTCATCAGGTTTTACATACATTTGTCGGCGAAAACTCATGATGTGTGTATATCCAGGGATAGTTAATCCCGCCCTGATATACGATATGGATGATACAGGCTTAAATCCATGGGCCAGAAGGTGTTCTTCGATAACGTGATTGGGAATAGCAGGGCACACATTAGAAAGTATCACTCTTATTTTTAGTGAGAAGCGGCCTAATTTCCAAATACAAGTTGTTCACCTTTACTTTTGGGTGTTTAGATACCAGTTCATCTAGTAGTTTTTTTATTGGCGAGGTAGATACAGATTCTGCAGTTCGATATTCGAGATACAAATCGAATGTTGCTGGGGTTAGTTAGGTTACCTATTGCTGTTACGTATTCTTTAAGTGTTATGCCGTCGTGGGCTTCGATTATTATGGCTTGTTCTTTATTGGGTCCCATTTGGGTTATAGCTGAATAACTGGGAGCTGAGTTATACATTATTGGGTTGTTCACATTGCTTTTTTCGACATCTTGTTTTGGTAGGCCTGTGGCCGCCATAGAAGAGCAAAACTATTGATTTTATGTACATATTGATGCGCAGTTGTTTCATCGACAATTGGCATATATTTTCACTAACCTTCACTTGTTCTCTTCCGTTTAAGGCCTTGTATTAGATGGAAAGGAGTATTTAAAAGGTAAAACGATAGTAACTTAGAGTTTATTATGTAGTTTATGGCATACATTATTAGAATAGAAACCAAAGATATACGTTTGATCATTTTATTTACTTTTGTAATTACAAGTACTTGTGCTATTGAAGGGAAACAGATGTTTAAAGTTTGTAAGGATATGTCTAGTTTCGAACCACAACCATTTAACTTTAATTTAGTACCACAGAGGTAATGTATGAAAAACAAATTGCTCTGAAATGATTCAAGTATTGCGTATGCTTTATAATCGAACCAAAAACTTCTATAGAGATGATACATGAAGTTAACCCAAATGTTTTCCTAGGTTACAGGATGCTAGTATGAACATAGGTCACCTTAATCACAAATTCATGTTTTCACATGAATTCTTTATTCCTCCAGAGTAAAGATTTTGTCGGCAAATAAAATAAATTACACCTTTTGAAATGGCTGAAGAAAAATTAGTACAATTGGCTACTTAGTTTGCATTTGGAGTAAACATACATCTTAACATATTTTCTTGCTTTTGATGCTTGTCCATAACAACGTACAAGGAAACTTATTTAGATTCAGTGTCATGATTGCCTGCGCGAGCACAAGGTGCAAGCGTGGGAGGACAAAATGGCCAGATTGCGCGTCGAGGATGGCGACGTGTGGAGGATAGCCAGAGCCCTCAGAAATCATAGAGGCCAATACACCTCCCCAATCCATGGCACCCAAGGCCTGGCTTACGATCCCCAAGCCAAAGCCGATGCTTTCGCTGACTACCTTGAACGTACCTTATGTCCAAGAGATGACCCCCAGGACGATAACTTTTCCGAACGTGTTCGTCGGGAGGTGCGTCGTTTCCTACGCCGCCCTCCTGAGGACGCGGTTCGTCTCCCAACCATTCGTCCCAGCGAAGTCCAGGGCGTACTTCAGCGTCTCAAAACAAAAAAGGCGGCGGGGCCGGACGGGCTGACCCCCCTAATGCTCCGCCATCTTCCCTTCAACGCGGTTCTATTCCTAACTAGGATTTTCAACATGTGCCTCGCCCTTGGGTACTTTCCACCAGAGTGGAGAGAGGCCCGGGTGATTTGAATATTGAAACCTGGGAAAGATCCGGTTCACCCCTCCAGCTACCGATCCATCAGCCTCCTTTCCACCCTCTCGAAAGTTCTCGAGAGGTTGATTCTTACCCGCTTGTCCCCAATATTGGGAGACCTTCAAGCCATTCCCGCACATCAGTTTGGTTTTCGTCCTGGGCACTCGACAATCCAACAGTTGCTACGGGTGGTGGAGGCTGCTGCCCTGGGGTTCCAGGAAGGCGCCTTCACTGCTGCAGTTTCTTTGGATGTCGAGATGGTCTTCTCCACGATATGGCATGCCGGGCTCCTCTACAAATTGATCCACCTGGGGCTACCAACACAATCAGTCAACATAATACACAGCTTCTTGCGACACCGCACATTCCAAGTCACAGTCGCGGGGAAAACATCTACACTCAGACCAGTGAGAGGCAGAGTCCCAGAAGGCTCTGTACTATCCCCCACCCTATTCAACGTCTTTATGGCAGACTTCCAAACAGAGCCACGAGTCGAAATGGCACAATACGCTGACGACGTGCTTCTGTTCTGCAAAGACAAACACATCCTCAGAGCCTTCAACCCCTTACAAAGACGTCTCTGTCTCACACAGCAGTGGTGTAGGCGTTGGCGGATGTCCGTTAATCCGGACAAAAGCCACGCCATACTTTTTACAAAGCGCCACACCCCCGCAGACTGCTCCAATTTCAGCTACCGAGGTCGAAGGATAGAGTGGACTAACTCTGTCCAGTACCTAGGTGTTAACTTGGACAAGGGTCTAACTTTTCGCCAACACATCAGGGACCGAGCGGCCAAGGTACAGGGAGCAATTGCTTCCCTGGATCCAATGCTGGGCTCAACCTCGATGCCAGTTGGCATGAAGTTATACCTTTTCCGAGCGCTGTTATCCCGGTTATGCTTTATGCCTGCGAGATCTGGGGCATGGCCGCAGACTGCTAGCATGGCTCCAACGTGCACAGAATAGAGGACTCAGGTCTATATATTCTGTGGGACCTTATTCTCCTACCAGGTTGCTTCACGAGGCCTCGAGTCTCCCATACGTGGAGGATGAAATCAGGCGCCGGGCATCAAAATTCTACGCAAGTTTACCCAACCACAGAAGCGCCCTTGTCAGATCTCTTGGAGATTATGACCCCACTAGACGTCGCTCTAGTCAGCACCGGTTACCCCGCATGGCTTGCGGGCATCCGAGATAACCTAGGAGCAAATCCGAACAGCAGCTAAAGCTGAGCTCCACATAATCCTTCCAAGCTGCTTGGCATCAAAATTATTTACCCAAAAATTTTCACAAATAAAGCACCAGGGTGCAAGGTGTTGTATCCTGTCCTTCAACCCCCAGGTACATACTAGTAACCTCATAAAAATTCACCATTCTAAAAATCTACATTTCACCCTACAATATCCCGATATCTATCTTACCTGCGGTAAAACCCTTAACGGGTGGGCACGCAGGAAAAACCTTCTAGCTTTATACAGCCAGTCAGCCTGCTAGGTGGCGGGGAAACACTTCCTGTTGGTCGACAAATGTTAGCAAACGCACAATGAATGAGCCAGCATTTCGAAAAATGTACGATTGCAAGCCCTTCAAAAATGTTTTGAATCCAGTTTCTTTATGTATCATCATTGATGGATGAATGTATCATCTAGAAAAGTGATGCCCACCTCGAAAACGTAGATGGTAGCGTAACTGTCTCACTTCAAGAGGTCCCAAGTTCGCATATCGGTTAAGGTGAGTTACCTGGAGAAAGTTTCTCCGGGATTTTACCTTATCCTGATAGACGACTGTCAGGTAACTCTAAGTTCCATGAACCCCGGACTCATTTGGGCATCATTTCATCCATTGCTTTCATCGTCCGATATTACTTAACGTTGGAGGACGTAAATATTATTATTTTTATATTATTATTATTATTATTATTATTATTATTATTATTATTATTATTATTATTATTATTATTATTATTATTATTATTATTATTATTATTATTATTATTATTATTATTATTATTATTATTATTATTATTATTATTATTATTATTATTATTATTATTATTATTATTATTATTATTATTATTATTATTATTATTATTATTATTATTATTATTATTATTATTATTATTATTATTATTATTATTATTATTATTATTATTATTATTATTATTATTATTATTATTATTATTATTATTATTATTATTATTATTATTATTATTATTATTATTATTATTATTATTATTATTATTATTATTATTATTATTATTATTATTATTATTATTATTATTATTATTATTATTATTATTATTATTATTATTATTATTATTATTATTATTATTATTATTATTATTATTATTATTATTATTATTATTATTATTATTATTATTATTATTATTATTATTATTATTATTATTATTATTATTATTATTATTATTATTATTATTATTATTATTATTATTATTATTATTATTATTATTATTATTATTATTATTATTATTATTATTATTATTATTATTATTATTATTATTATTATTATTATTATTATTATTATTATTAAGTAGCTTGATGAGCAGGATCATCTGAGAAAACAGAAAGACTTTAGTCATAGTTACTTTTTCCGAAATTATATGTCATAATCACTATTAGAATTAAATTCTAAAAATACCAACGTTAAGCAAAGATTTCAATTATTAATATCATCTATCTGTCTCCTTAAAAAGAGTTGTGTGTTATCTTGGAACGAATACTTCTATGGGATGTCCATTTTTTCAAGTTTAATGCATATAGAGTGTCTATACTGAGTGGTGATCTTTGTAGCCCATTCATTATTGCAGGGGAAGACAAGTAGTGGCGTTGTGACGTCAACTCCGTCAGGTCTAACCGCCAAATATGCCCCCGAACGAAAGGCAGGTTAGCGTGTGACGTTACAACGCTGATTTTTGCTGCCTAAGAGGACGGAAACAGTTTGATGTGTTGGGGTTTCTACAGTGTAGGAAAGACGGGAAACGTATCGGACATTAATAATATGTACAACTTATATCTTGGTTGTTGTAATATTAATGGTGACTACTTTAATTACACAATTGGTCACAGTTTATAAACAATTACATTTTGGCTCTGTGCTATGAGAAAATATATAAAACTTCAACTCGTAGTGTATCTGAAGGTCAGCCATGTTATAAATAGAATATAAAAGAAGTAATTGTCTCTGCAAATTAGAGGAGACCCAATCAGAAAAAAATTACGTGGGCATTTTCCGACACCTCCTCTTTCGTTTTTAACTAGTTTATCACTGTCTGTTATATTTGTAACCGAAAGCTGCATGTTAGATTATGATCCGACAAGGTACTTCAGGGTTTGGACTTAGCTGATTTCATAACAGAAAAAAAATTGTTCGCACACATATGTCGAGCCAAACATACACAATGTCCATGCGCCAAGTGAATACAACCTTAAAAATCTGATTTGGGGGACATTTTTGTACAAATTAGCCAAGTCTTTCTAGTGTGTATATTTGTCCTTCAATAAATCGCCACATTGTAAACTTAACAGTTTCATTTGGTACGTGGCAGCTACATTGTTGTCATCGAGTGTGCCACACCTGACTGAACCCTCAGATTCTGTACTCACGGCGCCATTTATATAGGAAAACTTGGTACTACACCGCTCTTGCCTGACGTCCCACGCACTGCAGGCCTCGCTCCCGGCTGCAATACGCCATAACTCTCGAAGCTGTCTTATTGGATCCCTTATCTGCATTACTTAGTACTTTTTAACTGACTAACTCCTGAAAGAAAATCCATTTCTGCAAATAATATATGCAGACTAAATCAAAGAGAAATGAATGAGAAGTGTAAGGAAGATAAGATCTAGAGAAATGAATGACGCAACGGAATATTAGATCAAGGTCGCATAAACGCTGGAATAGAGGTAAACGGCTAGGGAGCCAATATCATTATCAGCCCTTAAATATAAGCAGCTTACAAGTTTGTCCTTAGAATTGCAAAATTGTGATTAGAATTCTAAGAAAGTATTTTATTTTTAAATACTAACTAGTTAACTATTCCAACGTTGCCTGCCCTATTCACCGGATTTCCGTGTCTGATACCGCGTTAGATGCTGCAAAAATCTTTTCTAGATTCTCAGCGGTACAATTTAACAATTGTTTAAATTAGTAGTAGAAGGAGAAGCAGAGGAAGAAAATGGATACGTTCGCGGAACTGATCAAATATAAATCGAGTCGCCATTCTTCATATCAGCCACGCCGCGGCCCGAACCACATACAACTTGGCCTCCTCGCATTCCCCAGCTCAAAATGAAGCTTGACTTCTCTCCAAAAATGATCTACGAGAGACAGGAAGAAGAAGAAAAGTTTGGCGAAGAACAGGCAACATATCTGCCTTTACAGCCCACGAGAAAAAAGAAATTGAAAGAGTTAACTATTAGATACCCGGGGTATCTAGCAGGTACTTACCCCAGCACCTTATATTCATATAACTCAGGCAACGGACATCGTATTCGGCATCTACAAGGATAGAGACGGTAACTTGAAGATTGGCAATTCCATTATTCACATAGAAGACAACAATCTGTATGAAAGGAACAGGCACTTTAAGGGAATTCGAGGTATCTGGGAATTTTTAAGTAGAAAAAGATTAGATTACTCTAAGGTCGCTCCCTCGGACAAGAAGGCAACTTCTTCTATTAACTAACGAGTACTCATAGAATAACTAAGCCCTTAATCAGATAAAATCGAACTGATTGCAATCAATTCTGTGGAGACCCGGAAGCCTTATGAGCAGTGAATGCGAAGTATTCTTACGATCCCGAACAACTGTCCGCTATTTCCACCATGCAGAAACTTGCGGAAAATAAACGTAAAGCGCAGGATTGGCTTCTCTAACAAGATGCCTATACTTTGCAGAATGCTTCCCAAAGGACATTTCAGAGAAATCACTACACGTGAAGAATATTAACCATATATGGGAAACCGATTTTGCTGATTTCAAAATCCTTAAAAGGTATAGCGATAAAATCAGTATCTGCTAACGTGTGTAGATAGTCTTTCCAGATAAGGACACCTAAAACTCATAAAGTAAAAAATTAATGCCGAAAATGTAAAGGCCTTCGAAGCCGTTCATCTGACAGTCAGATCCGGCAGGGGAAACGAAACGTTAGGATATACATTTCAGAAGCTTTTAAAAGAGAAGGACATTGGCATCAAGTTTAGAGAAACCCCGATGTAAAATGCACCATGGTCGTCAGGTTTAATGGTACCATCAACTATAAGATATACAAGAATTTATATTGTAAGTACTCATTCACACACACGCTATATATATATAACCATAACTCATCAATTCGGCAAAGGGCAAACCATGAGAAGAGGCCAAGAAAAAATGAATTTTGACAAAGGCTACGAAAAAAATTCTCATTGGAAATTTTCAAATTTGTAAATGTTCTAAAACATTCACCGTAATTGGTGTACGTAGTGTAGGACCGTGCCAATGTAGAAGGAAATTTTTACATTTGGGAACTTACTCCAGTGTAAAATAACAAATCGACTCTGTACAAAAGAGTTAAAAACACTAAAGACAAAGGTGAGAAAAGCTATAATTCAACACCTCGCTCCTTGGAAAGAATACGATTCCGACTTCGACAGCTGGATAGATGCAGCATGGATAAAAACTGTGTAACCTTGATGTGCGAAACTATCTTGAATTTGTATCTCTAGAATTCGCATGGTAAATTCCCGAAAAATGTAACTCATCTAATTAATCATAAGTGGGTTATTGGTCTGGCAGAGCTTTCCTAGTCCTACGGTTTCGAATCCATGTATGAGAACGTACTAAATGGAGCCGGAGAACTAACTAAAATGTCCTTATAACAAGATCCGGTAGAATAGTATTATAAAAAATGCATTTTAAGAAATGTAAGAAGCTGTGCACCTCCATAAAAAATTAAGTAACAGACGACGAACTCCGGGAAGTGCTCTTATCGGAGCTGCAGGGTACCATCATTTCTCATCTGACAGAGATAAAAAAATTGTAAAAATGCTACAAAGCAATGGGTTCCAGCTCCCTCCACCTCCCATAAATCAATGAAAATGCCAACAGCATTCATTTAAAGATCACTAAAAGGAACAAGTTAAAACGGAAATAGATTTTAACGGGAAAATCTTTCCCACTAGAATATATTATGGTATAGGGGATATATATGTGGACAGCACAAAACATTATCTGCCTAACCTTGATGCCCACAGAATTCTTAATCAAAATATGCTTACAGAAGTAATTAACTATCTGAAAGCTCCCTTTCTTAGATAGCACAGGAAAATCGCCTTTCTGTTTATTTCCGGAACCGAACCTTCCTTTTGTTTGCTGCGGTCCCATGTAACCTTAGCTACTTGGTAGCTCATACGTTAAGTGCATAAGAATAATTCAATGTCCTCCGTACATCATTCACCATAAGTTTGAAAACATATTTTATGTTTCGGTAGAACCTAATCATTTTAAAACCGTAACAGTCGAATTAGTCAATAATTTGGGCGATTTGGCTCGCCTGAACAGTAACATTACACTTTCCATTGCCGTGCTGTACCTTAAGAAAGTACTGAAATTTTTGTTTTGTTTCAGATGTCGGCCGTTGTGGAATTTTCGGCAGGATTTCAAGGATTTTATAATCCAAATGGAGATGTAATAATAAAAGAACTGGCCGTGGTAGAACTTGAAAGTGAACAAGTTGTATACCATTTTTTGTTTCGATGGCCCGATCTTCCCGCCAACTCATGGCCTTTGAAGTATAGGCGGGCCAATAAGTGGTTAACGAAGAAGTTTCACTTCATTCCATGGGACTCTGGTTACATGGAATGCGGTTCGAAAACCACCGGTATCATAGATGGAAATTTATTCGTGAAGGGTGACACAAGAATTTTTGAACCCTTTGCAAATGACCCAAGCAGGGTCTTTAACATACAGCACTTAGGCTGCATATCAAATATCGAATTTCTCGTCACTGAGCCTTCTTGCGCATGGCATTATTGCAATACCATCAGATGTGCAAAATCCGAAGCAATTGGTATAGCCAGATGGGTAAAGGAAAATCGGTGGGAGTTCGATATATAATTCTCGAACCTGTTTTCCATGGGAATTTAATTACAGATTAAATTCCTCAAATAAAATCACTTAAACTGGCAATGAATCCGATTACAGCATACAACGTAAACCAGAGGGGAGGGTGCCTGGGACAGTACATCGGACCGCTATATCTAGGAAGCCCATACGTTAAAAAAAGTACGAGCTTGAGTAGCTTCTTGGGTAGTCTATTCAGAATTGTTATGCCCATCCTCCTGCACGGAGCAAACATTTTGGGCAGAGAAACCCTCACCACGATGCAAAAGTCACGACTATTGCAGCAAGACTTGCGGGTACCAAGGTCAAAGATATCGTGGCCAGACGAGCCACGGAGTCACAAAATTTAGTAGGGAAGTTACAGCAAGTAAAGCGGAGGAGAAAGAGATCAGCTCCAGGAAACAAAAGTAAAAAAGGAGCTTCAACAAATAAAAAACCAAGAGAGGTTTTTGATTAAATATCACACCATGTTCCTATCTGATATGCGCTCAAATTGATAGCGAGATAGCACCATGATCCCTGGCACTTAATCCGAGTTTGACAGGCTTGCTAAGAAGCCAACTCAGTCTGTGGTATTAGAAAATTTCACCACGCTAATCAACCCCATAGCCCTATTACACCAAACTGTACTGGAATTTGTTGTTCTGATGATAAGGCACACTACGTAGATTTAAATGTTTATTTAATGTAAGAAAGAAAATTTGTAAAGCTCGATGCTTCCAATTTAGCAGCAACAGATAAAACGCTGGATGTTAACAACGTTTTGCGCACCTTTTTCAGACTATTTAGCGTTTCCTTAAACGGAACCTCCATCATTCCCTCGTAAAATCTTTGCCATTGCGTAGCTACTTAGAAACTTTGCTTGCGTACAGTTGCGGTGTATCGAAAAGCTATCTAACTGACGCGACCTCATACATCGACACGTCTCTCAATAGTCTCACCTGGGACGAGGCTTCGATAAGTGGAACTTTGGAAGTAGGAAACTGTAATCGGGTATGGGGAGAATGCCATCACCGTAATAATGTGTCAAAAGTAGCAGTCATCTCGGTATATTGCACGGAGATATGTTTAACCCCACTATGATACTGCCAGGACTTAGTCTTCAAATGAAATTGAATAAAGCAGAGCAAAAGCGCAGATCTACATGCTAAATTTAAATTTCTTGATGCCACTTTATAAGTCAAAATGGTAAAACAAGCTCCCATCACCTTAATGGCGAATGTGAAAGCTTCAGAACAACTGAATTATGGATACAATATTACGCCAGTCAATGTGAGATCCTTCACTTTCGCAGCGGAACAGAGCATCATCTCAATAGACAACGCTGTATTAGGTCCACTACCAAAAAGAATACTCATAGATATGAGACAAAATACGGATATTTAGGTAGCTCCTATCATAAACCTCTTAAATGTTAAGCAGTTTCCGTAGAGAATATTTTCAGCATATGTTAATGGCTAACAAATTTTTGCAGAAGGCTTTTATGTCAACACTTCGCACGAAAAATGATCAATGTTAACTTACCAAACCCATTTTCCGGTTCTGGCATCCAGCACGACAACAGCGAAATTCTGATAAAACACGGCATATATATAACCGGTTATTTCCTAGTGGTTTAGGATTTAACGCCAGAAAGTGCCGCTTCAGAAAGACACATTGCTCTATTAAACGGAGTATGAGAATAGAGCTTAGATTAAAAACAATGTTAATACAAGCCATCACTTGTATCATGTACTCCGAGTACGACAATTCTATTCAGATAGACAAAGATCTAAGAGTGTACACAGATTACTAAATATGAACACTTTGCAGATAGAACAAATTTAGCGAGAGATATTAAATTGTGCAGATGTTTTTGCATCAGACATGTTGCCTACAGAATTTAATAGCCCGTACAGACCCTCAGCACCTACCTGGTTCACATTGGCTAGCTGTAACTCAAAATTCTGATTCTATGACATGGTATTTCGATCCGTACGGCCTCCCTCCTTTTATAAAATCCTTGAAAAACTTCATTTCATTTCACCTTTAAAAACCGCCAGCTACAAAGCCTCTACTTTGACATCTCCGGCCAGTACATGTGCCTTTATACCCTCTACGTCAGCACAGAGGATACATCATTAACGACATCTACAGTGCTACATCGTAGCACTGTTCAACTCTGCCGATCCAGATCGTCAGGCCAGAGAAATGTTTCAGGGGTAGTTTCCAGTTTGGCGGTGCAGCAAAGGATAGCGATAGCTGCAGAATACAAAAGTAAGTACCTCGGTTATTTTCTGCTCAGTCTCTGTGTAAGTTTTAAGCAGGATTTGTCTTGGATTATACAGGGCTCAGGGAAAACGACAAAGTATTAATCATAAAGGAATTAGCCATTGTTGGAAATGTAATTGTTGCAACCTTTTATTACGTAGGTCCATATCATTCGAATAGTAAATTATATGCATTCAACAGATATAGTAAAAAGTAATTCATTTCAATGATGGTTACATTCCTTACAGCATGCTAAAAGCTTACTAGAAGAGGAAATAGCGGGGCACATCTCTCACTTCGCTTATGATGACGACAAATGAGTAGCTCTTTGCGCACTCTACGGTAGAAAGTTTATCAACTTAAAGAACAAATTTTGTTGTCCTAAATCATAAAATCTCTATTATCAGTTGCACTGCGGATTTCCTTGTCACAAGTTCTCTAGCACTTATACGCTCAAGCCATGTTCAACTCGTTGAAATATCATAAGCTTAAAAAAAGGAACACAATATTTCCTGCTAATAGCTAAACTGGGCATGATTAATTTTTTTGTTTTGGCTCTATAAAAGGCAACGAGATGAGCTTCAGAGATAAACAGATCAGGCTGATGCGCCGCCAACCTGGGGCAACTCCTCCGGAACCAGTGCTGCATCGCCGGACCCAATTTCTCAACAAACACTATTTTATATATATTTGCCTCAGTTTCTACAAGAACAAAAATTACGAGGCTCGTGGTAATTGGTGCAGTAAAGCAGGGAAGAGCCGTCCTTATCCTACTACTTCACGATTTTCCTAAGCTTGCTGAACATCTCTGTAAAGGACAGCCACACAGATGCATCGAAGCACAGTTTCGCCTCAAATCCATAAATGGAAGTCGTGCCAGGATACAAAGAAAAAATTCACACATCCTCCTCTGTCTGGATGATATTGTGACTTTGTGGGTTCGTGAAATGAAAAGTCCAATTACACAAACTCAACAATGTTCTTTATTTCCACCGACTTACAGTTTAACACTTGCCAATTACACAGAATTACGTACTGCACACAATTACAATTCACCAGTTCATCCGTTAAGGTTACACTTGCACTCGCGATTACGTAAACTCCGATGCACATACACAGTCTTCTCGTCCTTACACTAGCACTGAACTCTTACGCTGAATGCCAAGAACTCTGACTGACTGACTAACTCCTCCTCTTGCCCGTCGTGCTGCTTATATAGGGTCCGCTTGCCGATCTGGAAGGTTCTCCATTAGATGAAATATCCCGTAAGTTAGAGAACACAGGTGGAACAGAAAGAGACGGCACAGTGATGTTTTTTCTCCCAGCCACCTCCTGTCACCACTATAAGACAAACGAGGGGGGTTGGCTAACACGGACCTCCCCTGCTTCCCGCTCTCAGCTGGTCTATAGGGTGTTCCAACGCTCGGGTGACAATATAAACTCTCTATTATGCAATGCAAATATATTGCAACATCGACTTACAGAGTATGTTTTGGCTACTACCGATGTAAGAGGCTATATTAACAGTGCTTCAGGTAGTATCACTTTTGTTCCTCCAAAAGAAAACACTTCATCTGTCATAGTTTACGATGTTATCTGTGACGAAATAAACTCAACGCTTATATATTATAAGAATGAATATAAAAGGTGAAGTTTCATATACATATTTTTATTTATTATTTCCTGTGACCTTCTCATGTAGGGAAAGTCCCTCCCATCCTTCATTATATCAAGAAAAAACAGTAGATGAAGAATAATTAAGGCAAAGTCATTTTAAGTATACATTTTTGGAAAAAGCAATGGACTTATTAATAAAGTAAATTATACTATTCTTCACATGGTCATTGGATCAGCATTAATTTTATTTACATTTAATAAAGTGTGGCCGCGGCGGCGGACCTTGCCATGCTGCCTTTGCAGTTTTACTATCACTTACCTAATAAACACGTAATAATGTTGCTATCACCGCAGCAACCAAATAAAAATCACTAGTAATTATGACGTCACGTGATGATTTTCCAATACGAGTGTTGTAAGGCATTTGGTTCCTTAAATCCTGGCTAGAGACATAGTTAATACTTACATCAGTTACAAGGCTTCCGTGCCAAGATCATCGTGCTTAGTGACTGAGTTCCTTAATAGAACCAGTCACAGTTTGTCATGGTTACAAAATGTGGGTACCAATATCACTGTTATTACGCTCTTAAAATGCTGCTAGAGATAGTCACTAATTTCACCTGTTCAAGATGTGATCCCCATACCACCGTTATTATGGACTTACTGCTTTAAAGCCCAGCTGGCGACATACATACTGCATATTGTTACCAGCTACAAGACCTGTGTACCAAGATCACCACTAAAGGTAACCGAGTCTCTTCGATTCTAGCCAGAATTGCTGTAAGCGCCAAAATCACCAAAAATAGGAAACTACACCTTACACACATCAGTTGCTGTTAAAACTGTTTACAAAACACAAATATCAAGATCATTCTTTTGGGGTCTGAGTCCATAATAGCGTAGTTAAAGACACATTCACTGCTTGTACCTGTTACAAGACATGAATTCAAGATAGCCTTTTCTGGTCACTGAATTCCTTCGAGACTGACTTGAGACATACTGGCTGCTTGCACCGGTTTAAAGATAGAAGTATGAGATCATCGCTATTGCGCAATGCTCCCTCAGAGACCAGCTAGAGGCACATGCAATGCTTTTACCGGTTACAAGACATAATTGCCAAAATTGTTGTCATTAGGGACTTCGTCCACCAAAGCACACTAGAGACACAGTCATTGCTTGCATCGTTTAAGGGCCTAAGTACCAGGATCACGGTTATTGGGGACTTGATCCCTTAGAGCTTCAGTGGAGACTCACTCACTACCTGTGTCAGTAACAAATAGTGCATGCTAAGATCACAGTTATTAGAATCTCGAATTCTGACTTGCTTGTACCGATTACAAGGCATGAGTGACAAACCCAGTACTCCCAAGCCTGAATAACGATAAACTTGATGCACTAGAATGTTCGTCCAATTCTAAAACTTGACCATGGTAAATACCTACTTATCAAGTATACCTGAAACAAGAGGTAATGTCTTCCATGAAGTTAAAATTTTCTTTGATATGTAGAATACGCAATTTCCTTTAACAAAGTAACCCATGATACGTTTTCAAAATGCGACTATCTGTTCCAGATCTATTATAGATATATAGAAAGGGATTTATGCCTTCAAAAATGCCACTCATAGAGCTCAATCCAAAGAATAAGTTGATTAAGTAAATTGAGGTGTTAGAGTGTATTTATTTAATATTGGTTTGCATGATGAATTGCTTTATTTTGAATTCCAAAGTGTACAGTTTTACTGATACATTACTTATCCGGTATTTTTGCTCCATTAATATTAATTACAAGTATTGATTACAAAATTGCATTTCCTTTAGGGTTGGAAGTCATATTGAGTTAATGGAAAACACATTTGCCTGGTGGATGTCTCGGGAATTATGTCTTTTGACGCACACACCGAGGATCATGAAGGTATGAATAATATTGTGTGTATATGTAATTGTAGCTTTTGTTATTCTAAGTCCTAAAATGTTTGTATTCTTTACATTTGAGTTATCTTCTAGATGTAAACTGCAGTAAAATGATGCACGATGATTCTTAACTTAAAAGCTACTTCGAACTGAACCAGAACTGTTATATGCATGCTATAATGTTTCCTTGCAAGTGCATTCTTGCCATTATTCAAAAAGTATTTTTAACGCTGTATGAAATATGTTATTGATAAAACTTTAAAATTATAATATTAATCCTTTTCCTACAGAAAGATATTCATTTCTGATCAGAATAATGCAGATGTTTATATATCAACTACAACATTCAAATCCCGAATCATGATATAAGTTTATGCTCATGCCTGTGTATTTCCAGCGAACAAGTTTCATGGAACCAAGATATATATATGTAAGATTTCCTGGATTAAAAGACATATTTTTTCATTCTCAAAAAGTTAATACTTGGGCTGGCATATTTACCAGTACACGGTGTTTGGGTCATATTGACGTAACACAAGCTAAGCAGCAAGTATTGGGTCTTACAAGGGGCGTTCAAACAGAAATGAGCAGTAATGTGGATTGCGCAAACCGGTGACAGGATGGTAATATCATGGTGTGTGTAACTAAGAGTGGTTCCGACAAGAGCGTGGAAGTTCACAGCCAGTCGATAGAGGGCACGCGTGCAAATCACGTGTCTATACAGAGCTAGTAGGATAAGCATGCATCAATCGTACAACGCTATCATTCTCATTGCAAACGTCAAAAGAAGAGCAAAGATGTGTTGTTCATTTTCGGAAGAAGTAGGGGGAGCGGAGCTTCATCGACGAATGTCACAAGTGTACGGCGACCACTGCATGTCTTCTGCAAGGCTGAAGGCGTGGCTCAAGCGCTTCAGGGAAGCACTAGTGTCGTTAGACGATAGTGCATTGTCTGGAGCACCACACTGCATTAGTAATGACATCATCCAGATGGTTGATGCACTCGTTATCCAGGACTGCCGAGAGAGAGAGAGAGAGAGAGAGAGAGAGAGAGAGAGAGAGAGAGAGAGAGAGAGAGAGAGAGAGAGAGAGAGAGAGAGAGAGAGCGAAAGCCATAGCCACCGAGGTCGGACTGAGCGTTGGAAGTGTTTATACCATCATGAAGGAAGGACCGCACTTGAGCAAAATGTACGTCCAGTGGGTGCCCCACAGTGTTCAACCACACCAAGAAGCATATCGAATGGCCCACTCTCTTGGGCATCTGCATCGTTATGCTAGGGAAGGGCATGTGTTCCTGGCACGAGTGGTGGTTGGAGATGAGTCTTGGTGTCATCAGTTTGAGCCAGAATCAAAACGACAAAGTCTCCTGTGGAACCACCACCACCACCACCACCACCACCACCACCACCACCACCACCACCACCACCACCACCACCACCACCACCACCACCACCACCACCACCACCACCACCACCACCACCACCACCACCACCACCACCACCACCACCACCACCACCACCACCACCACCACCACCACCACCACCACCACCACCACCACCACCACCACCACCACCACCACCACCACCACCACCACCACCACCACCACCACCACCACCACCACCACCACCACCACCACCACCACCACCACCACCACCACCACCACCACCACCACCACCACCACCACCACCACCACCACCACCACCACCACCACCACCACCACCACCACCACCACCACCACCACCACCACCACCACCACCACCACCACCACCACCACCACCACCACCACCACCACCACCACCACCACCACCACCACCACCACCACCACCACCACCACCACCACCACCACCACCACCACCACCACCACCACCACCACCACCACCACCACCACCACCACCACCACCACCACCACCACCACCACCACCACCACCACCACCACCACCACCACCACCACCACCACCACCACCACCACCACCACCACCACCACCACCACCACCACCACCACCACCACCACCACCACCACCACCACCACCACCACCACCACCACCACCACCACCACCACCACCACCACCACCACCACCACCACCACCACCACCACCACCACCACCACCACCACCACCACCACCACCACCACCACCACCACCACCACCGCCGCCGCCACCGCCGAGGCAGCCAAGGCGTCGCCACCGCCACCAAAAAAGAATCCAAGGCCATCTACACGAGTGCAGGAAAGGTTCTTCTTTGAACAAAATCACCCGCTTCTGATACACTTCCTGCAGCGTGGGACAATAGTGAATGCCAAGTGTTACTTGCAAACCTTGACTACACTTCGCCAGGCGATCAAATCAAAAATACCAGGAAATCTTATCCGTGGGGTCATTCTGCTCAATGACGGTGCAAAGCCTCATACGACCAACACAATCGCGGCACTCTTGCAGAAATTCAACTGAGGGATTCTCGGCCACCCTCCATACAGTCTAGATTTCTCTCCCTGTGACTGCACCATATTTGGTCCCCTAAAAGAGGCTCAAAGGGGCAGACGATTCACCTCGGCCGACAAAGTCAAGCTGTACGTGTGGAACTGGTTCACAACGCAGCCCCGGGAATTTTATGAGACAGCCATTCACCGCCTTGTGTCACAGTGGAACAAGATCTCTACAGCTAGGGCCAGTACTTCTAAGACACAGATACCGGCCTTTGTTCTTGTGCCTCCGGCTCGTTCCTTTTTGACTGCTCAATTATTAAACTAGAGCGGGTGTAATAAACATGTAGAACATAAGAACGTCTAAGACTTTACCAAACAGAGTGAAAGGTAACTATAAGATCCCTGTAAGACACCCATTGCTTATTCCAAGGAAGGAGGGAAACCACAGGTCGTCTCATCAATAAATTCGTATCTGGATAATAAATAGGCCTATTTATGGCTTTTGTATTTTCAGACAGAGAAATCCTGAACGTTAACAAAACAAGCTTCAAAACAAATCTGTTATCATTAGATTGCACTTATAACTATACAACAGCACTGGTCATTGATATTAATTTTTCGGGACTGACTGAACTTACCATAATTACAAGTAATTGAAGTAGACCGTGAACTTAGCCGTAACCTTGGGAACAGATGGCTTGTGCTCATCCAACTGCATCACACAGCCTGGCACTTTGTAGTGACTATGTATAGGAATATCTAAGCATTAAAGCCAAGGCAGAAGGAAATAATGTTACCTTCTTACTGGATTTTAGGTAACAAACTACATCTCTTGTACGGTGAGCTGGCCTTTGCAGACAGCACTTACTAGACAGTGCTTAACTACAAGGTTACAAACACTTTATTAAATTTGAATGGTGTTTTGTCACATTGAGCTCATGATTAGTTCTTCCGTTGTCTATCTTATAATGTAATCACTCCAAAAAACAATAAATTTGTATATAGAATGTAAGCTAAAATAATAGAGAACCAAGCAATTTTAATTTTAGAAGATCAAATGATGTTTATTACTATACAAAATATAACGGAATCACTTAGCATACATTAATAGGGTACATCGGGGCTATTTCGCTCATGGGGCTATTCCGCTCAAAATAACAAATTTGGTTACTGCACATTCATTGAGCGCAGACATCTTGTCTTGTGATTGTCATACTGCTGTGAGTTAGTATAGAAGCAACCGCAGAGTAATTTACTGGTTTACTGGTAAGAAGAAACTTATTTGAAGGTAAGCAAATAGAATGCATGTTTAGCAAAGATAAATATTTCTTCTCCTGAACATAAGGGAGAGAGCTTAAAGCAATGCTAGTTTGTGATAACAGAAACATGTGTGCCTTAAGGCACATGGTTACTGCATGCCCTGCTAGAGAGTAGTGCAGACTGTCTTTCGTCCTTCTGCTTTACAGGCACGTATTTTTAAAACAGTGCATTTGGGGCTATTCCGCTCAGTGATTTGGGAGCTATTATACTCTATTTTCTTCTGTAATATTTACTGTAGTTGTCCAGTTGTTTACAGTACGAGAAAGGCCTGTATTTTGTGTATTTCAGATGGCTCGAACTTATAAACGCAAAAGTTCAGATAAAAAATAGAGAGATATGAAGATATGGATCAGGCTGTCTCGAGTGTTCCTCAAGGGGACCTCAGCCTAAGAGGAGCAGCAGATATTTTCAATGTGCCTTTTTCTACACATAAGACCGTATTAATAAAATGAAAGGAAGCAATACATTAGTGGACAAGAGTACATTTCGAGCTGTCGGGCGCTCTGCTTTTTTATCGAGGAAAAAGATCTGACTGAGAGACTAAAATATCTAGCTGGTTGTGGCTTTGGCTGCACACCAGAGCAAATTTGAAGAGCAGCATTTGTATATGCTCAGAAAATACGTATTGATCACCCGTGGAATGAACAAGAAGCTATGGCAGTAAAAGACTGGTTTATTAACTGTATGAAAAGAAATACAGGCATTTCTTTTAGGAAACCACAGTTTTTTTCCAAGGCAAGGACAGCAGGAAAGAACAAGAATGTAGTAGAGGCATTTTTGTCTTCATTGAGAGACATTTATGCAGAACTAAATCCTATTTCGAACAAAGTGCACATCATACTTAACATGGACGAGACTGGAATACTGCTAAATAACACACCTTCGAAAATAGTAGCTACTAAAGGAGCAAGAGGAGTTGAGAAGTTGTCAAGTGCAGAGAGGGATGGAAATGTAACTGTTAAAGTGCGTTACAGTGCAACTGGGGCTTTTGTTACACCATTTGTGATTTTTAAATGGCCCAGGTTCAGAGATATCTACAAGAGCAATTTACCCATGGGATCTGAGCTTCCTATCATGGATTCTGAATGCATAAATGAGAATGTATTTCTGAAATGACTACATCACTTTCAGAAGGATCGACCCCAGGGAAGATACTTGCTGGCACTAGATGTCATACTTCACATTGCACTGTGTAAAGTCTAGACTTTGGCAGAGAGAATGAAATTTAAATGATAAGCCTCATACAACACATATAACCTCATACAGCAAATGCCCCGCAGCCTCTCGATAGGACAGTTTTCAAGGCCCTAAAATCATTTTATCACCAAGAAGCTCCACATTTCATCCAAAACAATCCATGTTCATCTATCTCAAAATTTAATTTTGGAAGAAATCAGCTACAATTCGCAACGACTTCAAAGGGTTTGACTCCACCGGTATCTATCCATTCAACCCTTCAGCTATACCAGAGCACAAATTCTTGACTCACAACTACTTTCAGTCTCTGGAAGATGTTACTGAGACATGCTCTGGAAATGCTGAGGTTCATGCTTCTAGCAGTCAGTCTTCACCTTCACAGCGATCACAGTAGGGGTTAAACAATTAAGAAAGTGAAGAGGCTATGAAGACCTCTCCGTTCACTGCCATAATAACGTGACCTACGAAACAGAGTGCCAAAAAAGCTCGAAAGTGATCAGCAACAAAACGACTCACTTCGGATGAAAATTATGAGGACGTCGTAGCTAAACGCAGATTGAAAATGGAGAATGGATCTAATAAGCTTACCAAAAAAATAGTGAACCCACAAGTGATGAAGAGGACATTCACCATGTTACTGTGGAAAGAAGAAGAATATACCTTGTGGGGTTTGCAACCTAAGATACTTGTCATCTAAGTGTGTGTTAAAAGGCGACTGGATTAAATGTCAAAAGTGTGGAACATGGTACCATGTAGCACGTGATGGTGCTGGAGGAAAGCAAATTTTCACCTGTGGAAAGTGTTAATGGTTTTGATCAGAAGAAACTGAAAGAAATAGCCCCTGCAGTAAGCGGAAAAGCCCGTCTTTTTTATTTTACTTTTGTCATTGTGCACGTTTGAATTCAATGTTTTTTCTATGGATTATGTCTGCGAAAGGGCGATTTAATTGATACCGAAATACACTCTATAACAATCATAAAACAAGTTGAGCTTTTAATATTACATCATCTTCGCTTCATTTACTGTCTAATTTTGGTTCAAACTTGAAATGAGCGCGAAATAGCCCTTCTCTACCCTATTTGTTTTTCTCTCTTACATCACCGATCTCAGGGTTAGGAGTTGTTCGAGCTCCACTAGCCCGGAAGGTCGGGGCAAGGGAGCCGCGTCATTGACCTGATATAGGACAGGGATTGACCTGATATAGGTTAAGGGACCAGTCGAACGCCTGTGATGAGAGCGAGAGAAGGGGATGATAGTATGAGGGTGAAATGAATGACACGAAAGTTGAATGATGGAGCAATTGGTGTAATAATAGCGGGGGAAACAGGAGAACTAGAGGAAACCCGCCCAAGTTCCGTGTTGTCCACCACAAATCTCACTTTCTGGTCACCTGGGATCGAATCCGGGTCCTCTTGGTGAAAGCCGAATGGTCTAACCGCTCTGCCACTGCGCGGCTTTTTTTTTTTTTTTTTTTTTTTTTAAGTTTGCTGGGTCGGTCTCAATGGCTCAGTTGGTTCGGCGCTGGCCTAATGAGCCCAAGTTAAGGGTTCAAAGCCGACACAGACCGATGATTTTTAAATAAATGCTTAAAAGCGACAACCTCATCTAAGTAGTTTACTGACGTGTAAAAAATGTAATGAAATATATTTAAGCATACCGGCAACGCTAACATGATCTATTGGCAGTGTCATTAACAACAAACTATTATTTATAATAATTTTTCTGCATTAAGCCACACGTCAAATTGTAAATTGAAATAAAGTAATAAATAATATAAGTAAATATTTCAAGTCATTAATAATAATTACAACATACATTTTAACATCATATTCAGAGCGCGAGAGCGGATTTTCAGATAACTACACAGTGTATGGATGACTGGGTAAACACGGGTTGCAGTAACATAATCTCGTGTTTGGACGGCAGGTGTATACATGCGTTCACGATGTCAACAGAGGGCCATTTTAACTCCATGCGCATTCAAAAAAGTAAGAGGAATATAAGTGACTACTTTCATAATAATTGATTAATTTGTTCATTATTTACACTGGGCTGATCTACCTCATAATAAAAACAAATTTGATTCAAACGCAAGTGTATGTAATATATTAGAAATATATTGTTCAAAATAATATTCTATTAGGGAAAACGATGCAGTTAAGGAGGCAAACAATGGCATTCATGCCTAATATCGGAATATCACAGGGAGTAAAACTGTATCACTGAAATTTAGGCTTAAATAAGGCAATTCACATGTTTCTGAGACAGCTGTTGTATAAAAATATCAATAGACATGAACACTCAACAAAGAAGGGCCTTAAGAAACAAATGATTTCTGCATGTAATCCATGAATCTATATGGCCTTAGAATTACTGTGCATTTATAACACTTGAGTACAAATTTTTGGATAGGCAAGGCCAGAAAAGTCACAAAAGCTTCTCTTTTTATTTTTCAGATCTCACATTTTAGTTTATTTGTAATTTATTTCTTCCCCTCGTTGTAAAATCTTTATTCCACTAAAGTGGGGCAAAGTTTTGAGAGGCTGCAAAAATTTTAAAAAAGTTATAATCAGAAAAAAACACTTTCTACTCATAAAAGGTTTGTGGGTTAGGTAAGCACCAAAATGTACTGGTCACTAAAGTACACCTCAAAAACATGTGACTCCCTTACTGAGAGCGAATTCCGGTTACCAGACGATTTTACAAACTTTTTACTAGAGTATACATGACAAAGTAATTCAGTAAACGTCTCGGAAAAATAGAACTATCATATGAGTACACTAACAACGTCAGCTAAAAAGAAAATGGCGGATTCTTGTACTTGGAGCAGGGGTTGGCTGCCAAAAATTAGGAAAAAATTAGAGACCCGCCTCATCCGTACAGTCAAAATGGACATATTATTAAACAACTGTTTATTTACATTTTTGCTTAAACTACGTCCCGTGCAACTCAATTAACACGCATATGATCGTTTGCCATTTATGTAATAACATTAAAACACGCAGCAAATGACTAAAAGTGTCTTAAAAGGCTAAATCAAGCACGAGAACTCGCGAGGTGGCAAAGGTATAGTGTCAGGCTACTGAACCTAGAACGTGGTTTGAGGCAAGCCTCGAACTAGCTCAATGGGATTATGACCCTTCCTGCGCCCTAAACCCCAATGACACCGGTTTGAGTCTCAGCGGTGCAATTATTTGTTTTATGTTCATCAAAACTTAGAAACCGAATTCACAATAATTTCATTATAAAGTTCCCGAGGGCGTGGATTACCCAAGAAGGTCATCAGTTCGAGCACTGGCTTCGTTAGAAGGGTCGTGATCCAGGAATAGAAAAAGGGTCATTCCTGCGACACAAAGCATATCAATTTTAAACGACAGTTCTAATAGCACAATAATTCTATGTCTGCAAAATAGTGTGTAGCTTCCATGTCAAACTCTGATACTGTAATTTCCATGATTTCTGTGTGCAAATGTGTATAAATGATCATTATTTCAATTGCACATACCTATAGGTTTGTTTAAACAACTACCTACTTGTAGTTCACCAATAAAGAAACATCAAAAATGCTATAAAACACAAGTAAAACAATTAAAAATAAAAATAATAACAGTTTTCAGAATAATAATTACAAATTGTGAGTACTAAATGGTAAAATAAATTAGTATACCTACGCAGAGGATTTGAAACACCGTTACAGCAGACAAATGAGATTGTAATTCTGCGCTAGTTCCAACTGAGCTACCTAGTAACTTGGAAGATAAACATTCCGTCTAACATTTAGTATTCGCTGGTTCCAGTGAACATTTGCAGACGTGCAAACTTCAGCTGTCTAATTACGAATATATTACAGGCGATGCGATAACATCCATATTACTAATTTGATTGAGTGTTTAACATGTTATTCGGACAGATAGATCTCCATTGTGATCTCAAATAGAATCAAGTTACTATGTTGTGTTCACATTTCGTTCGATTATTTCTACTTAAAAATTTATTAGAGGTGCCGCTCTTGTAGGGGCAGCTTAACTAATATTATTAACCAAGATATAATACAATTGGTTGTTTCCGGGCTGTTTTGCCGTGGTCTGTTGGAGTAAGAACCAAACGTTTCGTCCACAACTACGGCAGACGCAGCCAAACTCTATGCAAGAAAGCTTCGACCGCGCCACTGATGATGTCTGCCGTAGTTGTGGACGAAACGTTTGGTTCTTACTCCAACAGACCACGGCAAAACAGCCCGGAAACAACCAATTGTATTATGGACTCCGGCCGTGAAAACTTACGTTCTCTCATAACCAAGCTATATTCGTAATTCTTTCGATTAACTGGACTTGTAAAATTCAGTATGGATACATATCTTTCGGAAACAACCTGAGAAGTATAACTTACCAGGCTCTATTTGCCCTGTGTTTGTTATCATTCCATCCTTTAATTGGGTGGCTCCAGTATGAATGCCGGGGTTTCACAGAGAGCACTATCAACCAGAATACATTTGTCATGTATCTGGTTAATCGAAATTTAAGGACTGTAGGTATGGACAGTAATCATTCAAATTTCTATTCTGGTTTTCCAAATTTTACCTTAGCTCTCTGCAGTAAAAAAACAATTATTAATATGTACGGATATATTCTTGAATGGTCCCTTTTTCAGCCATAGTGGAGCTCAAATATTTTCTATTTTTCGTCTTTCTCATCCATTATGACACCTCGATCTTACATTCTGACATTTCAATGAGAGTAACGTTTCTGGCTATCACAGCGAGTTTCAGTATTAAA